>CM064915.1:3858639-4291139 GCA_032727855.1 Quercus ilex subsp. ballota
CCTAATTACAAGTAAAATGCGTTTTGTCAAAGGATTAGCCAATTACAACAAATATGACCCTAACATCTATGTCCAAGCTATGAAAGCCCCTGTTAGGTTTTAGACCCCTGAAAACACAGTATTTAACTTAATTTTATTACCAAGTTGATACTTGTACATGCAAGTTAAATTTGAGCTCATTTATGGGAGTGAAATAAGTTATCTAATAGTACTTTTACATCAAAAAGCTTGAAAAGATGCAAGCTTTGACATGACACTTAAACAAGAAATAAAGAAAGTGATGGTAGGACATGAAAAAGACGCACATTTAAACAACAAGAAGAAGTTGATTATCAAAACAACACAGGATGTATGTGGAAAATCCTAGGGAAGGGATAAAAAAACCATGGTTTGGGCAAGAACATAACATTCTTGCTCGGCTCAGCTTATATTATGTATCAGAAAGAGATTAGTTTACAATGAAGTTGCCTTTTCTCCCTACCAACTCTCCATTTTCATCTCAAAAATATCTATTTAGGTTCTTGCCCTAGAAGTTCAGCTACATGTTCCTTTTATACTCTTAGGAACATGGCTAAGTACAAAGATATGTTCAAGTCATCATATTCTCTCTTTTTAGATCTTTCTCTAGCTATAATGTTATCTGCTGACTAAAGGATAAGAACTGTGCCAACGTGGCACTAGGACCCCTAGGTAGGTAGCTCTGCCACTGCTTGGGAGACAAATCCTGGTCATCAAAAGGGACATCAGGAATACTGTAATTGGTACACGTGTCTTTAGGGTGACTCATTATGCATTCAACCAATAAGGGATGTCATCATAGCCTTCAACTCTGAAAAGTTACTATGTCCCTTTTTGGTGATTTCTTGAGTACCATGTTAGGTGTAAATCTCACTTCCTTCCCAAGACGAAATCTCTTAGCCATCACCTACTCTCCCTTACCTCACAGCTACTCCACGTGTAGAGTCTTGATTCAACCACTTACGCATTCTCCCATTCCTTAGTGGTGTTATGTACATTAACCCCCTAACTGTCAATGGCATTTAATGGCAAAGGCCTTCGACAGTCACATTGGTTCAGGCATTAACACTCTAGTAATCATGCTTTGTGACGTTCAAAACGGACATGTGGCTCAAAAAGGTCCTTCTAGCCGTTTTGGTGCCTCTTCGTTTCTTGCATTTTGGCAAACAAACATTACTCCTCATAAATGTCATGTCCCTTCACTTAACTGCAGTTAAGGATTTAAATAGGGAATGTTTCTTCTTCAATCTTCATTCTTTTTGTATCTTTCTGATCTTTCTTCAAAACCTTAACCTACACGAAAAAATGTCAAACTCTGCTTTCGATGGCTCTAACTCCCCACAGAACTCCTTAAGCTCATTTGCAAGTGCTTCTAGTGAGCATACTTATTCCCCACTAGCAAGCCCTGTGCACCCTCCTCTCCATTTTCCTATTCACCCTCTACCTCCTCAAGTCTTCATTCCCGAGAAGGTTGCTCCTTTTGACTGGAGCGATGAGGAGAAGGAGGATTCCAAAGACCTTTGGTTGAGGGCTGAAGAGGAAGCTAAAGATGCAAGGACTGCTGCATTCTTGAATGCACCCACTCACTGTAGGAGAAGGTAAAGGCTTGGCTAGTCAAGCTCGGAGTCTAGTGCTTCTGGGCTCTTTGACTCCCAGGGGCAGACTTTTCTGACAGCTCTTTTAGGGCTCTTTCTCCTTGATAACTGAGGACGTGTTAAAAGATACTTTATGAGATTACTCTTAGTCACCAGCTGCACACGATGTCCTAGAAAGTAATGATTGAACTTTTTCACAGCAAAAGCTAATGACAAACATACTTTCTCGGTAGTTGAGAACCTTAACTCTGGTCCCTTCATAATCCTGCTTATATAGTATACTAGCTTCTCTAACCCTTCATGCTTCTGAGCTAACAATGATCCCAGGGATTGCTCTGTATTTGCTATGTACAATAGCAAGGGTTTCCCAGGTATAAGGGCCACCATGGTGTGAGGATTCACTAATATCATTTGAATCTTCTAAAATGCTTTTTGGCATTGATCACACCATACAAAAGTTGCTCCTTTCTTTGTCTGCTCCATGAGAGGCTTTAGGTTCTCGGCTAGGCCTGGAATGAATCTTCTTAAATAAGAAAACTTTCCCACAAAGCTTTTCAACTCCTTTAGAGTTGTAGGAGGACTGAGAGTAGTTATTGCTTCAGCCTTTGTAGGGTCCAAATCAATTCCTCTATAATGAACAAGAAATCCTAAGAACTTCCCTGAAGATACCCCAAAGGCACACTTGGAAGGATTCATCCTCAAACTATGCTGTCTGCATCTTTCAAAGACTTGTCTCAAGTGCACCAAATGCTCCAAAGGATTCATTACTTTTACTACAAGATCATCAACGTAATCTTCTACCTGCTTATGTAGCATGTCCCCAAAGATCAAGGTTATGGTTCTCTGGTACATTGCACTGGTATTCTTTAGTCCAAAAGGTATCACCTTGCAGAAGTAATTCCCAAAAGGTGTCTTGAAAGCAGTTTTTAGGGCATTTGCTGGGTCCATAAGGATCTGATTATGCCCACTATAAGCATCCATAAAAGAGAAACGCTCATGACCAGCCACTACATCTACCAAGATATCAACATTAGGAAGTGGGAATTCATCCTTTAGGAAAGCTTTGTTAAGATCTTGAAAATCTACACAGATTCTTATTTGACCATTTTTCTTCTTTACAGGAACTATGTTAGCTAACCAGCTCGGGCATTCAATCTCCTCAATGAATCCTACCTTTAAAAGCTTTTGCACTTCAAGCTTTATCTTTTCCTCCACCACTAATCGATATTTCCTTAGCGGCTATTTCACAGGTTTAGCATTAGGATCCACTTTTAGTGCACTACCAAGTTTGGACTTAAAGTTGGCATTTCTTGATAACTCCAAGCAAAAAAACCCTTGTATTCTTTCAGCAAAGCTACCAGCTTTCCTCTCTCCTTTTTGGACAGATTCTTGCTGATCTTTACCATTTTCTCATCTTCTTTACCATCACCCAGGTGGACCTCAACAAGTTCTTCTTGCACATTCTTAAAACCATCATTCATACACTCAGGGGCTTCTTTTACAAACTCCTTAGCTATATGAACTTCCTCTGTCTATTGTGTCAGATTAAGGGAATTAGGCTTGCCATCCTCCTTATCCTCTTCCTCTAACCGTCATAATTCATGTAACACCTGGCCATCAGGCCCGGTGATCCTTCTTATCTTGGAAGGCCTTTCTGGTTTTAACATTTTGCCATCATCTTCTTCTTTTGCTTGCAAAGCAATAGGCTTGAAAGGAAGAATTCTATTCTCGCTTTTAGGTTCGTGCCCTTGATATAAAGCTGCTTCAACAAAATGAAGTTCTGCTCTATCAAAAGGCATCTTGGTGGCTTCGATGATTACTTGTTTGTTCCTCCAAATGGCCTTCACACATTGATGATATGTGGAAGCCACTGCTTTATACACCTTTAGCCATGGACGACCTAAGATGATATGGTAAGATGTATTCCCTTTCATCACATGCAGGAGAGTAGGTGCCGAATTGGCCTAACCCTATGGTCCAAAGATACATGCCCAAGAGTATTCTGCTGTAAAGCTCCTATTCCTGACACCTGCATTGGCTTTGGAATAATTCTTTCCCTCGAAATTCCCAAAGCATCAAAAGTTAGGAGAGGTAGAATATTAGTGGATGCACCAGTGTCTACCAATGCCTTTTTGATTCGAGATGCTCCCATAAAGGCAGTGACTAGATCTTTATTAGAAAAGGTGACTAAATCCTTTGCTTCCTGGTATGCCACTTGCATCAAACTCCCTTCAACAACGGCCACTTCATGATTCCTTTGCATCAAGGCTTGGGTTGCTTCTCTTCTAGCCATTGGTCTAATACCTATTCCTTCAAGAAAGGAGTGTATTTTATCCTCTTGCTGGATTCTTGTTATCATCTCTTCATTTGCCAATGGTGGTGGTGCTAAGCTACTGCTAGCCATGTTCTCTACTTCTTCTTCCATAGGATCCTCACGACCTATGAAGAAAGTCATTACCACCTCTGGTTTACGCATTCTTAGGTCAACTTTCTTTCTAGTTTTGATAACCAAATCTCCCTTGGCTAACCTATCATGGAAGATATTTCTCAAAGCATAGCAATCCATAGTGTGGTGGTCACATCTCCTGTGGTACCTACAATAAAGTGGATTTTGCTTTTCCTCTTCTATAGGTTCATGCTTACATTCAGGCAATGTCACTACACCATCTTTCACCCAAGTTTCTAGGATGCTATACAATTCTTCAGTGGACACAGTAAAAGGAGGGGGAATGCCACCTTTGTCCCTTTTCTTTCCTTTGGTCATCTTCTTAAGTTCTTCTATCATAGCAACCTACACTTTCTTGTTTTCTCTCCTCCACGGTTGTCTAGGAGCACTCACAATTTGTGAAGTTGAACCTTTTGAAGGCTTCCTTATGAATATACTTGTTCTCCTATAGCTTCTACAAGTCTCGTAAAATTAGAGATCTGAAGATTCTTTAAGTAAGGCCTATATTCGTACAACATACCTGCGATATAAACACCCACTAGCCTTTCTTCCTCTACAGGATCATAACATAGCAAAGAGAGATCTCGAAACCTGCGAATAAACTCCAACAATCCCTCAAACACCCTTTGCTTCTCGTGTTGTAGATTTGACAATGTGAGCTTTTCCTCCAAAGCAAAGAACTTTTTCATGAATTGTGTTGCCAAATCGTTCCAACTTAGAATTGATCCTAGTGCAAGATTGGTATACCAAGTAAAAGCTCGACCTTCTAAGAACTTAGAGAACTCTCTGAGCCTCAACTCATGGTCATAAGAGTGAGCTATCAGCGCATCTACATACTGCCTAATATGCTCTCTAGCGTTCCCTGTTATGCCATCATAATTAGGGAATATAGGAGGTGTGTAGTTCACAGGGTAAGGTTTCTCAGCTATTTCTTCAAGAAAAGGAGGCCTGGTATCAACATAAACAGCACTTTCCATCTTCTTGGCTTCAAACGAAATAACATGTAAATCTTCCCTAGTCAGATAAGGAGACCCTTGAGGACCTTGAGGAGCCTGAGGTATAGCTTTCTTCTGACGTAAGGACTGAAACTCTGCCCACATAGCAACTTGAGAACATTGAAGGTCTTCGATGGCAGCCATCATTTCTCAGCTCTCACGATGAGCAGTTCCACCTGAAGATTCTGCGCCTTCAGAATGCAAGGATATATGATCTGTACTTGGCTCAGACCAATGATTCTCACCCACACTAGTCAGTATCCTAGTAACCACCTTCTTCCTCAGAGGCGTGGAGAAAGTGACTACAAGCAGAGTTGTTCAACCTAACAAAACACCCTTAAAAGGAAAATAACCAGAGATCCCTAGTGGAGTTGCCAAAAATGTATATGCAAGTTAGATTTGAGCTTATTTATGGGAGTGAAATAAGTTATCTAATAGTACTTTTACATCAGAAAGCTTGAAAAGATGCAAGCTTTGACATGACACTTAAACAAGAAATAAAGAAAGTGATGGTAGGACATGAAAAGGATGCACATTTAAACAACAAGAAGAAGCTGATTATCAAAACAACACAGGATGTATGTCGAAAACCCTAGAGAAGGGATATAAAACCACGATTTGAGCAAGAACATAACATTCTTGCTCAACTAGCTCGGCTTAGCTTATATTATGTATCAAAAAGAGATTAGTTTACAATGAAGTTGCCTTTTTTCCCTACCAACTCTCCACTTTCATCTCAAAAATATCTATTTGGATTCTTTCCTTAGAAGTTCGGCTACATGTTCCTTTTATACTCTAAGGAACATACCTAAGTACAAGAATAGTTATCAAGTCATCATATTCTCTCTTTTTAAATCTTTTTCCAACTGTGATGTTATCCGCTGACTAAAGGATAAGAACTGCGCCAATGTAGCACTAGAACCCGTAGGTAGGTAGCTTTGCCATTGTTTGGGAGACAAGTCTTGGTCATCAAAAGGGACATCAAGAATACTATGATTGGTACACGTGTCTTTGGCGTGACTCATTATGCATTCAACCAATAAGGGATGTCCTCATAGCCTTCAACTCTGAAAAGTCACTATGTCCTTTTTTGGTGATTGCTTGAGTACTGTGTTAGGTGTAAATCTCACTTCCTCCCAAGGTAGTCACACCTTTAGCACTAGCCAAGACAAAATCTCTTAGCCATCACCTACTCTCCCTTACCTCACAGCTACTCCACATGTAGAGTCGAGATTCAACCACTTAAGTATTCTCCCATGTCTTAGTGGTGTTATGTATAATACTTAAGTCAATTATGTAGATCTAGGTCAAACATTCATTACACATATCATGTAATGGAAAAGTAAATAAGATACAGATATGATGACCTAAAAAAACCAATAAAATAATCCAATTTCAAGGTAAAAAACCTGGGGGGAACTATCCTAAGAAAAAAATCCACTATATCAAATAGAAGTTTATAGTTAAGAATATTTAATTCATAGTAAACTTAACTATGATTATCAAACCTAGCTTTGAAACCCTTAGACTTCTTTGATGTGGATCTGCTCCAACATGACCGTCCAGTTCTTGCCTTTAATCTTCAGTACGCTTAATATCTGAAGCTTGGCCTACAACTTTATTGCACCGGTACTTGTAGTATGTGAATGAACTCCGGTGAAAGGGTAGAAGGCACAAAACCTCTTAGATCTCAAAAGGGTAGCTCTCCAAGACTTGAAAAATGTGCTTTAGGGTTTTCCTTATATACCAAGTAATTTTGGAATGAAACCTAAAATTTGAATGGGCAAACAGGCTTTAATTAAAATTTGTAGATCACATCTCAATCGATCGAAGGCTTCCCTTAATCGGTCAAGCTAGCCTGGTTTTTATTTCTTGAACCTGCAGTTTGTACATTCTTGAAATCTGACTTGTAGCACTTTAAGCAATTTCTGAAACACTTCATAGCCAAGGTATATTCCTAGAGAAGTTCATGCACTCGGTTTGGCAATACATAAATCATTTAGAACTTACTAAGCATGAACTAGTCATGAAACCTAGACCAAACTAACTAGTCCGACCAGTTTAACCATGAACCGATCATAAAACTGGTTTCTTATATGTGGGAACCGGCTATTCAAATAATCTAAGAGAACCCTTGAACCCGGGTTCAACCTTGAAAATTTTCTGAAAGTTCAAAAAGGGTATGAAACACCTTTGAACGTTTAGACCCCAAATTACAAAAATACCAATTCAAGCTTTATATCAAACAATTAATGTGCGGAATATGATAATAAGCTTATAACAGAATTGATAGAACAATCAAAGCCAAATATAAACACATCCACAGCAGTAAATATAAGGCAAAGATAAAGGAAAGAACGATGCAAACACACGGACAACACACGATGTGTTATCGAAGAGGAAACCGAAGTCCTCGGCGTAAAACCTCTCCGCCGCCCTCCAAGCGGTGATACAATCCACTAAAGAATATAGTTGGAATACATGAACAGCAGAAGACCCTCCAAGCTTAATCTACCCAGGTACCTAAGCCCTTCAAGCTTCTTGCTCCAACGAGGTTACGCCGAACCTATTTCTTCTCTAGCTTCCCGGATTCCGCTACTTGACCATAGCATCAACCAATGTATATTGGTTCCTTCCCAAACTGCTTCCCTAAGCACCAAATGGACCTTCTCACAGACGTGGGTGTGGTGAGATAAGGATTTGGTAAAAGACCTCTCAAGGGTATGACAATGGAGAGGAAGAGAGTAGAGGAATTTGAAGAGTCTCTAAGGTAAAGATTGGGGATGAGGCAATCTTGTTTTTCTCTAGGGTTTCTCTCACAAAATTCTCTCTGGAAGCTCTCTCAATTTAGTGGGTATAAGGGTGTATATATAGTAGGGTGAGAAGGGAATGCAAAACGTCAGTTTTTGCCAAACAGGGTTTACTCGCGGCTTGTCCAAGTCGCGAGTTCCAGTCGCGACGTAACGGCCTGGACAGCCTGGAACTTTTGTCCTGTAGCGTGACAGCTGGCGCGACCCTTCAGCTTCCTAGTGTGCCTCTCACGTGCCTGCCTTTCGCGGCTTGCCAGTCGCGATCCACCCGCGAGCCCTAGCCGCGAGACTCTGTTTTCTTGCACACTCTTGAGCTTTTCTTCACATCTTCTCACACACTACCCTTACAATTTTCCCACCTACATACAGGGTTACTAAGTGCTAAATTACAAGCAAATTGGTCACGAAATAAAGCCAATTAGATGGTTGATTAAATTCAACCTTACAATCTCCCCCTTTGGCTATTCCGTGACAAAACCCTACAACAGACTCTAGACTTAAACGTGAGTTGGGAATAGTTGAAAAACTCACTCACACCTAACTCTAGATTCTGTAAAGCTCTTGAACATATGAACAAGTAACTCCTGAAACACAATAACATAACAATATCATTGTATGCAGAAAACTTAATAAGCATATGGAGCAAAATAGGCATGATCAAGCAAAAATGAACAAAAGCACAAAAGCAATAATTCATGGCAAGATTAGCAACAGTAGTCACTTACGCAAAAGTGATTACTATGTTCATTCACACAGGAAATGAACATCCAGACATGCAAAAACTGATAAACTCAATTGAAGAGAATCATTTTGCAAGTCCAACACTCAACCAATGCATACAAACACATATGCATCTAGGAACAATCCTACAAGGGCACAAGAGTGTTGTACTTAAGATAATGCAAGGCATTAACAAGTACCAAAACACAAAGGCATAAAGGCTGCATAAGCAAAGTTTTGCAAATACATGGCACAAACCATAAAAGCCTACAAGCATGCAAAAGTGCTAGAAACCAACCCTCAAAGCTTACAAAAGCAACAATGGGTACAGGTCAGCAAATAAAGACAATGCTGAAACAAAAACTGAATAACATCATTATATATATGCTGAAATAAACAACTACTACCAAGAATTCACATAATAAGAGTTTTAAAACAGACTTAAACCAGATTATTAAACCAAAAGTAACACATAAACACATATTTAAAACTCCCCCTCAAACCAGGCACTCCCCATCAAGAGCTGCCTCAAAAATTCTCCCCCTTTTTGACCGGAATGGCCAAGGGGTCAGTGATCCTGGCTAGTATGAATGCTATCAAACTTGGCAGAGAGAACATCAAGCTGGTCCTGCATTGCTGTCATCCTCTCAGTCTGTTGATTCTAAACATCTCGGATTGTATCAAGTCTCTCCAGGATGATTTGAAAGGCATCAGGAGGTACAGGTGATGAGGTGGAAGGTCTGCTCCTCTTGACTCTTACTCTAGGTGTGGAAACTGGTCCTGCACCTTCTGCTTCAGTCTCCATAGGATCACCTTCTTCATGTACACTCTCTTCTTCTTCACCTGGAAGACGACTTTGTATCCGTATGAGAGTAAATTTGTTGATAGCTGATAAAGGAGGCAAGGGACTGATATCTTGTGGAATTGTAACACCCTTTTCTTTGAAGATTCTCATGAGAAGACTTGGAAACACCAGCTTGGGCCTCGAGGTGGTTTTAGTTTCTTCCATGATAGTAGCAAAAATGTGGGAACTGATGTCAATAGGGGTATTTTCCTTAAGTTCCATAAGAAAGATAGCTCTGGCATTTGTCAATGTAGTCATCTTCCTTATAGGGTACAGATTGTACATCATTATCGTTGTTAAACACCTCATGTCTTTAGGAAAGTCAAAAGTGTTGAGACACCCCTTTTCTAAAACCCCACCAATCTTTCTCTGGACAGCTTCTAGGGAGACCATTCTGTCCTTGTAGTTTGTGAATTCATACTCATCTAACATCTCCAACCCCAAAACCTTATCAATGTCATGAGCATCTAGGGTAAACTCCTTTCTCTTTACCCAACAATTCAACTCCTCCTCCTTTATCACAACATTGGTATAGAATTCTCTGATTAGTGGTTCACACACTAAAGGTAAGTCACCCAGAAGTTTTTCCCAGCCTCTGCCTTCAAAGCATTTTAGAATGAATGTATCCCTCAAGTCATGTAAATCGACAAATCTCTCCTGGATAATGGTTCCCTTTACAAAGGAATCTCTGTATCTCTCAAAATGCTTGACTGACCTAAACAGGTTGTTGTCCATTTTCAATCTTTTATCAGCCTTCTTAGCAGGAGTCTTCTTTTTAGAGGATGTGGAAGCCATCTGTAAACACTCAGAAAAGGCCACAACAAGACATAGCACAGAATAGAGAAATGCACACACATTAGTAACAAATGAGTTACATAGTGATAAAACAGACATAGACTAAGCATGGTTGATAACCAAGCATTGAATATAACAAGTTCATCAAGTTTACACTGAAGAGTGCAACCAAATTCAGAGCAAGACCCATTTGGACAGAATAGAGCAAAAACATAAATGTATCAACATCTACAAGAGCATGATAGCCATAATCTCCAAAAACAAACAACAACACAATCAATCAGATAAATGTAGAACTACAATACAAAATTGCAGAACCACCTCATACCCATATGCCCAAAACTCAATAGACAAATATCAATACTCAAACAGAGGAAAAGAGACCTGAACTAAGCAACTAATCCTAAACAATCAATGTAGTAAGAGCAAGGACCAACTCACACACCCAAACACAACAAAAAGGTTGAAAGCTCGAAAACGTGTTGAAAAACACAAGAGCTGTTTAGACCCCCGATTAAAATTACGGCTCGATAGATTTTACACAACTTTAATATAAAGTGCGGAATATTGTAAAAGCGAGCGGATGAACAATATAGCTACTCTAATCCATAAACTAAACAACACAGCAGTATAATGGAATAACAAAGAGTAGGGAAGAGAGATGCAAACACAGAAAACACCAAGACATGTTTTCGAAGAGGAAACCGAAGAACTCGGCGAAAAACCTCTCCGCCGCCCTCCAAGCGGAAATCGATCCACTAAACAATTAGTTGGGATACATGAGTAAGCAAGAGACCCTCCAAGCCTAATCTACCCGATATACCTAAGCCCTCCAAGCTCCTACTCCAACAAGGCTTCTCGGAACCGTGTCTTGTCTTAGTTATCCGGATCCCGCAACAAGCTCCATGTTGCATCTGCCATTCCAGGCTTCTTCCAATACTTCCTAGCAGCACCAAAACGTCACACAACACTCTCCAAAGGTGTGGTAAGTGTTTGGGCTATCAACCTCTCAATGGTGTTGAAATGGAGAGGGAAGGGTTGAGGAGATACCACAAGCAAGTGTATAGAGAAAGGTGGGGATGACAATCTCTAATTACAAATGTGTTTGGCTAGGGTTTTCTCTCTGAAGCATTCCTCAACATTTGTGGGTAATGGGGGTTTATATAGGATAGGTGCAAAATGTGTGAGTCAGTCAGTACAGGCTGGCAGAACAGCATGTCTCGCGGGTGTCTCGCGGGAAGGCCTTACCCGCGAGATACTCGCGAGAGACAGCTGTCTCCATCTGTCATGACTCTTCGCATTCCAGCATGTGCAGGGCACATGCTTCACTTTGCGGGAAGCTTAGTCGCGAGATACCCGCGAGATTCCATCAGCTTCCAACTTGCTTGAGTCTTCACACACTCTCTATCACACACCCCTTACAACAATTCCCACAACAAATACAGGGTATAAACGATTGATAGAAATTACAATCAAATTTGGCACGGAATAAAAGGCAACAAAACACATAGTTGTAAATCACAACTTTACAAAGGTAAACCCATGTTCGAACACAAAAAAACAACCCAACAACACAACATTCAGATTCAAAAGAACAGCAGTGAAATCAGGATGAGTGAGGTGAGGTTTTGAAAACCCATACCTTTTTCGTGATGTTTGATGAAGATATGATGCAGAAATTTGAAGCTTTTTCAAGAGAACACGGAGTGTTGAGAGGGAGATTTTGAGAAGAAGATGAACAGACACTGAACATCGAGGGAAAAACTGGAAAACAATTTTAAAAATTGTCTTCAAAACGCAAAACACGCGTTTTTCGCGACTGGATCAAGTCGCCAGTAAGTCGCCAGATTGAGCCGCGAAACACTGTGAGGAGGAAAACTTGAGAATTTCTCTAAGTGTTTTTCGCGACTGGAAGGTCTACCCGCGAGATAGTCGCGATATGAGCCGCGAAATTCCCTGAGTACCTCTCGCGACTTGATCTTCCACTCGCGAAACAATCGCCACACTGACCCGCGAAAAGAGCAAAATTCAAAATTTAAAAAAAAAAAAAAAAAAAAAACTTTTCTAAGTCTTTTTAGCGATAAGGGTACAGACTCGCCATTAAGCCGCGAAAAACTCTGACTGAGCTCGCGACTGGGGCTTACGATTGTGCTAACCCGCGACTTAGTCGCCAAAACAGGGCAACACAGTTTTTGAAAATTTTGACATTTTGCAAAAACAAAGTACTTTCCAAAAACAAAACAAAACTCTCAAAAATCTTTTTGTGTTTGATCAACAAAGATTGAGTATGTCAAAGCACATTTAATCAAATACAATCACACAAATGAATATGGCATTCATTGAACATAGACTTGTGTGTTGTGTGTGGATATCAAAAATGAGATAGTCCTTAGTCCAATGTGAAGCTTCAATGATCAATTCAATCAACACAACTAGCACTAGATAATGTGACCTATCTCAATTATAGAAACATGCATATATGACCTCCCACAAGAACTTGATAACAATTCTCTGAAGCTTTTCATTTGGCTCCATATTCAACATATCATTTGCATCTTTTGAGCAAAGAAAATCTCATTGTGAGATTGATGCCTGAAATTTTCGATATTTCAATTGATGAATTAGCCTTTGGCCTTTTTGAGCATCACACATTTTATTTTGGTCGCTTTCCCTTTTTCCTAGTCAAATACTAGTGTGTGCGACAGGCTTTTGCAGCTCTATATCTCTTTTCATTTGGAGATTTACATTTAGAGAGCTCTTTTAAAGCAAACAAAATAAAAAGTGGGAAGATATATAGGCATGAGTCTATACATGTCTCAAGATCAACAAGACCACTCACTAATCATTCATGACAAAGTTGAAGATCTATTTACAACAATCACATAGATTTCAGAATTTCTTCCACAATGATATGAGTGCATGAGAGACAAGCTAAGCTCGTTAAATGCACACAGCCATAAGTACAAAGGTACAAGGCAAAACATGCTTTGAGACAAAAACTCAACAAAGTGAACAAACTTTTTGGATTTTCAACTTTTTATGTGTTTTTGGATTTTTGACACAAAAACAATAGAAGAAAGATAAGCAGAACATTTTAAACATAAAACAAACTACAAATTAAACAAATGCTCAAAAACACAAAGCAAGTAACCAATCTTATCCACAAAGCATAGGAAGAATTAATGCATGGACATGTTACAATGCTTATGCATGAGAACCCTTTGTCACCCACACGTCACGTGCATTTGGGGTGATATCCTTGACGGATCGGGTACGAGAGTTAGGACTTTCAAACCTCCTATTGAAGCTCTCCAAGCAAGTGGTGAAGGCGCCAATCATTTTCATCACGTCCGTCATTCCGGGATCACGGTTTTGGCTCCTTGATTGCTCACCACCCTAAGACCTCTTGTCATTCCTTCTTCCTCTTGACCGAGGTGCGCTTGTATTGTTGTCTGCTCTCAACTTTTGACAGTTAGGTCTAGTATGCCCTTGCAGTCCGCAATGGTGACACACATACTCTGTTCTAGGGCCCCGTTGTGGTCTTGAGAGGGATCTTGCTCTGGTTCCGTGTCTACCCATAGATTGATTTCGGGGCTTATTCACCATCCGTTGCTCACTCACATTCTTCCTTTCAGCCTCAACATTTCCAGGGATGGTTTCTTCTCCAATAGGCTCTATGGCCTTCACAAATTTCACTTCTTTGGTAGTTTTGGCCGATGAGCTACTTCCTCCGGTATAACCCAATCCGGTCTTGTCTGAGAAGTGTTTCTGAGATGAGATAACATCTTCCAGCTTTCTAGAGGAGACCCTTTCTATCTTGGCTTGTGCTTGCTCCACCTCTTGCTCAAGGAATCTTACTTTGGTATAGGCTTCCGATAACTCTCCATTTAGTGTCTCAATCTCACATTTAGCCTCTTTATATCTGGCCAGTAGACTTTTGTAGTCCTCTTCAGCCCTTTTCATTTTCTTCACAGCCGCCTTTGCAACCCTTGCATACTCACCTGATTTCTCAAGAAGTAAAGCGTAATTCTCTTGAAGACCCAATGTACCTTCATCCTCTTCAGCTTCCGATTCTTCAACAACCCCAATAGACTCCAAATCAGAATGCTCACCAAGCTCCTTCACAAGTGTATCCAAGTCATCTGAGGATTCCACATGAGCAATTGTCATGAATGCGGAGAAATTTCCTTCTTCATCACAGCTCTCATCGGAGTCAGAATTTGATGAGTCCGAATCACTTAAAGTAGTGGCATAAACCTTTCCCTTCGACTTCAAGTAATTTGGGCATTCCTTTTTAAAATGCCCATGTCCATTACATTCAAAACATGTAATTCCTTGTGAGGATTGGGAGTCTTTACCATCTTTTCTTCGAAACTCTTTCTTCTCTTTTCGGGCACTCTGAAATTTTCCTTTGTCATCAAATTTTCCACTATTCTTGAGCCCTAGGAATTTACGGAAGTTCTTTACAAGATACGCCACATCTTTATCTACCGTATCCTCTTCCTAAGAGTCATGAGATACTATCCTCTCATCAATTGTCTTAAGAGCAAGGGATTTGCTCTTCTTCGCCGAAGGAAGGGACAACTCATATGTCTGTCGAGAACCAACCAGCTCTTGAACCTTGATTTCGTCAAGATCTTTGCTCTCTTCAATGGCTGTAACTTTGGGCCGGAAGCTTTCTGGTAGTGACCGGAGAATCTTCCTTACAATCTTCGAGTCCTCCGTCTTTTCCCCCAAGTTAAATTTACCAACAACCACTTCGTTCAACTTGCTGTAGAACGAATCAAACGACTCTTCATCGCTCATCTTTAACTCCTCAAAACGAGTGGTCAACATTTGAAGTTTTGTGTCCTTCACTTTCTTAGTTCCCTCATAGGTTGTCTCCAGAATTTTCCACGCTTCCTTAGCAATGGAAATGTGAGAAATCCGGTGGAATTCTTCTGGAGAGACACCGCAGAAAATAGCATTCAATGCCTTGCTATTTGCATTTGCCGCTGCAAGAGCAGCCTTATCCCAATTGGCCTTAGGAGCCTCCGGTTTGGTCCAACCTGTCTCAACTGCATCCCACACAGTCTCATCCATAGAACACAAAAACGCCCTCATTCGGACTTTCCAAAATGCATAATTATTAGCATAAAAAAATGGTGGAACATTGAGAGATTGAGACCTATCCATCTCAACAAGGGGTCAAGGATCACACTCAGGTATTAAAACCGCAACAAGTGTACCCGCTCTGATACCAATTGAAAGTTCAAAAAGGGTATGAAACATCTTTGAACGTTTAGACCCCAAATTACAAAAATACCAATTCAAGCTTTATATCAAACAATTAATGTGCGGAATATGATAATAAGCTTATAACAGAATTGATAGAACAATCAAAGCCAAATATAAACACATCCACAGCAGTAAATATAAGGCAAAGATAAAGGAAAGAACGATGCAAACACACGGACAACACACGATGTATTATCGAAGAGGAAACCGAAGTCCTCGGCGTAAAACCTCTCCGCCACCCTCCAAGCGGTGATACAATCCACTAAAGAATATAGTTGGGATACATGAACAGCAGAAGACCCTCCAAGCCTAATCTACCCAGGTACCTAAGCCCTCCAAGCTTCTTGCTCCAACGAGGTTACGCCGAACCTATTTCTTCTCTAGCTTCCCGGATTCCGCTACTTGACCATAGCATCAACCAATGTATATTGGTTCCTTCCCAAACTGCTTCCCTAAGCACCAAATGGACCTTCTCACAGATGTGGGTGTGGTGAGATAAGGATTTGGTAAAAGACCTCTCAAGGGTATGACAATGGAGAGGAAGAGAGTAGAGGAATTTGAAGAGTCTCTAAGGTAAAGATTGGGGATGAGGCAATCTTGTTTTTCTCTAGGGTTTCTCTCACAAAATTCTCTCTGGAAGCTCTCTCAATTTAGTGGGTATAAGGGTGTATATATACTAGGGTGAGAAGGGAATGCAAAACGTCAGTTTTTGCCAAACAGGGTTTACTCGCGGCTTGTCCAAGTCGCGACGTAACGACCTGAATAGCCTGGAACTTTTGTCCTGTAGCGTGACAGCTGGCGCGACCCTTCAGCTTCCTAGTGTGCCTCTCACGTGCCTGCCTTTCGCGGCTTGCCAGTCGAGATCCACCCGCGAGCCCTAGCCGCGAGACTCTGTTTTCTTGCACACTCTTGAGCTTTTCTTCACATCTTCTCACACACTACCCTTACAATTTTCCCACCTAAATACAGGGTTACTAAGTGCTAAATTACAAGCAAATTGGTCACGGAATAAAGCCAATTAGATGGTTGATTAAATTCAACCTTACATTTTCCAAACTATGGGCCTGTTCAACAAGGACAAGAAGTTGTATTTATGATTTAAAAACACATAATAGGGATCTATAGGGGTGTAGAACCTCAAACCTCACCCCCTACTCAGGCTCTTTGTGTTCAACCATATTATTATATTTATTTTAGATTTACGTGATTTATAGTTTTTCAACATATTATATCAACTCACTTTCAATTTATTAAATATTACTAAAAAAAATTTATGTGATAAATTTACTTGTGATTTAAGAATAATGCTTTTGCATGGGAATTTACTAAAATAATTAAAAGCAATTTTTTTTTTTAATTTAATGAAAATGATTTCTACTTGAAGGATTACTATATAAATTTTCTTTTGCTTATTTGTGTTTTACTACTTTTTTTCTTTTATTGATATGATGTTATACTATTTTCTATTAACCTTATAATATTATGAAAAATTATTTGAAAGTATTTTTCAATTTTTTAAAAAGATATTTTTAGTCAATTTGCTAAATAATTACAAATTTAATATGCCTTTATTTGTAGTTTAATGGGAAAAATGCGCATACACCCCTAAACTTTAGGGTAGTGGCAATTACACCTCTTGAACTTTTATTTTGGCCAATCTACTCCTTGAACTCTACACATGTGCCAAATCACTAACTTTGTTAGCCTATTGTTAAAATTCTAACAAAGTATGCATGTGAAACATACTTGATGTTTAAAATATCCAAATTAAAAACCACCACGGCATCGCTTTGACATTAGTTTTTGGGTGCGTGATGTGGATCCATATAGGTGGTTGAACAACACGATAGGACTATGGAAGGCGAGATGGACCTAAACTCTAGCGCCAGAAGGAGGGATTTTATGGTTGGTTCTAATCAATCTTCTCTCTCTCACTCAAAAGCTTTCTCTCTCCTTCCATTGGGTTTGGATTTCATATTTGCTATTTTAACATCACGTGTGTCTTACGCGCATATTCTGTTAGAATTTTAACAGCAGACTAATTGAGGTAGTGATTTGGCACGTGTAAAGTTTAAGTAGTAACAATAAAAGTTTAGGGGGTGTAATGGCCACTATCCTAAAGTTCAAGGGATTTGTGAGCATTTTTCCCTATTTTAATTACTTACTAAGTTATTATAACATCATCATGGTTTGACCTATATTTGACTTTAAAATTCTTGAATCTCTTCCTTTTCTGATTCTATGAACGGTTTGGGTTAGAAAACCATGCTACTAAGTTGAAATCCTTTAGATTCTAAAGTGTCTCACAAAAATTTCTAACTTGAAATTAACTTCCCTTCTAGATTCATTCACAAAAACTACATCATCTACCCCAAAAAAAAAAAAAAAAACCCCAAAGAACTTCCTCTTGAATCAATGTCGTGTGCTCATCCATCACTAGTGTAGAGAGAGGTTGAAGTGATACCATGATTGTAATGGCATCATGTGTGGTATCACATGTCTGTGATTAAAACCCCACCTCCCTTCCCTCACTATCTACCTTAAAAAATGAAAGTGAAAAGATCTATGGACCTAATGTAGATGCTTGATGCAAACCTATTGTGATGGAAAACTCAATTGTAATGCCTCAATTTGTTCTCATATTAGTTATAGCTCCATCTCACATATCCTTAATCAATTTAATATACTTGGATTGAACTCATTTCTCATCGAAAACTCACCACATAACCTTTTAAGGGTATCATATGCCTTATCTAGGTTAATAAAAACCAGATGAAGAATTTTACAAGCATATCTATATTTTTCCATTAGGCGTCTAAGTAAGAAAATAGCTTTATGGTAGATGCACTTGTAGTGACACAAGCAAAAAAGCGACAAGAAGCAAAACAATTTGAGGGTTCCTTGAATCCACAAGGATATAAGATCTAGAATCCACTAGAAAAGAAATACAAGTGTTAGTATATTCATTAATTTGAAATACTGAATTTTATTTTTGCTTACAAGCTTTAGGGCCATTTTAAAGGCTTTGTAAAGCTTAATTAACAAGAAAAAAATATTTTAAAATAGATCTTAATTGATACCCTACTATAATAGGACTCAATTTTGACATTAAATGCATTAAATGCACCTAAAATCAAAGAAATGATAATTCTAAACCTAAAAATCCAAATATTACAAGAAAACATCAAAATTAATACTCCCTCTATCCCAATTCATTTGTCCTATTTTGAAAACCCAAATTTTTAAACAAATATCATTTATTGTCTTGTCTTCTGTTTAAAATGGTATAAGTTTTCAAAACTACCCTTATATAAACTTATAAAAAAATTGGAATACTAAATCTAAAATTACACGTACAAAAATCTGCTCTTTACCAAAACTGGCACTAGCATTTTTTAAATACCTTGAGAAGTCAAATACAAATTGTAACTTGTCCTCTTAATCAAATTTGAAAAACCTACTACTACCACAATACAAAAACTATTTGCTCCAAGAATTTTGGATTACTTTCAAATTCAAATACAAATTCTAGCTAATCCTTTTGATCAAATATCCAAAACCCAATACTTCTAAAATACAAACTCTATTGTCTCCAAGTTTGGAATTTTAATGGCCTGGAAATTTTTTTGATAGAAATGTGCAATGGTAAACTTTATTTTGTGGTGATGTGTTCCTATGTAATGGTTTTCAATTAGATTCTTTTATAGAGTTATTCTTAATGAGGTAACTAAAAAGGTGCCCCAAACGTTTGTTTATTTTTTTTTTTAATGTTTTTCAAAATAAAATAGGCATATAATAGGAGCATTAGTAGATTAATGGCTTTTAATATTAGAAACATGATAACATTTTGGGACATCTCAAATTGGAATAGAGGTCAAACAAATTAGGATGGAGGGAGTAGATAACAAAAATTATACTCCAAATTTTTTTCCTACATCAAACCCCTCCACTTGGGAAAAAAACTCAGCTCTAGTTAATATTTGAGATCTGGAATCTTCCATGCTATCCAAAATATATATTTTGAATACTTTAACCCCCCTAGTTTTCTTTCCATACTTGCAACTCATCAATGGAGTAAACAAATCAGCTTAAGTTTCTTTTTCCCTGCTCTTCATTAGATTGACAAGATTCACCAAATTAGAGTCAATGATTATTGAATCAAATCTCTCAACCCCAATAAATCAATAAACATTGGTTTAGTGCCCCCCACCAAAATAATAGAAGCTTGAGCCTTGCAATCATCTAATTTGATTTCATCGAGATGTTTGACAATTTTCTCTTCAATTCCTTCCTTAATGGTCTTTATCATCTCGACTTCAAGATCTTTCTCTATAATAGGATCATTATTAATATCCTCCACAATCTTAATTTCAGGATCTCACGTAATACTTGATGTAGGTCACGTAATACTTACTAGGTATCATATTGATACTCAAGGAATTTGTACCTTGTAAGGACTACTTTGTGATTTTTGTCACAAAATTTTTACTGTCACGTACACTAGCCACTAGGCTAAGATAGGAGCAAGACTCTAGTACTAATTGATGCAACTGAAAAGCCACAAGAAAATAATATGTTTACTTCTAAAAGATAACCTCAAATCCATAGGTGATAAGGTCTAGAATCCACCAGAAAAAGAGACAAAAGTCTATATTTTTATTAATATAATACACTGAAACTTAATTTTCCTTTACATGCTTTAGGGTCAATTTAAAGGCTCTGTAAAATTTGATTAACAAGAAAATATATTTTAAAACAGATCCTTATTGATACTATACCATAATAGGGGAGAAATTTGGCAAATGCCAATTTCACACAAACTTTCTAGCATTTTGCCCCCTTTCCCAAACTAATTAGGGAAATACCCCTCTTTTAAAACTCGATTAGATCAAAATCGAGTTAAAAAAAAAAAAAAAAATTCTGGAGCCCTATAGCGGCATTTTAAGGAGCCTATAGTGACGTTTTAAAAACCTATAGTGACGTTTTGTAACTTGACCTCCATGAACTCGAGTTATAGGCAATTTTTTTTATTTTTTATTTACCTATAACTCGAGTTCATGGATGTCGAGTTACAAAACACCACTATAGGTCCTTACAACGTTATTATAGGCTCCTTAGAAATGCCACTATAACTTGATTTATCTTAAATCGAGTTTCAAAAGAGGGGCATTTCCCTAATTAGTTTGGGAAAGGGGGCAAAATGCTACATAATTTGTGCGAAAAGGGCATATGTCTATTTTTTCCCCATAATAGGACTCTAATTTGACCTAAAAAAAATATATTAGATACACCTAAAATCAATGAAATAATAACCCTAATCCTAAAAATCCTAAAATTTACAAGAAAGTATCAAAATGAATAATTGTATCAAAATTATACTTTCATAATTTGTCCTATATCATTTACATATACTACAACATGGAGAAGTTCTTTCTTAAAAAAATGAAAGAAAATGATGACATAAATCAAAAATAAACACGCACTCTCTCTCTCTCCCTCTCTCTCTCTCACCCTAATCTTCATCTTCGTAATTATAGAAAATAATGAAGGTTCAAAAGCAAGAAAATCCTCAAAAGTGAAAATGAAGTAAAGCCCCAACAATAGTTGTGATTTAACTATTTAAAAGAAAATTCACTATGAGGGATCATCCAAGACTGTACCCACCTAGATATGGCAAACGGGCAAGTCGGGTCAAGTTGGGTTAATCAGTTTGAGTTGAAAATCGGTCAATTCAAAACATGTCATTTTAGCGAGTTAGAAATTGGTCAGGTCAATCAGGTTACATGTTGGGTCGGGTTGAAAAATTTTTTCACATTTTTTTAAATGTATTTTCCGTTTTGTAAGTCATGCAACAAATTACTTGGTGTAAATTAATGCATTACTTTGAATTTTATACTCATAGCAAGAATGTGTTCAGCTCAACAGATAAATACTTGTTCTATAACTATAAAATTATACAAATCCCAACAATTCTAATAATAATAAAAAAAAGCACAAACACTAAGGAGTCTAGTCTACCCTTTGAAATCTAATTAAAACAAACACACAAGTTTCACTTCTACACAATATCGACATCCCAAAATACAAAACAAAATTACAAATGCGCCCTATTGGATAGCTAATTTGACAAACAATAAAAACATATAAAAAATTTACAATCTTGAAAACTAATTTAATAATCTAATATCAACTATGGTTGGCACTCTGTTTTAATTTGAGAGTATACATCGAAGTTTGCTTGTTTACTTATTTATACAGTGACCCTTTTATAAATATTATGTCATTATTAGGCAATACACACTCCAGGAATCATCATCTTATATTTTGAAAAGTTGTTTATTTTGGCCATGAATTGTTTTAAAAAATAGGCATAAGCACCCATAATTTATGTCAATTTCATTGATATATTTCAACTTCACTCTTTTCACACTAACGAATGCTTCTCATAAATGTCTATGATTTCAAATATATGTTTTTGACTCTACTGCAACTAGTTTATCTTGGCATATACTTTGTCATTTGATATCTAAAAAAATATTTACTTATCGTGTTACTTTCAATTTGTTTCCATATAGCTAGATGAAGATCTTAATTGTTTTCTTGATGCCATTGTATTTAAATGGTGTTAAATATAAATATAATGCACATTATTAATTATACACACACGAGCGCACGCGCGCGCGCGCACACACACACACATATATTTGAATGTTGTTATCCAAAATTTGATTTTTTTTTTTAAATAAATAATAAAGTGCATTATACTTGTCAATTGAGTTTGAGTTATGCACTGTAAAACTCACAACAAACAATCAAACCAAAAATATCTTTATTTTATTTTATTTTAAACCAAAAAAAAAGTTTTAAAAAAATTGTGAGTACTCTCTCTCTCTCTCTCTCTCTACTTTCTTTTGGTGGATTTTTTTAGTTTCTTACAACTCTAATTAAGTTTGATTTTTTTTTTAAAAATAGTTTATTTGGTATTGTGTTTTTCTTATTTCCCATCATAATGTCTTCTTTTACGGCTTTAGTTGAATTTTAGTTTGGGTTAATACTCAGTTTTTATTAATATTATTATTATTTTGGAAATAGGAATTTGAGTTTATATCAAAACACAATCTACATGCATGGCTATGAATTTGAATATGCCTACCAATTGTTTGAGTAATAATTATTAAAAAGTCTATCTTTTATTTCTTTGGTTTTTTTTTTTTTTTTTCATTTTAATTTTAGTTAAGATAATGTTGGAATTTTTTGATGAGTTTTGATAATCATGAAAATCTCATTATTCCTTAAGAGATGAGAAATTTGAATAATAAATTTGAAACTTATAAAGTTTAGTTGTATATTAGACAAATATAATACACTACAATAGAAATTAGAAGAATATAGTTCACCTTAAAAAAAATATTAGTTAAATACACAAAAAATAATAGAATGATATATTTGTAGAGATAAAAAGATTAAAAATACTTGTAGAAATCCTTTTTAAAAAATAGACAATACTTAGAGTAATTGTTACTTTTATATATTACATCCACTACATAATATCTTTATATTCTCACGCATCGCGTGGGTATGCGGCTAGTTGTTGGGTTAAGATAGCTTGATCCCGGTTAATTAATTCAATTACCTAAGTTGATTATTTAGGTTTAATTGCATGAAAAATGTGAAGGCACCAACAAATCACCAAAAATACGAAGTGCAGTGTAAAATAAATTAGACACAGTGATTTGTTGACAAATGGAGAAAACCTCACAAGGTAAAAATCCTACCGGGTGATTTTGAGGTCACCACTCCCAAAAATCCACTAAACAATAATCAAGCAGTTACAAGTATAAGGAATCTTACCCACTACCCTTGGCTTATCCCAAAATACCAACCTACAGTTGAACTTTTGCTCCAATACCCAATTGGACTTGATCTGGTAGTAGCTTCTTTCCCTTGATGCACAAACCTCCAATTTGTGACTAACCCTTTTGCACGGATCCCAAATACGTGACTAACTCCAGCAACTTGAACCGATGTTGTTGGCTGCAAATTTCTTCACTTCATCAATAATGAAGATCTGGAAGCACTCGATTACAAAATCCTATGGCATACAAACGCTATAGCTTCACACAAAGAAGATAAGTCTCTTGCTCTCTGTATCCGTGTGTGACGACCTTTAAAATAAGCCTTATATATGTCTAGGGTTGTGAGAAAAGAAACCCTAAACAAATATGTAAAGTTGGGCTAAATTTCAGATCTGGAAATTCTGAAATCGTAATTCTCAATAGATTGAGCTTCACATTAAGTCTCGATAGCAGGCATCTGTCAAGCTATCTGTCGAGACTTAATGAATACCTTTTATTCACTTGTTTCTTGGACCAATCTTCATGTCTTTAATACTTTACTAGAACAACATGTTTCTTGAAGTACTAAACCCATCTTAGATCTACCCATTTACAAGTAAAGTACATTTTGTCGAAGGATTAGCCAATTACATAAAATATGACCCTAACACTAGTATTTTATAATGTATAAGATAAAATAGGAAATAAAAAAATCAATAAAAAGGGTTTGATGTGGAAAATTGTTGGAGTTTCAAAACTTATGTATCAAGATCTCATGAAGTATAAAAATATATTAAAAAAAAAAGTCAAACACTTTGGTTTTATATAGAGCGTAGCCATTTAGCATAATAGTCTATACACATGTCACACATATTTTTGTGTATAGCGTTTGTGTTTCATATTGACTTATTGTTGTAAATTAGGTTGCTAGCTTGAGGCAACAATTCTTTGATTCTATTGCACCCGTGGGCTTGCACCAAATTTGGAAAGTTATTAAGGAAAGCAAGGACCTAGACCTTCCTATTCACAAGGTAATATTGTGAAACAAAGAAAAAATATTTTCTCATTCACAGTTGAATGTGATTTTATTTCTATTATATTTGGCAACTTATTGGTTTATTTGCACTTAACTATGGCCAGTGATTTAAGAAAGAAAGGAAAAATGGCAGAAAGTGCAGTAAGCCTAGTTATACAAAATTTGGTCTCATTGTTAGTCGAAGAAGTGAAATTGCTTAAGGGTGTCCATGTAGAAGTTAGAAGCATTAGACGTGAAATGGAAATGATTCAATCCTTCCTTAAGGATGCTGATATGAAGGCCGAGAAGGATGACATGAGCAATGTAGCAAAGACATGGGTAAAACAGGTGAGAGAAGAAGCTTATCACATAGAAGATGTCATTGATAAATACATACTTTATTTTGCAAAACAATCTCATGGGCGAAGGCAATGCTTATATTTCCTTCAGAAGGTTTTTCACAATACCATAAACCTAAAAGCACGATATGTGATTTCCTCTGAGATTCAAGGCATCAACATGGTACTCAAGGACATTAGAAAGAGAGGTGAAAGATATGGCTTCAATGCCATAGAGAAAGAAAGTTTCACCAGTGACACATGGCATGATCCTCGAATGGCATCCCTTTTCATTGAGGAATCTGAGATTGTGGGCATTGAGTCTCATAGAGACAAATTGATAAACTGGCTAATAGAAGGACCATCTAATCGAATGGTGTTTTCAGTGGTTGGCATTGGTGGCCTTGGCAAGACCACTCTTGTCAAGAATGTATATGAAAATGATAAGGTTGCAACACACTTTGATTGTCGTGCTTGGATCACTGTGTCTCAATCATACAAGATGAAGGAGCTATTAAGGGACATGATAAAGCAACTCTACAAGGCAAGGAATGAGTTAGCTCCTAGGGAAATTAACACAATGAAAGTGGCATCACTACTTGAAGAATTGAAGCACTACTTATGTGAACAGAGGTATTTTGTGACTTTTGATGATATATGGGATACAGAATTTTGGGAACATATAAAATGTGCTTTCCCAAAGAATGACAAAGGGAATAGAATAATAATCACAACTCGAAATGAGGATGTTGCTCCTTCCAACAATGAATCTCTAGATTATTACATGTACAAGCTGCCATCTCTACCTTTTGAAAGAGCCTTGGAGCTCTTCCACAAGAAGGCATTCCAACGTGAAGGGGGGCAATGCCATCCTGATTTTGATGAACTTTCTCGTGGCATAGTTGAAAGATGTGGAGGGTTACCATTAGCAATTGTGGCTATAGGTGGTCTTTTTTCAACCAAAGCCAAGGTGGTCTTCGAGTGGAGCAAAGTTATTGATAGTCTTAGTTCAGAGTTTGAAACTAATTCACGTCTTAGAAGTATCACTAGGATTTTATCATTTAGTTATCATGATCTACCTTACAACCTTAAAGCGTGTTTCTTATATTTTGGCATGTTTCCAGAGGGTTGCTCTATTAATTGTGCAAGACTAACTCGACTATGGATAGCTGAAGGTTTTGTAAAAGAAAAGAAAGGGCTAACATTGGAAGATGTTGCACAAGACTACTTGAACCAACTGATTCATAGAAGCTTGGTTCAAGTACATGAGGACGATTTTTTGGGCAGAATAAGAAGTTGTCGAGTTCATGATATGATGCATGAGGTCGTTCTTTCAAGGTCAGAGGAATTGAGTTTCAATTTGGTTTCAATACAAAATTGCACAAATTTTGAGAGAATTGCCCGACGCCTCTCAATTCAAAACAATGTGAGTACTCCTTTCGAGAGTATTACTAGTTCCAAGACTCGTTCTATTCTTATTTTTGGGGTAGAAGAAGTGCCCAATTCTTTTCTTAATACTTGTTTTGAAAATTTCAAGCTCCTAAAAACATTGGATTTTGAAGGTGCTCCTATAGATCATATTCCAAAAGAAGTGGTAAACCTATTCCATCTAAAATATTTAAGCTTGAGATATACAAAAGTGCGAATGCTTCCAAAGTCCATAGGTAAACTGCACAACCTGGAGACTTTGGATTTGAAGCATTCCCTTGTGTCTGAGTTACCAGCAGAGATCAATGGACTTCGTAAGCTACGATATCTTGCAGCATACAATATTAACAAGGATATTCATTACAATATAGACTTTCGACGTGGGGTAAAGATATCAAATGGTGTTGGGAATTTACAGTCCTTACAAAAGCTTCATGAAGTGGAAGCCAATAATGTTTCCCTTATTGTAGAATTGGGAAGTTTGCACCAATTAAGGAAGTTGCAAATCTCTAAATTGAAGAAAGAGAATGGGGAGGCTTTGTGCGCTGCGATAGAGAAAATGTACCACCTTCAGTCTTTGAGAATTAGTGCAACAAGTGAGGAGGAAGTTCTTGAGTTACAATCGATGTCTTCTCCTCCACCCTTCCTACAAACTCTTAACCTACTTGGGCGACTAGAAAAGTTGCCAGAATGGATTTCCAAGCTCAAGAGTATAGTTAGAATTGGTTTAGCCTTTTCAAATTTAATGGATGATCCATTAAAGGTCCTTCAATCTCTGCCTAATTTGATGCTTCTTTTGGTTTACAATCTATACAAATGTGAGCAGTTACATATTGAGGTTGGAGGCTTCCAGAAACTCAAGTATCTAGCGCTTTTAAATTTGGGAGGATTGAATAGGTTGATAATAGATGAAGGTGCCATGCATCTTCTTGAAAAGCTTCGAATTGGACACTCTCCACAATTGAAGGAGGTGCCCTCTGGCATCCAACATTTGAAAAGGCTCAAATATCTGCTATTTGAAGAAATGCCGACCGAATTTGTGCTTAGTATGCAACCAAATGAAGGCTGTGATTTTTGGAAAGTCAAGCATGTTTCCTCTATTCTTTTTTCATATAGGATTCAAGGGGAATACTACAAAACATACAAGGTTGGTGACTTAGAGTTGTTGGACCGTTTGCGAAGGTAATTGAAGAGGTGGAGAAATAAACTGTACTACTTTTGGGAAATTACAGGTATAACCCTCTAGAATTTGAAATTAAAACTTTTTCTCTTCATTTATCCTTTTGTTGCTACACAGTACAAAATGAAAGATTTGTGCTTTATGCCTTCATACGCATATCTAAATGCAGTCATATGTATTGAGTCTCTCTAATCTGTATTTCTCTTTTGTGGTTATTAAATCTTATTGCTTTTGGATTTTTTTTCTTTTCTTTTTTTTTTTTTGGTTGTAAATTTTGGGAAATTTTTTTGTGTGGTTGTGGTTTGTTATCTAGATTATTATTTTGTGTTTCGTTATCTGGGTTTTGCTTGTATTATTTAGTATGTTTTGCTTGTATTATTTAGTATTCTGATTATTTTGTTTTGGGGATCTTTGTTCCTTTCCCTGTTCATTTGTCTTAATAGATAAATGGTGGGGGAGGTGGTGTTCAATCCATTGGCCTCCCAAATTGGAGAGTCCTTTGTAATATAAGGAAATGGTCCGAATCTTTAATATTTCAATTTTTTACTTTTTATTTTGTTCTTTCTTATACTATTTCTTCTAACTAAAAAGTTTATGAATTAACAACTAGCTTGAAACTTAATCAGTCATTCTATAGATATAGTGTGAGTATTAGGATGTAATACTTGCCAATATTGGGAGCTATTTTTTGTGAATCAATGTGCGTCCTGTCCTAGGATTTCTATTTGTTAGGTTCTAAGGTCTTAGGATTTTATGTATTTAGAACTCTAATTTGTAATGTTGGCAAACCATGATCAAAACATTGTATTTAGTCTTATTTAGACTTGCTCAAAGTTGGTTTAATATTGTAAAGTTGGAATCGAGTGGTTGCAGAAGTACTTGGGACTTTCGGTCTGGCTCGATCGATCGAAGAATAGACTCGATCGATCGAAAATCGCACAGGTTGATTTTTCTGCAGAATTTCCAACTCAGCCCTACTTCATTAAACGTTTAGGGTTTTATGTTTTTACCCTAGGTATATAAACTAAACCCTAGCCACGTTTTTGAAGGTTGTCCATATTGCTTTGTTGCTCATACATTGCTGTTTTGTGTGAATCTCTTGTGAGATCTTTGAGGAGCTTTCCTTTACACAAAACTTAGGGTTTTCAAGGTAGAGATGATTTCAACATCTTGGAGATCATTACCGTTGCAACCATTGGAACTTAAAAGAAAAGCAAGCGGGGAGCTTGTAGCTGATTGAGGAATTCAAGAAAGAAGTAGTCTGTGGATTCGGAGCCTGCGCGTGGTCGTGTCAGGAAGTTCTACTGGTGGGTAGCATTAGGAAGTCGAGCGGGGAGCTTGTAGTCCTTTTGTAAGAACTTCAATTCTTTCATAGTGAATTCTGTTATGCCTTGAGGATCGGTGGGTCAAATCCTCCCCAGGTTTTTACCGTGTGGTTTCCTGAGTGATCATATCTTGTGTTCATTTATTTTCCGCTGCATTATTATTCTTGATATGATTGTTTGATTGTTTTAACCTAGAATTGCTTAATTTGACTAAGTAACAACTTGGCTAATTAATCTAGGCTACGCAATCTGGTTGTTTAAGGGGTCTAAATTCCCATCAAGTGGTATCAGAGCAGAGCTCTTTTTGTTTGAGATTTTTAATCTCTGAGCTGATCCTTGACCCCTGTTGTCATGGAGCATGGACACTCTCTGTTTGTTCCTCCTCACTTTGATGGGAACAACTATGCTTATTGGAAAGTAAGGATGAAAGCATTCCTGAAATCTATTGATGAAAGGGTTTGGAATTCCGTTGAATACGGATGGGTGAAGCCCGCTACTCCTGTAAGTGAGTGGCAAACTTCTGAAAAAGAAGCAGCAAGCTTCAATAGCAAAGCTATGAATGCCATCTTTAATGCTGTTTCTATGGAGGAATTTAAGAGGATCTCTAATGTTGAGGTTGCTCATATTGCTTGGAAAATCCTCCAAACTGTGCATGAAGGCACAAAGGCAGTTAAGATAAACAAACTGCAACAATTGACTTCTAGATTTGAAAGCATTAGAATGTCTGACAATGAATCTTTTGATGAATTCTATGCTAAATTAAATGATATTGTCAATTCTGCTTTTAATTTGGGTGAAATCTATGATCAACCTAAAATTGTTAGGAAGATTCTTAGATCTTTAACTGAAGATTTTAGACCCAAAGTGACTGCCATCACTGAAAGCAAGGATGTGGACTCCATCCCTGTTGATGAGCTTGTAGGATCTCTTCAATCCTATGAGTCTGACCTACCTAAAGTGAACAAATCCAAATCAATGGCTCTTAAGTCAGTTGATGATGTTGATGGTGGTGGATTTGATGATGAGCTCTCTGCTACAAAGATTGCCTATCTTGCCAAAAACTTTAAGAACTTTCTTAGGAATACAAATAGAAAGGCAAGAGGTACTTACACTGCTGAACCTAGAAATTTTAGGAAGAATGATCCCACTAAGGTTAACAATTTTGAAAAACCTAGAGAAAATTTTGGTCAATCTTCTAATAACTCTTTGGGTCCTCAGTGTTTTGGCTATCAAGGGTATGGTCATGTGAAATCTGAATGTCCTACATTCTTGAGGACTAAGGGTAAAGCTATGGCTGTAACCCTTAGTGATAATGAGGTTTCTAATGATGAGTCTGGTGGTGACGAGGATGGAAACTTCATTGCTTTCACGGCTACTGCTATAGTCAATGAAAGCATATCTGCTGAAGAGAACCCTTCTGATGGGGAACTCTCTGAAGATGCAGATCTTCAAGAGGCCTATAACAAACTTTGCAAAATTGCTGCAAAGGATGCTATGAAAGTTGAACTTGGCCTAAAGAAAATTGATTCTCTTGAGCTTGAAAAGAGAAATTTGCTTGTTAAACTGTTTGATGCTAATGAGCTTTTGAATAATGTTAAATCTGAGAACATGCTTTTGCTTGATAAAGTTAGAACTTTGGAACATGATTTATCTGTTGCTAGATCTGCTAGTTCTAAACTTGATCACATGCTGAATGTTCAAAAGTATCCTTCTGATAAAACTGGGTTAGGATATGTTGAAAGCATCTTTGATTCTGCACCACATTCCACTACTTTTGTTCCTTCTTCTTCTTCTGAACCTTCTGTGAGTGAGGTTGTGAGTGAAACTGTCAAACCACCTGTGAGTGAGGTAGTTAAACCTGTAGAAGTTTCACCACCTAAGAAGATTAGGGTAGACTTAAGAGATTCTAAACCTAAGGAGCCTACCAAATCTAAGGACAAGATGCATGGTAAACCTGCTTGGGTTTGTCATTATTGTGGTAAGTCTGGACACATTCGTCCTAACTGTTACAAGCTTCAAGCTGATAAGAGAGCAAATAAACCAAAAGTGCCTGTGTCTAAAGCACAAGATCCTATGGCACTAATTGGTGAATTGGTAAAGGTGTTAAACCTTTATTCCAATCCTGGAGTTGGGAATCACTCGAATGTGAATAAGAACTCCAATACTCGTGGTGCATCTAAAAAGTTTTGGATGCAAAAGACTCGAACTAATTGAGTCTTTCTGACATGGTCCTTGTGCTTCATTGCTCTTTTCCTTTGTGATCATTGTTCTTTGGTTTTTGTGTTTTTGTTCTAGAACTTGCATTGCATTACATTCATGCATTTCATTCTAGGATTTATTTGTTTTCTCTATTAAAAAAAAAAAAAAAAAAAAAAGGGAAAAGGAGGAAGCAAAAATTATGTTTAACATGATGTTTCTTGGTTTTTGAAAACAAGGTTGGTCAATTTATTTACACATAACATGTCTTATGTACCTTGTTTAGCTTTGATGAGCTTATTTATTGCACTTTACTAGTTAAAGCTTTGTAGTGCATGTTGTGTGGGAAAGATGTTTATGGTGTTTATCACTTTGTCTTAATCTTGAAGTCACATGTTATTTGACTGTTGGACTTGATTCTTTTGAGAAAGGCATAAATAACCATCTCACCACTGTTCACTAGCCAATCATGAACACCTTAGTGCATATCATAAGATTTTGTGCTCAAGAAAGTGTAGCACATGCACAAAAAGAACATAAGGTGTAGCCTCTTTAAATGCTTAATGCTTAAAACTGGTGTGTACTATTAGGCTTGATGCCATTTCACATAATCTAATCTGGTGTGTACTATTAGGCTTTATGCCAAATTTCACCTAAATAATGGGGCAAAATACAAGAAACTTACATGATTGCAAGCTTTTGTTCTAGGAGATGTGGGAGTTATAGGATGTAACTCTTTAGGTGATAGTCTCTTTTGAATTCTATGTGATGAATTTTGTAGACTTTGTGATTGATTGCTATTCACATATCACCTCACATGTATCTCAAGTTTTTGCTAGTATCACACACTACACAAGTTACTCTTTGTTAAACACTGTACATGCTAGTGTGTGTGTTTTTGGTCTGACCAACCAAGTTTGAAAATATCTTGAGATTTATGCACAACATATTTGTTGCTTGAGAAAATTCAATGAGAGAATGATTGAAATTAGTCATGAGAAAATTGGGTTCAAAATTTTGTGTTTTTGAAAGAGCATTCCATCTCATACTCATGCATTTTGTTTCTTCAATTTAATGCTTTGAGGAGTTATTTTCAAAATTAGGTTTATGTTTTTCAAAACTGCGTTTTTTCTAAAAATTCAGTGAGCCTCTGCCCATTTCGATCGATCCAGCCTGTTTTTCGATCAATCGAAAAAGTGCTCTCATTTGTCTTAAAATGACTGTGCGTTTCGATCGATCGAATGTAATTTTCGATCGATCGAATATCGTGGAAAAGCTTTTTTAAAAGTTCAGATATGACTTTTTCAAACTCACTATTCAAACTTTTTCCTCTCTCTCTCCGAGTTGGCAAGGCTCCACATAGCGATTTTTGTCGTTTTCTTCCGAAGTTTTTGCAAAATCTTTCTCTCCTCAAGCCGGTAAGACCCTTTTGCCCTTCCTTTTGATTTAATTTTCATCATTTCATGCATATATTCATGCATTTAGGGGCGATTTTCGTACTTTGCATTTTTGGGATTTTCATTTGATTCAAGCCATATTTTATGCAATTGATCATTGGGTTTTTGTGGGGACACATCATAAAAATGATCCTTGGTGGTTAATTTGATCAATTTTGTGTTTGGTGAAAAATTGAAAATTCTAGGGTTTGTTCTTGATCCGAATTGGGGCTTTTGTTAAATTGGGTAGAATTTGATGAAATTGGCTTGTTGTGTTGTTGTAATTAAGCATTATAATCTATGTGATGTGTTTGTAATGCTCAATTCATCATTATATTTAAAAATTTCAACAAGTGGTTTTCAATTTTTGGGATTTTTGATAGAAATTCCCTGTTCAAGCCAATTTTGTCAAATTACTCTCAATTAAACTTAATTGTTTACTGCATTAGATCATGCATCACAACATTTTATTGTTCATGCATCATATAGATTTTTTGTTCTATATTCTTTATTGTGCTAATTTGCAGTCTGCCCTTGGTTTTGTTTTCTCTTGTTCTTTGTGGTTTTCACTTTGTGTCTCTGTCCTTTCCTTAGCACTATGCCTAGGAAGACTAGAGCCCGTAGGAATGTTCCCTCACCTTCTCCTTCACCCCCTCCATCCTTTGATCGTGAGAAGTTTTCGAGTGAGAAAAACCAAGAGATTTTTGAGAAGCTAAACATTAGGAGAAAGATTTGGGTTGAGCGTTCTGTGTTGTTAGATGAACTCGATCCTGCCATTAGGGCAAATTTTGAGCGTCGGGGCTGGTTACCATTGGTGGATGTTTCTGATCCTCCTCCACCTTCTGCCTTGATTAGAGAGTTCTATTCGAACATCTCTATCCGCATCTATGATTCCAACACTCTAGTAAAGAGTTGGATACGAGGCGTAGAGTACACCATTACTCCTCGGATAGTGGCTGATGCTCTAGGGGTACCGTTGGTCCAGCATCCTGTCTATCCATATGATGAGTCTCCCGAGATTAGCGATGTTTTGTCTTACATCACTGGTACTACTGTCCAGTGGGGTTCTGATCCTCGGATCACTTCTGCTGAGCTCTCCGGGTTACATTATCTGTTCTTTAGGATAGCTTGTCATTCTATCTGGCCCATTTCCCATGTTCACACTATTCCTCTTGAGAGGTGTGTATTTTTGTACGCTCTGGTTACTGATGCTCCTATTAGTTTTCCCCATCTTTTTCTTCGTTCTTTGAACGATGTTTATAGGAGTTCATCTTCTGCTCATGCTCTTGTACATCCTATTTTCATTCATAGGATTCTTCTCTATCTTGATCTTAGTGGCTTTCCTTCCTCTGAGCCCGTTCATGTGATAGCTCCTATAGGTGCGTCTTTTCTTAGACAGAGGGCCGCTCATCTTCGAGCTGGTTCTAAACACCCTAGGTCTGAGCCCTCTAGTAGCGCACCTCCTCCTTCTTCTTCTGCAGGTATTGCTGGTGAGGATATTCCTGATCCAGTTGGTGATGATGCTGCTGCTGCTGATGTTCCTCCACCTCCTTCGGCCGACTTCGATGTTCGTCGTACTTTGGAGACTGTCATGACCGTTCAGGCGACTCATGGTCAGATTTTGGTGGACTTGCTGGACGAGATTCGTGCTCTCCGAGCTGATTTTGCGCGTCTTCATTCACCCTCACCACCTCCTTTTGATGGCGACTTGTGATTGTCCTTTGGCATTCCGTCACAAAATGGGGGAGTGGAGTTTTTGACTTGTAGTGGAGTTTTTGTAGTTAGGGGGAGATTTTTGTTGTTTTAGAGGAGCTAGTGGAGTTTTAGATTGTATCTAGGTGCTTCACTTTGTATATCATTTTTTAGGGGATATTCATGTTAAGGGGAGTAACATTGATTGATATACATGTTATTTTTTTTTATTCTTGTTGTTTTGTGATTCACTGCGTATTGATTTATATTGATTGAGTTGATCATTCGTATATGTCTTTATTTTGTGTTGTGTGAATCTTACAAGAATGTTATACCTGTTGTTTTACTCTTTTCTGTCACACATGCGTTTATGCGTTTGTTGAGTATTTCAGGATTATACAGGTTGATTCAACTAAGCTGCTGTCTACACTTGCAACTGATGGATAGTAGTTAGGCTGAATTTGAATTTATGAGCATTATCTTTGTAAAGGGCTTTTTATTTGTAAAACTTTGAGCTGTTAATTAGGGTTTTGTCACGAATTGCTAAAAGGGGAGTTTGTTAGGTTCTAAGGTCTTAGGATTTTATGTATTTAGAACTCTAATTTGTAATGTTGGCAAACCATGATCAAAACATTGTATTTAGTCTTATTTAGACTTGCTCAAAGTTGGTTTAATATTGTAAAGTTGGAATCGAGTGGCTGCAGAAGTACTTGGGACTTTCGGTCTGGCTCGATCGATCGAAGAATAGACTCGATCGATCGAAAATCGCACAGGTTGATTTTGCTGCAGAATTTCCAACTCAGCCCTACTTCATTAAACGTTTAGGGTTTTATGTTTTTACCCTAGGTATATAAACTAAACCCTAGCCACGTTTTTGAAGGTTGTCCATATTGCTTTGTTGCTCATACATTGCTGTTTTGTGTGAATCTCTTGTGAGATCTTTGAGGAGCTTTCCTTTACACAAAACTTAGGGTTTTCAAGGTAGAGATGATTTCAACATCTTGAAGATCATTACCGTTGCAACCATTGGAACTTAAAAGAAAAGCAAGCGGGGAGCTTGTAGCTGATTGAGGAATTCAAGAAAGAAGTAGTCCGTGGATTCGGAGCCTGCGCGTGGTCGTGTCAGGAAGTTCTACTGGTGGGTAGCATTAGGAAGTCGAGCGGGGAGCTTGTAGTCCTTTTGTAAGAACTTCAATTCTTTCATAGTGAATTCTGTTATGCCTTGAGGATCGGTGGGTCAAATCCTCCCCAGGTTTTTACCGTGTGGTTTCCTGGGTGATCATATCTTGTGTTCATTTATTTTCCGCTGCATTATTATTCTTGATATGATTGTTTGATTGTTTTAACCTAGAATTGCTTAATTTGACTAAGTAACAACTTGGCTAATTAATCTAGGCTACGCAATCTGGTTGTTTAAGGGGTCTAAATTCCCATCACTATTGTAACATTATTTTGAGATAAACCTTAATTTCTACAATAGTTTTGTTGTTGTAAGACAACTTTAAAATTTATCATTTATCAGAAATTTTTTTATTAATATTATTGTTCACATTAATTAGTTTGTTCATTATGATAGGTAAGACGTTTAAGCCATAAAGCTTAGTTGAAATGTGAAAGTTCAATATGGGTATGAAACACCCTTGAACATTTAGACCCCAAATAATAAAATTACCAATTCAAGCTTTATATCAAACAACTAATGTGCGGAACATGATAACAAGCTTATAACAGAATTGATAAACAATCTAAACCAAATATAAACACATCCACAGCAGTAAATATAAGGCAAAGATAAAGGGAAAGAAGATGCAAACACACGGACAACACACGATGTGTTATCGAAGAGGAAACCGAAGTCCTCGGCGTAAAACCTCTCCGCCGCCCTCCAAGCGGTGATAAAATCCACTAAAGAATATAGTTGGGATACATGAACAGCAGAAGACCCTCCAAGCCTAACCTACCCAAGTACCTAAGCCCTCCAAGCTTCTTGCTCCAACGAGGTTACGCCGAACCTATTTCTTCTTTAGCTTCCTGGATTTCGCTACTTGACCATAGCATCAACCAATGTATATTGGTTCCTTCCCAAACTGCTTCCCTAAGCACCAAATGAACCTTCTCACAGACGTGGGTGTGGTGAGATAAGGATTTGGTAAAAGACCTCTCAAGGGTATGACAATGGAGAGGAAGAGAGTAGAGGAATTTGTAGAGTCTCTAAGGTAAAGATTGGGGATGAGGCAATCTTGTTTTTCTCTAGGGTTTCTCTCACAAAATTCTCTCTGGAAGCTCTCTCAATTTAGTGGGTATAAGGGTGTATATATAGTAGGGTGAGAAGGGAATGCAAAACGTCAGTTTTTGCCAAACAGGGTTAACTCGCGGCTTGACCTCGCGACTTGTCCAAGTCGCGAGTTCCAGTCACTACGTAACGGCCTGGAAAGCCTGGAACTTTTGTCCTGTAGCGTGACAGCTGGCGCGACCCTTCAGCTTCCCAGTGTGCCTCTCACGTGCCTACCTTTCGCGGCTTGCCAGTCGCGATCCACCCGCGAGCCCTAGCCGCGAGACTCTGTTTTTCTTGCACACTCTTGAGCTTTTCTTCACATCTTCTCACACACTACCCTTACAATTTTTCCACCTAAATACAAGGTTACTAAGTGCTAAATTACAAGCAAATTGGTCACGGAATAAAGCCAATTAGATGGTTGATTAAATTCAACCTTACAAAATGAAAGATAGTTTGTAAGTCTCCATTTCCCCCTTTCACATTTTATAAATCTCTTCTTCTTTTTTTGTTTTCCATACCAAATCACTTTTTGTTTATATTGCTATTTTTATACTTAATAGGCAACCATCAAAGTCAATGTCTTAAAGGATTTTCAAGTGCCAGATCAACAATCAAAATACTTGCTCTTTAGTCAATCAGCCATAGCAGCAGTGGTTGTGCCACGCCCCACCCTCATGTGCACAATATTGTGCTCTTTGGGAGTGACAAGAATCCTCGTCCCTCAAGGTTTTACTCTTCCCATGTGACACCAAGCCTCGTGGGAAAAGGCCTCATACACATTAAGGGAGGGCACCCCATATGAACTAGGCTTTGGACGCTCACTTAAGCGATGCCAAAAGTCTGACATCGCTTAAGTGAGCATCCAGAGCTTGGTTCATAAGGGGTGCGCTCCCTTAATGTGTATGAGGCTTTTTCCCACGAGGATTAGTGTCACGTGGGAAGAGCAAAACCATGAGTATGAGGCTTCGTGTCACTCCAAAAGAGGACAATATCATGCACATGGGGGTAGGGCGTGACAAATAGTTTCAGAGCCAAGGACGGCTCTCCTTCGATTGTTTGGGTGAGGCTTGGTGCCAAAGGTCCCACATCACTTAAGTGAGCGTCTAGTGCCTGGTTCATAAGGGGTGCCCTCTCTTAATGTGCATGAGGTCTTTTCCACGAGGCTTGGTGTCACATGGGAAGAGCAAAACCTTGAGGAATGGGCTTTGTGTCACTCCCAAAAAGGACAATATCATGCACATGGGGGTGGGGCGTGACAAATGGTATCAGAGCCGAGGATAGCTCTCCTCTGAGGGTGTGGGTGAGGCTCGATGCCCAAAGTCTCACATTGCTTAAGTGAGTGTCCAGAGCCTGGTTCAGAAGGAGTGCCCTCCCTTAATGTGCATGAGGCCTTTTCCCATGTGGCTTGGTGTCCCGTGGGAAGAGCAAAACCTTGAGGGATGAGGCTTCGTGTCACTCCTAAAGAGGACAATATCATGCACATGGGGGTGGGGCATGACAGGTTGATTGATTCTCACTTGCACAGTTGCCTTCATTGTTGTTTTGTTTTTAAAACAAAACGTTTTAGTTTCACGATATCAAACATATGAACCTCTTGAGAACATGATATGCAAAAGGGCGATGTTTTACTTAAATTGTATCTGATTTTTAAAGAGGTTTAAGTATGTCATGTATTTTGCTGGTATATTCATGGCTTTGATTTTAGCTAAAAAATCTCTTTATTAACATTTGCCTATGAATTATGAAGGAGTTCATGCCATGGGTGAGGATTTTACTAGTAGCATCAACATCTGAGAGAGTAGAAAGCAGAAAGTAGTAGTGGAAGGGAAAATAAGAAATTGATCTCTTGGTTGGGGTTTGAGATGTTGGTTCAATGATGCTTGCCAATTGCTTCACCAGTTTGGAACCAAAAGATTCCGTTTTTCTAGCATCACTAATTCTTCTCCGGTTTCAAATGCCATTTTCAAATGCTAAAATCTTCATTGGAATATCTGATGTTGAATCTTAGGTTTGTAAATGGTAATAATTTCAATAGAAACTTCAAAAGATGATGTCCTTCAGTAATATGGTTTTCCAGATTAGAGTTTGATTAGCTTTAAGTTAAAATTTTGTGTGATTGTATTTAATTGTTGATTATATGATTTAATTAAGTGAATGTAATAATTAATTTCATTGCACTGTAAAGTTTTTAATGACATTTGTAAGTTCAACTCTTATTAATTTTTTAGTCCTCCTGTCAGCCTCTTTGTTTTCCAATTAACGATTACTAAGGGTACGTTTGGTACACTAAATGTAGATTACATTAGGAATAGTAATTTTTATTACTGGGAATAGAAGACACTGTAATGAAATAACTATTACTATTCATAAGTTTAGTTGTTACATATGGAAAACTTGTAAAAAATGATGTATAAGGAAACTTTATATTTTTGAAAATATATTAATTTTAAAACCTATTATATACACTAAGAAATAGCTATTACATCCATTTTAAAGAGGAATAGCTATTCTTCAATTTAAAGATAGTTATTCCAATGTAATAACTAATCCATGTAATAAAGATGCAATCAAATGACCGAATTGATATTACACATGAATAACTATTCCATTACAAGAGCTATTACAGCGTACCAAACGTATCCTAATTAACGATTCATTTCTTTTACTAATCTCTCTCTGTCTCATTCTCTTTGTAAACATCCTATTGTTTTCCCAAATCTGATGATAATTCTAAGTTCCTAAATATGCATTATAACGTTTATATATATTTTTTCATTCCATTTTTCTGCCATTAAGTAAGTACATCCATAATTATTAGTTTGTTTATGATGTGTTTGGTTTGATATTTTTATTATTATCATCTCTATATATTAAGAATATTCAAAAAATTAGTTATGACTTCAGGAAAAGTCAAAAATGCCCCTAATCTAATTAGACAATCCTTATTATTAAAAAATAAAAATAATATGATTAAAATTGTAATTCAACAAAATTCAAAAACAAAAAACTATCAGATAAACTTTTTCACTAAAAATTAGCTCTCGCTCTCTCTCTCTCTTACACCCACACATTCACACACAGACATTTGTACATATAAACATAAACATTCTTTCAGACATAAATAATAGGTTTAAAAATATTTATTAAATAAACTTTATTTTCCTTGTAGACTTCTACAGACCAAAATGAAGTGGATTTGAGGATTCAACATCAGGTTGCATCATTTGCCTTTTCGATGATCCAGCTATTTGGAATTGTTGTAGTAATGTCTCTCAGGTTGCATGGCAAGTTTTCATTGTTTTTATCCCTGTGATTGCAACCTGTATCTGGTATCAGGTATACCATCTTATTTTGTCAGAATATTGTCATTTTGTGCTTTGTACACGTTGACGTTACAAGCTCTCATAGATTTAATGTTAAAACTGTACGCGGACATTTGCTATCATTTTAACATAAAAATTCAATGAGTTTCTTGATAAATGAATACTTGTTGAACAATGTGTTTCCTTAAGATAGATGTTTTCCAAGTTGCTAGATTATAGCTAGTGTATTTTTCTGTGACCTTTTACACTAATATTTTCAGAAAATTTTGGGGTTAGAACTATGGAAGATCTACTAATTATAATCCTCAATCAAACCCAACTTCCATTGTAATATTACAGTGTATTATTGTCACTTTCTTTTGTGGAGAGAGTTGTTCACACAAACTTGTTATCATACTGCGTACCATTAACTACCCAGGAGAGAGCACAGCAGTAATATAGAAGCATAAACAATGATAAAATAGATGATAAAGAAGAAAATAGCAAAATAGATATATTCAAAAATAAGTTAAAACAGAGTATGGAATATGAAAACAGAAACTAGTAAAATCTTACTTGAATAAAACTTCTGTCTTTGATTAAACTTGAAAACAAACTGTCTTTGATACAAGCTTGAAAATAAACACTGTCTGAAAGGTTACAAGATTACAAAAGAAGAAGTTACAAAAGTCTTTCTGAGAGGGAAGGCTATTACAAAGGCTTTCTCAAAGGTTTTCTAAAAACTTAAACTTGGAAATTGGGACCTGAGAATTGGAACCTAAAACTTTCTTTAAATTTTTGGACCTAAAACTTGGACCTATCTTCTGTCTTCAGAGCCTGTTCTTTTATAGATGAAGTAAACCATGGTAAGCTTTAAAAGTAACTTGAGGTAGATAAAGTGAACTCAAGTTAATTTGTCGGTAGAATCTTGTGGAATCTTGAACAGTAAAAGTAAATCCTGAACAGTAGTCTATCTTGGAGTCTGTCAGTCCGCATGCTAGTGAACAGTTGTCTTTCAAAAGGAGCTTTTGACTTATTTGTGGAAAGCTGTCAGGATAATATCCTGTCAAAATATCTTTCTGGATCTTTTTATCATTTTGTCTTATCCGTCATATGTCATAGGGTCTTGAGAATCTTGGAATGCTTCTGGATGAGTCCTGTAGTTTGGAGAGGACGATTCCATTACTGTGTCTCCTTCTTCATCTGATATTTGTGATGCAGCTTCAAGCAGTTATTTTTTAAGTTGTCTTCTGTCTGAGACGGAGGCAAGTTGGCACTGGACTTGACTTTTTTCTAAAAAGAAATTAGAATTTTATGTCTGGGAGGAGGAGGTCTTTTTCTGTAATTCTTGGCAAATATGGTCAAAATTAAACTTATTCCACCATTTTAATTTAAACTTCCTAGTAAGCATAGGAAAAGGATACTGAGGATGCTTTTCTATCTTGTATTCCCATATGATAATCCATGGAAGATCTGGAAATCTGTAAAAGAACTGCAAAAGATGTGGGAAATCTTTGAGATGCGGTATATTTGGTTCTTTCTTGAAACTTTCATAGGCTTTGAGGAGGTTAGGAGGAAGAATCATAGCTTCAGGACCATAAGAAGTCCACTAGTCAATAAACCATCTTGGTATCATCATGTCTTTCTTTCTATACATATCAAATTGGAAAAACCAAGTGTGTCTGTAAATATTATTTTGGAATAAAAGATATCTGTCCCATGCTTCCATGTAATCATAATAATTATAGAACTGAGGCTGAAAGATCTGGGAGAATTTCCTGGGAATCCAGGGCTCTGCCCTCCACTGTGAGGGGGTGAGTATCTGTTTTATGACTACTTTAGAATAACCAACTCTGTCTGAGTCTTGAGAGCAAGGCATGTGTGTAAGTAGGATGGAGTCTCTGTCAATTAAAATGAACTCATAGAATGTCTGGGTCTAGTGTTTCTGTCTTAGGATGTTCCCATCCTAGGGGTAATAACTGACTAACTAGTGAGAGGGGATCTGTAATGTGTTGGTATTCTCTTTCAATCCATAGAATAAAATTCCAAGAATTCTTCGGGAGTTCAACACTATGATCTTCTTTTGGGGCTTGGGTTTGGGTTTTAGAGGTAGAGGGTCTATCGTTTGATTGGTGAGAAGTTAACGGAGGAAAAGAAGAGGCAACTATGTTAAATGGTGTTTTTAAAGTTGGAGGAGTTGAGGGCATGGCATAAGACTGTTTGGTTTTTGGAGTGGGGCTTGGGGAAAGCAGTTGAAAAGGGTTTGGGCTGCAGGGTATTGCGGTTCTTTCTTGGGGTCTATTTGAAGAGAAACTAGGTGAGTTGAAGGAGGGACAAGGGAGAAATTTGCTAGGGGGAGGAGGAATTGGTGGAGCAGCATAAGACTGTCTAGTTCTAGGTTTTGGGGAGTTGTTCTTTTCTGCAGGGGAACTCATCTTCCTTGTAGAAATTCACGAGTTAAGAAATCAGGAATAGAATTGGATTCTCCTTTAATATATTCAATGTCAAAGTCAAAAACACTTAAAATAGCCTGCCATCTTACAAAACTTTGTTTGGAAACAAGATTTTGAACATCTTTCTGTAAAACTTCTTTAGCACTTTTACAGTCAACACAGATTAAAAACTTTTGATTAAAAAGATCATTTTGAAATTTTGAAACGCATAATATAATAGCTAAAATTTCTTTCTTAATAGTACTGTAATTCTGCTGGGTAGTTGACCATGAGCCAGAATGGAATCTAACAATCTGTTCTTTAACATCATTATTTGCTATTTGTTTTAGAATTCCACCATAACCTATGTCAAAAGCATCTGTCTCAACAATTTTGAAAGCATGAGGTGAAGGAATGACAATACAAGGGAGTTGTTTAACATATTTTTTAATCTGTCGGACTATCATAGTATGTTTGTCTGTCCATGCAGGGGGATTCTTTTCTAACCTTTTATATAAGGGTCTACATATTTTTCTTAGTCCTTGAAAATAATCTGAAACATAATTTAGACTGCCAAGAAATATTTGTAATTGATTTTTGTCTTTTATTTCATCTGAAAATTTGTCTGCAAATTGAATGGCTCTGTCAATAGGACTTAAGGTTCCTTTACAAATTGATGTCCTAAAAATCGGATTTTATCTTGGAATAAATTTATCTTAGTGGCTGAGACAACTAATCCATTGTGTTTAATTACTTTGACAAATATATCTAAATGTTTCCAATGGTCATCAATTGATTTAGAGAAAATTAACACATCATCTATATAGACAATCGAAAATTCAGTGAAAGGTGTAAATATATCATTCATTATATTTTGAAATTCACTTGGTGCATTTTTTAATCCAAAAGGCATAACATTCCATTCATAATGACCAAAAGGAATTGTAAATGCAGTTTTATATCTGTCTTTCTCATCTATCTGTATTTACCAAAATCCACTTTTCATATCAAATTTAGAAAATATGGTTGCTTCATAAAGTCTGTCAAGTAAATCTTTCTTATTAGGGATAGGATATCTTATCCATTGTAATGCTGTATTTAAAGGTTTATAATTTATAACTAATCTTGGAACTCCTCATTCCAATTCTGCCTGTTTGTTAATATAAAAAGCAGCACAGCTCCAAGGAGACTTGCTTTGTCTGATTAAACCCTTATTTAAAAGTTCTTCAATTTCTTTTTTACAGTGTTCTAATAATTCATTATTCATTTGTATTGGTCTAGCCTTAGTAGGTATCTGTCTTTCATTAAAGTCTTTTTCATAAGGTAATTGTACTATATGTTGACGTCTATGCCAAAAAGCAGTAGGGAGATTAGAACAAATTTCTGTCTCAATTTGTTGTTTAAATGATTTTATTTTATGATGCAATATGGGGTCTGTTAATTGGTCAGCAATTCTTTTGTATATTATTTCTGATTTTAAAGATTCTAAATGTCTATTCTTTCTGTCAATTCTTTCTCTATCAATTTCTTTTATTATGGAAATGTTGTCAAGGGAATAGATTTCTTTTGGGATTGGTGGCAGGATGAATTTAAAAAATATGTCTTTTCCTAGCACATTGGTTTTAATTCCTTCTTTTGTAGTTAAAAACGGGTAAAGTAAAGCCATAAAGGGGTTTCCTAAAATAATTTTAGAAGAAAGGTCTTTGATTAAAACAAAAACTGTTTCAAAGCATACTCCATCATTACATATGTGGACACTAGGTATTTTATAATTAATTATTAGCTTTTCTCCATTAGCTTGAGTTAATCTTTCGGATGATTTTTCATAATACTTTAAGGGTATTAATCCTTCTTGTATACAGTTCATGTCAGCACCCGAGTCCATTAAAGCAATTTCTGTCAAAGAAAATTCTTTATCGATTACTAAAGTAATTTCTGTATGTCATTTTTGAAAAATTACTCTGTCAATTAAACTAAAGAAATTCTGTCTATTGCCATCATCTTTTAATAAAGGTGGGTCTATCATGGGTTCAGAGCTTTCTTTCAAATTTATTATTTCTGCAATATTTTGGTCATCTACATTTGTAGAATTATCTTCTTTAATTTCTTGTTTTAGTATTTTTGCTTCTGTCATTAAGTCTTGTAAAGTTACTGATTCTATCTCTACGTTATCTTTTTTCTTTTTTATTTTCTCTTGCTTGTCTTTTTCTTTTTTGGCTCTTTCTTCTTTTCTACACTCTGTAACATGGTGTCCATATTTCTTACATCTAATACAAGCAATAGGTATATCTATGGAGTCTTTCAATTTTAATAAATAATCTCTTTTGTCGTTTAAGTGACTAGGTAAATTTTTTATCAGTTTCATTACTATGTCTTTTTGCTTTCTTTTTCTTTTATTAACTTTAAGTGGGTTGGTTGACTTTAGTTCTTTCTTTTCCTTAACTTGATCTATCTCTTTTTGACTAACATTAAATATTTCCATTAATTCATTTAGTGTATCTTTTTCAAATTCTAACTTACTAATTTGTTTAGCAATTTTATTCTGTCTAGCACATTGTTTTTTAGTGTGTCCATATTCTTTACATTTATGACAAATAGTATGTTTAACCTGTCTGTTAGTGTTCTCATTATCTGATACTTCAGTAGTATTTAAAACTGCTATTTCTTTTTCTTTGTCTGTATCTAAAGGTGAATTTAAAATTTCCATCTTTCTTTTTAATTCTGCCAAACTATCATTTTGGGTATATCTTTCAATTGCTTTTAGTCTTTCATCAATTTTCTCTTTTAAACTACCAGTATTATCAATTTTCCCACTATTGTTGACTTCTTTTGCTTTTACTACACTATCACTATTTTCCTTTTCATTATTTTTAGTTTTCCTTCCTTTGTTGACTATTTTTATTTCTTTTAGTCTATCTCTTTCTATTTCTTCTTTTTGCTCTAGCTTTGTACGTATAACTTGTATTGAACTAGCTCTTTGCTTTTCCACCACTTCTTTTGGACTATTATTATTAGTTTTCCAACAATTGTTGACTTTTTCTATCTCATCTTTTATCTCTAATTTCCTACATATGACTTCTATCTTTTGCTCATTTTGTCTTTCAATCTTTTCTAGCATTTCTTTCACTATGCCTTTCCTTATCATGCATTTTTCTTTGTCTTCATTTATTATATCTGTAGCACTTCTTTCTTTTATGGGATTCTTTCCTTTATCTTTTATACGTGTTGCACTTTCCTTACTTGGGTTAGTTTTCCTATCAACTCTCTTGTCAGCTGCTTTTAATGTCTGTGAGTCTATTTCTTTGTCTTTAAATGCTATAGGTATAGCTCTGTCAGTTGCTTTTGAATTATCTAAAAAGCTGTCTTTCCTACTTTCTATCATATTCATTGATATGTCAATACTTGCAGATTTACGCTCTTGACTATTATGCCAGTTATCTGTCATAGTATTAGTTAAAGGTGATCTATAATGGGGTTCAAATTCTCTTTCTTTTTCTAAGGTAAATTTAAAACTTTCATTTTTTTCATAGAGGTCCAAAAAACTATCATTTTTTCTTTCTACTTTAGTATATGTTGTAGATCTTTCATCATTTTCTAAAGATTCTAATTTTTTATTAATTATGTCTGAGAAGCTATTATTGTGTCTGTTAGTCTGTCGGTTGATTTTATCTCCTGTTAATATATTCCAATTTTTTGCATTATTATATTATAATTATAATCATCCATATCACTGTCAGAATCAGAATCTGTTTCATAATCCATATTACTGTTTGACCAGTTATTGTTTATATCTCTCATGCTATAACCTTCATCATAATCTATATCATCATAGTCCATGTTTCAAATTAGTGTGTGCCTAACCTAAGTGTGAACAAGCATGTTCATTCTAACAATTACCTCAACAAATGAAAGGGAAAAAATTCTAATTTTCAACCCAACACATCTAAGGCTTACTTGTACACAGTAGAAAATTTGAAAAGTCTGAAACTTTGTCTCTCCCACACAGGCACACAATTATAGTCTTGCAAAAACAATCTTTCTTACATAGGTGACACACTCTCTCTCTCTCTCTCGCTCTCTCTGTCTCCATTGAGGACTTGGCCTTTGCATTCTTCTTCATTTCTTCTTTCAGACTTTCAGTTCTTTCTCTTTGCCTTCTTCTTGCCACTGCGCCCTCTGTCTTCTTCTTTCTTTTCTTTTTTTTATCTTTTCAAATTTCAATTCTTTGCTTTTCATCCCTTTGTTTAAAAGTAAACATTTTGCAGTAGTGTAGAGTACTATGTGTTCAATTTAGACAAGAAAGAGTGACTCAATTTTGTCCCTTTGTCATTGTCATTGTCAGTGACTCATTGCCATGGGACCCTCAATTTGTGACTCAATTTGTGAAGCTTTCATGCTTGTGCAGTGCTCTATCTATGCCCCTAAGACCGGCTAACCCAAAATTTTTAACACTTTCCAGGTATTTGTATCTTCTTTGTTTTAATTTTTTTATATTTCTTTTCATTGCTTTCTTTTTTATATTCCTTATAATATATTATTTATTAATATAATAATCAATATATTATAAACAATATATACACATGTATTTAGTTGTTGTTTATTATATTTTTTTATGTATTGACATTTGAATGATTGTTTGTCTTTTATTTAGCAATCTTTGGGCTATTAGTATTTAGCAATCTTTGGACTATTAGTATTATTTTAGTATATTTTTTTGAATCTTAGTTTTGAACAAAGATGTTTAACTTTTATGTTATTGTATGTTTTGCGACTTTGCCCATTTTATAGTTGATTAAAGATATTAAATCTGTTAGGACATATGTGATTTAATGTTAGGAACATATGTAATATTAGAATTGGCTAATCCTTTGACAAAATTCACTTTACTTGTAATTAGGTAGATCTAGGATATGTTTAATACTTCAATGAACAAGGTTTCAAGATGAAGTGTTAAAGCCATGCAAGTCTGTCCAAGAAACAAGTGAAGAAGTGCTGGATTTTAAAGCTCGACAGCTGGCTCAACAGCTAGTATCCATCAAGGTTTAAAGAGCTGCTGAAGCCCAATGCTCGACAGCTATCTCGATAGATAAGCTATCTATCAAGGTTTATGAAAAACAGATTTTCAACTTTGATTTTCATCCAATCCGTGAGTATGTGTTTAGGCTTTCTTTTCTCACAACCCTAAACATATATAAGGATTATTTTAAGGGCTGGCAAAGGTTGCAACAGTTGCGCAAGTGTAGAGCAAAGTCTTGTACATGCAAATTGTGACTGGAGACAGAATTTGCCCTAGTTCATCTTTCTCTTGAAGAAGCTGCTGTGTTTATACACCATAGGGTTTTGTGACCAAGGAGCTTCTTAATCTTCATCATGTGATGAACTGAAGAACTTTGCAACCAACATCTTTCTCAAGTTGGTGATTAAGTTACGTACTGGGATCTGCACATCTATTGGTTAGTCACGTACTAGGAGCCGTGCATTGATAATGAGAGATTGTCACTATAGAACAAGTCTAATTGGTTATTGGGGGTAAGGGTTCAACTATAGGTTGGTATAAGGTACTGGGATTCCTTTACTTGTAACCGCTTGTTGTGATAATAGTAGATTCTCAGGAGTGGTGTCCTTAAAATCACCCATTGGGGTTTTTGTCCATGTATGTTTTTCCCATTTGTAAACAAATCACCGTATTCATTTAATTTCCGCTGCATATTTAGTTATTTGGTGATTTATTTGTGCTGCCACGCATATTGTATGTTAATCTGATTAATTAATCAACTTGGCAAATTAATTGGTTAATTCATTACAAGGGGTCAATACATTCTTGGTCTATCAAAATCATTTTGTCAATTTTGTCTCATGATTGTTTAATTTTAATTAAATATACTTTTTTTTTATACATATTCAGTTATGAAGTATTGTACATTACTATTTTACATTTCATACACACTGAAAGTTCAAATAGTGTGTAAAACACCTATGAACGTTTAGACCCCCAAATACAAAAATACTAACACAAGCTTATAATCAAACAATATATGTGCGGAATATGAAATATAAGCTATATCCAAATTGGTAACACACTCTAAGCCATAATTGAATACAATCACAGTAGTAATTAAAAGGTAAAGAGTAAAGAAAGAGAGATGCAAACATAAAGATAACACGGCAATGTGTTATTGAAGAGGAAACCGAAGTACTTGGCGAAAAACCACTTCACCGCCCTCCAAGCAGTTAATAATCCACTAGAGAATAAAGTTGGGATACATGAATAGCAGAAGACCCTCCAAGCCTAATCTACCCAGTGCACCTAAGCCCTCCAAGCTTCTTGCTCCAACAGGGTTACGCCGAACCTTGTCTTCTCTAACTTACGGGATCCCGCAATCGCCCATTGCATCAACCAAAATGAATTGGTCCCTTCTGAACTGCTTCCCAAGTACCAAAATACCTCCTCACTGATATGGGTATGGTGAGATAAGGATTTGGCTAAATGTACCTCTCAAGGATATGTCAATGGAGAGAGTGAGAGTAGAGGAATTTGGAGAATCAAATGATGAAGATTGTTGAAATTTCAAATAGCATATAAAACACTATGAACGTTTAGACCCCCAATTTACAAATTACCAATTTAAGCTTAATATCAAACAATGTATGTGCGGAAAATGAACATAGGCTTATAACATAATTGATAAACAATCTAAACCAAATAAAATCACATCCACAGCGGAAATTAAATGCCAAAGATTAAGAGAAGAGAGATGCAAACACAAGGACAACACAACGATGTGTTATCGAAAAGGAAACCGAAGCCCTCGTCGTAAAACCTCTCCACCGCCCTCTAAGCGATCAATAATCCACTAGAAAATGAAGTTGGGATACATGAACAGCAGAAGACTCTCCAAGCCTAATCTAGAAAATGAAGTTGGGATACATGAACAGCAGAAGACTCTCCAAGCCTAATCTACCCAATGTACCTAAGCCCTCCAAGTTTCTTGCTCCAACGAGGTTACGCCGAACATTTGTCTTTTCTAGCTTACCGTATTCCGCTATAGCCCATAACATCAACCAATATCAATTGGTTCATTCCTAACTGCTTCTCAAAGCACCAAATGACCTTCTCACAAATATGGGTATAGTGAGAAAATGATTTGGGTAATGAACCTCTCAAGGATGTAACAATGGAGAGGGTGAGAGTAGAGGAATTTGAAGAGTCACTATGTAAAGATTATGGATGAGTTAATCTTATTTTTCTCTGGGGTTTCTCTCTCAAAATTCTCTCTGGAAACTCTTTACATTTCGTGGGTATAAGGGGTATTTATACTGGGGTGAGAATGGAATACTAAGAGTTAGTTTTTCAAAATAGAGCTGGCTGGCGACTTGGCGTCGCGACTTGACTGAGTCGCGAGTTTAAGCCACGAGCTAACTGAATGGACAGTCTGGACTTTTTGTCCTGTAGTGCTACAGCTGGCATGACGGTTCAGCTTCTCTACATGCTTCACTCGTGTGCTTCTTCTAGCGGCTTGCCAGTCGCAAGCCACCCGTGAGATCTAGTTGTGAGTCCCTGTTTCACTGCACAATCTTGAGCATTTCTTCACACTATCTCACACACTACCCTTACATGATTCCCACCTAAATACAGGGTTTCTAAGTGCTGAATTACAAGCAATAGGCACGGAATAAAGCCAACAGAATGGTTGATTAAATTCAACCTTACAATCTTCCCTTTTGGCTATTTCGTGACAAAACTCCACAACAAACTCTAGACTTAAAGCGTGAGTTGGGAACAGTTGAACAAAACTCACTCAAACATAACTCTAGAATCTATGAAGCTCTTGAATCATAAGAACAAGTATCTCCTGAAACACAACAACACAGTATGATCATTGTATGAACAATCACTATAAATAGTGATCGCAATACTCATTCACACAAGGAATGAACATCCGGACATGCAAGCTAATAAGCTCAATGCAAAGTATCATTTGCATGTCCAACACTTAACCAATACAACAATACTAGGTAATTGCATTAAGGATATAAAATCAAACAAAGGGCACTAAAGTGATATACTTAAAGAAAATGCATGACATTTAATAGCAAGTACTTAAGCTACAAAGCAAGGGTACAAAATAACTAAAAGCCACAAAAGCAAAAGTGCAAATTAACATAATATAAAACTACACAAAATAAGTCCCGAAATATGATAAAATAAAGCATAGTCCTGCTTTTCAACATCAATGCAGTTCTCCCCCTATCATCATCATCTCCCCCTTTTTGTCATGGAATAGCTAGTCGTCACATATTTCATCCAATTGAGTTTGGAGAGAAGTGAACTTTGTATCACAACAGATGTTGTGATGGTGCAGGAGAGATGCAAGTCCGGACATCTTAGTACTTATGTCTTGGACGGTGGCCATAATGCTGTCAAACTTCTCATCATAGGAGGATGAGCTAGAGCGTGAACCACTAGTCTGTGCTGAAGTCTCTTTCTTGATTCCCTTCCGACTATGACCAATGCTAGCATTGAGTGTACGAATGTTAATTGGACTTTCCCTTTGCTACTGCCTCTTTTCACAGCTGATCTTTTGAACGGAGACATTTTCAATCTGCACCATGTTACATCAAAGAGCAACAGAGACCACATAAGACAACAAACTCTATTAGCACAGAGTTAGTCCCAAAATAGGAATATTGTGGAAAAACCCTAACAACATGAGATCAGGGTCACAATCATGTCAAAAAATGTGTGTGTGCAACAGAAAACACAAAGTGCAGCCAAAGACAGAGTGAAAAAACATATATTCAACACAATCCACACAACAATCTTTCCAAAAAGCAAATACCCATATTCAAACATTAAATCACAGAGATTATCATAAAGATCCAATCCAAGAAATCTTATGTATGAAATGTGAAATAAAATGAGAAATAAACGGAACCCATACCTTTTCTTGAAGATTGGTGAACAAATGAGAGAGAATATGGAGGTATTGTGTGTGAACACGGTGATTTCGAAAGAGGGGAAATCGGTGAAGAAGATGAATAGTCACAAGATGCGAGGGAAAAATGAAAACTCTTTAAAACTAGTACAAAAAAAGACCCTCATTGCGTAAAAACACGCGATTTTCGTGGTTGAGTCAAGTCGTGAGCAAGTCGCCAGGGTAAGACGTGAGACACCTAGAAATCAAAAATTTTGAAAATTTTTTCTAAGTGTTTTTCGTGACTGGAAGGTCTACCCGCGAGGAAGTCGCGCGGTAAGCCGCTAAAATTTCTCTGTACCCCTCGCGACTAAACCTTCCACTTGCGAACAAGTCGCCACATTGAGCCGTGAGAAACATCAAAACCCAAATTTGAAAAATATTCTAAGTATTTTTCGCGACTGGGACATTAATCCGCCAATGAGTCACGAAAAATCTCTGTGTGGGCTCGCGACTAGGGCATGCGACTGGACCAACTCGCGACTGAGTCGCCAGAATAGGGCAACACTATTTTTGAAGATTTTGACAATTTTTTTTCAAAAACAAAATACTTTCCAAAAACAACTAAAACACGCAAAAATCTTTTTGTGTTTGATCAACAAGGATTGAGCATGTGAAAACACATTTAATCAAGTACAATCACACAAATGAATATGACATTCAACATAGACATGTGTGATGTGTGTGGGTATCAAAAATGAGATAGTCCTTAGTCTAATGTGAAGTTTCAATGATGAATTCAACCAATACATACATAATTAGCTCTAGATAATATGACCTATCTCAATTATAGAAATATGCATATATGACCTCCCACAAAAGCTTGATAACATAACTTTGGAGCTTTTCATTTGGCTCCATATACATCATATCATTTGATCTTTTTGAATCAATACATCTTATTGTGAGATCGATGCCTGAAATTTTTGACATTTCAATTGATGAGCTAGCCTTTGGCTTTTTGGGCATCATACAATTTATTTTAGGTCGCTTTCCCTTTTTCCTAGTCAAATACTAGTATATGCGACAAGCTTTTGCAGCTCATTATCTCTTTTCATTTGGAGATTTACATTTGTTGAGCTCTTTTAAGCAAAAACAATAAACTAAATGAGTGGGAAGATATATAAGCACAAGTCTATGCAGGTCTCAAAATCAACAAAACCATTCACTAATCATTCATGACAAGTTTGAAGATCTATTTACAACAATCACATAGATGTCAAGATTTCTTCCACAATGATATAAGTGCATAGGGAACAAGCTACGCTCGTAAATGCACAAAGCCATTTGTACAAAGGTACAAGGCAAAACATACTTTGAGACAAAACTCAACAATGTCGATCAAACTTTTTGGATTTTCTACTTTTTATGTGTTTTTGGATTTTTGACACAAAAGCAAGAAAAAGATTGATAAAAAACAACAATGTAAAAACATTTTAAAAACAATGTAAACAAAAACAAACACATTTTTCCAAAATAAACTATCAACTAAACATAAAGCACACAACAAAGCAAAGTCACAAAGCATAGGAAGTATTAATGCATGGACATGTTGTAATGCTTATGCATGAGTACCCTTCTTCACCCACACGTCACGTGCGTTTGGGGTGATATCCTTATAGGATTGGGTACGAAAGTTAGGGCTTTCAAACCTTCTAGTGAAGCTTTCCAAGCAGGTGGTGAATGCACCAATCATCTTTATCACATCCATCATTCCAGAATCACCATCTCGACCTCTTGATTTCTCAACAGCCCAAGTCCTCTTGTCATTTATTGGTCCTCTTGACCTTTGATCGTTTGCATTATTCAATGCTCTCAGCTTATGACAGTTGGGTCTGGTGTGTCCTTGAAGTCCGCAATGATGACAAAAATGGTTCGTTCTAGGACCTCGTTGTGATCTTGGAAGTGATTTCCCTTTAGCTTCAAGTTTAACCACTGATCGGTTATGGGGCTTATTCAACACCCGTTGGTTAGCCACGTTCTTCTTCTTTTCATCCTTTACTTTCTCAGGAGTAGAAGCAGCCACTACTGGTTCTTTGGCTTTCACAAACTTCACTTGGTGATTTTGACATTTGAACTACTTTCTCCGGCATATCCCAACCCGGATTTGTCTGAGAAATGTTTTTGATGAGAAAGAACATCATCAAGCTTCTTAGTGGAGACCCTCTCTACCTTGGCATTTGCTTGAACTGTCTCAAGCTCAAGGAATTTGATTTTTGAATAAGCTTCGGTTAACTCACTGTTAAGCGTCTCCATTTCACATTTGGTTTCCTTGTATTGCACTAGAAGACTTCTATAATCTTCCTCTACCCTCTTCATCTTTTTAATGGCTACCTTAGCCACTTTTGCATATTCACTGGTCTTCTCAAGGAGGGAATTATAGTTCTCTTGCAGTCCTACTTCTTCTTCATCTTCCTCATATTCAGATTCCTCAACTATCCTAGTTGACTCCAATTCAGTGTGCTCACCAAGCTCTTCCACAAGAGCACTCAAATCATCCAAAGATTCCACATGAGCAATGGTCATAAATGCAGAGAAGTTTCCCTCTCCATCACAGCTTTCATCTGAGTCTGAATTAGAGGAATCGGAATCACTAAGAGTAGTGGCGTACACTTTGCCCTTCGCTTTCAAATAATTGGGACACTCCTTTTTTATATGTCCATGTCTGTTGCATTCGAAGCATGTGATTCCTTGAGAGGATTGCGAATCCTTTCCATCTTTCCTCTTGAAATCCTTTTTCTCCTTTCTGAAATTTGGGAATTTTCCCTCCTCAGCAAATTTTCCATTTTTCTTGAATTTCAAAAAATTTCGAAAATTCTTCACAAGATAGGCCACATCTTTATCGACAACATCCTCATCCGATGAGTCGTGAGCCTCTACCCTTTCATTAATGGTCTTAAGAGCAAGAGATTTGCTCTTCGTTTGTGTGGGCAAAGACAATTCATAAGTTTGAAGTGAGCCAATCAATTCTTGGACTTTGATATCATCAAGGTCCTTACTCTCTTCAATCGCTGTCACCTTGGCACAAAAGCTTTCCGGTAATGACCGAAGAATCTTCCTCACTATCTTGGAATCCTCGATTTTCTCCCCCAAATTAAACTTGCCGATGACCACCTCATTCAGCTTACTATAGAAAGAGTCAAAGGACTCGTCCTCACTCATTTTGAGCACCTCAAACTGGGTGGTCAGCATCTGCAGCTTGGTGTCTTTCACTTTCTTTGTTCCTTCATAAGTGGTCTCCAATATTTCCCATGCCTTCTTGGCAACCGACACGTGAGATATCCTGTAAAACTCATTTGGAGACACACCACAGAAAATTGCATTCAAAGCTTTACTGTTAGCGTTAGCTGCCGTAAGGGCTGCCTTATCCCAAGTGGATTTAGTGGCCTCTGGCCTAGTCCATCCTTCTACAGCATCCCAAATAGTTTCATCAATTGAACACAAAAATGCTCTCATCTAGACTTTCCAAAAGGCATAGTTGCTACCATCAAAATATGGTGGAACATTTAAAGATTAAGACCGGTCCATCTCAATACGGGGTCAAGGATCGCACTAAGGTGGTTAAACCACAAAGAGTGCACCCGCTCTGATACCAATTGAAAGTTCAAATAGCGTATAAAACACTATGAACGTTTAGACCTCCAATTTACAAATTACCAATTCAAGCTTAATATCAAACAATGTATGTGCAAAAAATGAATATAAGCTTATAACAGAATTGATAAACAATCTAATCCAAATAAAATCACATCCACAGCAGAAATTAAATGGCAAAGATTAAGGGAAGAGAGATGCAAACACAAGGACAACACAATGATGTGTTATCGAAGAGGAAACCAAAGCCTTCGGCGTAAAACCTCTCCACCGCCCTCCAAGCGATCAATAATCCACTAGAAAATGAAGTTGGGATACATGAACAACAGAAGACTCTCCAAGCCTAATCTACCCAGTGTACCTAAGCCCTCCAAGTTTCTTGCTCCAACGAGGTTACGCCGAACCTTTGTCTTTTCTAACTTACCGGATTCCGCTATAGCCCATAGCATCAACCAATATCAATTGGTTCATTCCTAACTACTTCCCAAAGCACCAAATGACCTTCTCACAGATATGGGTATGGTGAGAAAAGGATTTGGGTAATAAACCTCTCAAGGATGTAACAATGGAGAGTGTGAGAGTAGAGGAATTTGAAGAGTCACTATGTAAAGATTGTGGATGAGTCAATATTGTTTTTCTCTAGGGTTTCTCTCTCAAAATTCTCTTTGGAAGCTCTCTACATTTCGTGAGTATATAGTAGAGTGTCTGAGGAATGCAAAAAGTCAGTTTCAACCAAACAGGGCATTCGGGCGAGTTAAGCTCGCAATTGGAACGAGTCACGAGTTTGTGTCACGAGTTAACTGCTTGGCCAGACCGAAAGGTTTTTCTTGTAGTGCTCCAACTGTCGTGACCCTTCAGCTCCCCTACATGCTTCACATGTGTGCCACCTTTGGCAACTTGCCAGTCGCGAGATCCAGTCACGAGACTCTTCTTGAGTGCACACATCTTAAGTTTTCTTCACACTCTCTCACACATTACCCTTACATGATTCCCACCTAAATACAAGGTATCTAATTGCTAAATTACAAGCAAATTTGGCATGGAATAAAGCCAATACATGATTGAATAAATTCAACCTTACAATCTCCCCCGTTGGCTATTTTGTGACAAAACCCTAAAACAGATTCTAGACTTAACATGTAAGTTGGGAACAGTTGCCAAAACTCACTCACACTTAACCCTAGATACTGTGAAGCTCTTGAACCATACGAACAAGAATTTCCTGAAAACAACAACATAAAGCGATCATTGTAAGCAGAAATCTTGAAATGCATATGGAGCAAGCACAATGTGATCAAATAGTAAAGATTAAAGCAATAAAGCATGACTTAACCAAATAGGAACAATCACTATAAATAGTGACCACAATGATCATTCACACAAGGAATAAACATCCAGACATGCAAGCTAATAAGCTCAATGCAAAGTATCATTTGCATGCCCAACACTCAACCGATACAAAAACACAAGGTAATTGCGTCAAGGATATAAAATCCAACAAGAGCACAAGAGTAAAGTACTAAAGAAAATGCATAACATTAACTAAAAGTATTAAGCTACAAAGCAAAGGTACAAAAATAAAGCATAGCTTAAGTACACAACATAGATCCTGATATAAGATAATATGAAGCAAAATATTAAGTGTAGGCCTTTTCTTTCTCTTGCTCTTCAACTTCAATACTCCCCCTTTCATCAAGCTTTTTCTCCCCCATCATGCACCATCTCCCCCTTTTTGTCATGGAATAGCTAGTTATCATTTTCTTCTAACTTTCTTTGAATTTGGTCCAATTGAGTTTGGAGAGAAGTAAACTTCATATCACAACGGATGTTGTGAGACTACAGGAGAGAGGCTAGTCTGGACATTTTAGTGCTTATGTCTTGGACGAATGAGATAATGTTGATTGGACTCGGCTTAGGGTAGGGAGACTCATCTTCCAATGGATGAATGCCTTTAAGTTTCAAAATCTTTGAAATGAGGCAATAGAAAGGAATGTAGTTCCTTGAGGCCATTCTCGTAGCAGTTTTGCTCAAGATATGGAAGATATAAGTGCAAATATTGATTTCTTCATCAATAATCAAGTCATGAAGGAACAAGGATCTACCGAGATTCATGTATCTGATGCTTGATAGAGGATAGAGATTGTGGAACATAATTGTTGTAAGCACCCTCAATTCTAGAGATAGTGAGGAAACACTAATTGATTTCCCATTTGGAGAGAATTCCAAGTTATCTCCAAGAGTTTCCCGAAGTAAATCCTCCTCTGGATACATGTCACCATACACCAGTAGCTTTGGAAACATTGGCCGGTTGATGTGCAGAATGTTAGCAAGATAGTTGGGTGTTACTATGAAGTGTTGTCCTCTAACCCAACATTTCAACTCATTCCCTTCAGAAATTGTGTTTGCATAGAATTCCTTCACCATAGTTTCATATGGTTCTTCTAAGTTGGAGAGGAGGAAGTTCCAATCCTTGGTAGCAAACCATTTCGGGATGTTCGTATCCAGGAGAGAACCCTGTTCAAGCACCCTTTCCACTAACATGGGAGCATCCATGAAATAGTTCTCATAATCTTGTGATGTTGCATATGATCTGAACTTGCTAGCATCATAGAATCTTGTCGATGATCGAGACTTTTTGGACTTAAGAGTGAGGCTCTCAAGATCAATCACTGGTTCTTTTCCTTTGCTACTACCTCCTTTCACAGCTGATCTCTTGAACGGAGACATTTTCAAGCTGTATCATGTAATAATAAAGGGCAAGGGAGACCACACAGGACAACAGATTTTATTAGCACGTAGTTAGTCCCAAATTAGAAGTTTTGAATAAAACCCTAAAATCATGACATTAAGGTCTCAAACATGTCAAAGAGTGTGTGAGTGCAACAAATGGCACCATGTGTACCCTAGGACAAAGTGTAAAAACACATAACCAACAAAACCCAAACATCAAGCTCAACTAAACATCAGTAGGCCATATTCAATCATATTTTCAGATCTCAACACAAACACACAATCCAAGCAATCTAGGGCTAGAAACGTGAGATACATTGAGAAAAAGACAGAGCCCATACATTTTCTTGAAGATTTGTGAAGAAATGATGAGGAAAATGGAGGTTTTGGGTGTGAAAATGGTGATTTTGGTAGAGGGAGGGACGAACAAGACGATGAATAATCACAAGATGCGAGGGAAGAATGAGAAGTTTCTGAAAATAACCCTCAAATCGCAAAACATGCGTTTTTCACGACTGGAATGAGTCACGACCAAGTCGCCAAGTCAAGCCGCCAAAAACCCGTGTGACAAATTTTGAAAAATTTGTCTAAGTGTTTTTTGCAACTGGAAGGTCCACCTGCAAGTAAGTTGTGAAGGGAGCTGCAAATCATTCTAAGTAAACCTCACGACTGGAGCTTCCACTCATGAACCACTCGCCAAACTAAGTTGTGAAAATCTTAAAAACCCAGATTTTTGAAATTTTTCTAAGTCTTCTTCGTGACTGGGACTTTGACCCGCCAGAGAGTCGCCAAGAGCTTTTCTGTAAGCTCACGACTTGCTTGACCCGCGAGGCAGAGTTGCCAAAACAGAGTTGCACAATTTTTGAAATTTTAAAAAAAAATTCAAAACAAAAACACTTTCCAAAAACAATTAAAACACTCAAAAATCTTTTTGTGTTTGATCAACATATGATTAAGCATGTGCAACACATTTAATCAAGTACAATCACACAAATGAATAAGGCATTCATTAAACATAGACATGTGTGATGTGTGTGGGTACCAAAAATGAGATAGTCCTTAGTCTAATGTGAAACTTCAATGATCAATTCAACCAAGTCATACACAATTAGCGCTAGGAAGAGTGACCAATCTCAATTATAGAAGTATGCATATATGACCTCCCACAAAACTTGATAACATAATTTTGAAGCTTTTCATTTGGCTTCATACACATCATAACATTTGATCAATTTGAATCAATGTATCACATTTTGAACAAAACATCTCATTTTGAGATCAATGCCTGAAATTTTTGATATTTCAATTTGAGGAACAAGCCTTTGGCTTTTTGGGCATCATACATTTTCGTATAAGTCGCTTTCCCTTTTTCCTAGTCGAATACTAGTATGTGCGATAGCTTTTGCAGCTCATTATCTCTTTTCATTTTGAGATTTACATTGGTTGAGCTCTTTAAGGCAAAAAAATAAATAAATAAAAGAGTGGGAAGATATATGGGCACAAGTCTATGCAAGTCTCAAGATCAACAAAACCATTGACTAATCATTCATGACAAGTTTGAAGATCTATTTACAACAATCACATAGATGTCAAGATTTTTCCCATAATGATATGAGTGCATAAAGAACAAGCTACGCTCGTAAATGCACAAAGCCATTAGTACGAAGGTACAAGGCAAAACATGTGTGTGACAAAGCACAATAATGATGATCAAACTTTTTGGATTTTCTACTTTTTATGTGTTTTTAGATTTTTGACACAAAAGCAACTAAAGATTGATCAAGAAATAACATTCAAAGCAAAAAAAGAAAACAAACTCAAATTTGTCAAAACATGCTATACATGTAGGCAACAGAGTCGTGTGTGCTCTACACTAGTGAGATCAAATCAAGATAAAGAACTAAAGCACACATCACACATGAGATTCAAGGAATTGTACCAACGCCGATGGTCTTACGGAGTGATTCAAACCATGGACCATCGAGAGGTTTGGTGAAGATGTCCGCCTTTTGATTGTTCGTATGTATGAATTCAAGACATACAACTTTATCTTCCACCAAATCCCAGATGAAGTGGTAACGTATCTCTATGTGCTTCGACTTTGAATGTTGAACCAGATTCTTAGAGAGATTTATAGCGCTAGTGTTGTCACAAAAAACACACATTGTATCTTAAGGAATCCCGTAGTCATGAAGTAACTTCTTCATCCAAAGAAGTTGTGTGCAGCAACTTCCAACAGCTATGTTCTCTGCTTCCGCCATAGAGAGGGACACAGAATTTTGTTTCTTGCTCATCCAAGAGACAAGATTGTTCCCAAGGTAAAAGCAGCAACCTGAAGTACTCTTTCGATCATCTACACTTCTAGCCCAATCTGCATCTGAATAACCTACAAGGCAAGCATTAGAGTCCTTTGAGTACCACAAGCCATAATCCGGAGTGCCATTGACATAACGTATGATTTGCTTCATTGCAGTCAGGTGGGATTCCTTCAGAGCAGCTTGATATCGAGCATAAACCCCCATGCTAAAAGCAATATCCGGTCTACTAGCCGTAAGATAGAGTAAACTCCCAATGATGCTCCTATATAAAGTTGGACTTACTTCTACCCCGGAAGAATCAACATTAAGCTTTGTAGATGAACTCATGGGAGTGGAGGCATGCTTTTTGGAATCTAATCCAAACTTCTTGACAATATTTCTAGCATATTTTTCTTGTGAAATGAATATGCCTTCCTTCTTTTGATTGACTTGAAGGCCCAAGAAAAATATAAGCTCCCCCACCATACTCATCTCAAATTCTTTCTTCATCTCCTTAGAGAACTCTATGGCTCGAGCATCAATGGTAGCTCCAAGTACTATGTCATCCACATATACTTGAGCCACGAGAAGGCAGTCCTCATCATTCTTGACAAATAAAGTCTGGTCGGCATATCCTCTTTTGAATCCTCTTTTGAATCCTCTATCCAAGAGGTAATGGGTAAGCCAATCATACCAAGCTCTAGGAGCTTATTTCAAGCCAGAAAGAGCTTTCTTCAATCTCAACACATGATCCAGGAAGTGAGGATCTTCGAAGCCTTTGGGTTGTTCAACAAACACTTCTTCATTCAAGTAACCATTGAGAAATGCACATTTCACATTCATTTGGTAGAGTTTGAAGTTCATAGTGCATGCAATTGACATAAGAATGCAGATATACTCAAGTCTTGCCACAGAAGCGAAGGATTCATCAAAATCTACTCCTTCCACTTGAGTGTATCCTTGAGCCACCAGCTGAGACTTGTTCCGGATAATCTCTCCATCTTCATCGATCTTGTTTTTGAAGACCCATTTGGTGTCGATGACATGAACATTTTTAGGCCTAGGAACAAGTTCCCATACATCATTTCTCACAAATTGATTTAGCTCTTCATGCATTGACTCAACCTAATTTTCATCTTGAAGAGCTTATTCTACCTTTTTCTGCTCAAATTGGGCAAGGTAGCAATGGTATGTTACATGATTGGCCAGAAGTATGTTCCCCTTTCTAAGGCGAAGACCTTCATCTAAAGATCCAATGATGTTACTGTTTGGATGGTTGTTGATCACTCTTGATGATGGCTTCTTTGAGGTGGACACTTCATCATTCTTAGAGATAGGAGGATGAACTTCCGGAGAAGTGAGAGGACTTGATGTTCTAGACATTGATCTTGTTTCCATTCTTGAGTTCACGGGAGTTGATTCCTTTTCCGGTGTAGGTCCTTCAACTTCAATATCTTGGGCTTCGACCTCAACAGTGGGTTCTTTGGAGCTTGGCCCTTCTCCATCATCAACCATCTCTACCTTTGTTATAGCATCATCAATTTCCATATTGATGGACTCCATTACTGTCTTTGTTCTCTTATTGAAGACTCTATATGCCCGGCTAGTAGTAGAATACCCAATGAAGATGCCTTCATCACTTTTTACATCAAATTTTCCAAGGTTCTCCCGATCATTTAGAATGTAACACTTGCTTCTGAATACTCGGAAGTATTTTACTTTTGGCTTTTTTCCATTCCAAATTTCATAAGCGATCTTCTTTGTCCCTGCTCGGAAGAATATTCTATTACCAATGTGACATGAGGTGTTCACGGCTTCTCCCCAAAAATTTTGAGGAATTTACTTGTTGAGTAGCATAACTCTTTCCATTTCTTGAATCACCTGATTTTTCCTCTCAACCACCCCATTTTGTTGAGGAGTTTTGGGGGTTGAAAATTCCTTTTTGATCCCATTCTTCTCACAAAAAGACTCGAATCTTGCATTCTCAAACTCCTTGCTATGGTCACTCCTTATCTTGACAATAGGAACCCATTTCTCGTTTTGAAGTCTCTTGCATAGAATTTCCATTTTCTCACATGCTTTTGATTTTTCTCTAAGAAATTCCACCCAAGTGTATCTTGAGAAATCATCAACAATAACCATAATGTACCTTTTTCCTCCTAGACTTTCAGTTCTTGTGGGCTCCATTAGATCAACATGAAGAAGCTCTAAACAACGTGAAATAGCAATTACATTCACCTTGTGATGACTTGCCTTTGTTTGCTTCCCCATTTGGCATGCACCACAAATAGTCTTCTCCACCTTTCCAAATTTTGGAAGTCCCTCAACAGCTTCAAGTTTAGATACTTTTGCCACTTGTTTGAAATTTGCATGCCCAAATCTTTGATGCCAAAGTTCCAACATGTCAACACGAGCACTTCTGTAGGAAATTCTTGTCGTAGGAACTACTCCATAGCAATTGTCGATAGTCCTATTTCCCTCTAAGACTTGAATCCCTTCTTCATCAATGATTATACACCCCTTCTTTGAGAATTGAACAAGGAAGTCCTCATCACATATTTGAGTGATGCTTAAGAGATGCGCCTTAAGCCCTTTGATGTATAAGACATCCTTCAATAGAGGTAATCCCGGTATCTCAACAGTCCCTTTGCCAAGAACTTGAGCATGACTTCCATCACCAAATGTCACATAGTCACCGACCTTCTCTTTGAGTGACTTAAACAGTGATTTATCTCCTGTCATATGACGAGAACAACCGCTATCAAGATACCATAAACACGAATTAAATACCTTCAAAGAAGTGTGCACAAATAAGCAAGCATGGGACAAGCACTCTTGACCTTCAAACAGAAACTTATCTTCATTTTCCATGCTCTTGTTAGATTGAATTTTCTTTTTCAGATTATCAACCTTATCACACAATATTCTATTTCTTCTTTTATACTTCTTAATCATTGTAGAGAGGAAAAATTCCCGACCTATCACAAGCTGACACGTCACACTACCAAGACCACAAAATACAGTCAATTACAAAGCGCCACATACTGTTGCTAGGTTTTACTGTTGCCATTCAGAAGCCAACAGAAATTTGCCAAGTGTCATGCAAGAACCAATCATGCATCGGCTCGTGCAAGCGATGACACAAGCAGCCTCGCTCGTGCAAGCGATGACACAAGCAGCCTCGCACGTGTAAGCGATGACCCAAGCGACCTCGCACATGTAAGCGATGACATAAGCGGACCAATCAGACTGTGACATGTGTCACCAATCAGACTCCGCCACGTGTCGCTCATCCACCCCAAAACTCCTATAAATAGAAGCCTTCCTAAGACATTTAGGAGGAGGACGCACCAAGCCATCTGAAGCACAAGCAGCATCAGAGAAGATTCAGAAGTCCAGAAGCTCTGCTAGAATCAAGCCCTGAACCCTTCAACAACTTCAAGAACTTCAACCCTCAAACACGAAGAACATTCGAAAGCAGAATCATCCAAACTACCTGCCTAGATCTCAAAGTTCACAGGAATCAAGCTCAAAAGTCTCCAGAAACCTCAATAAACACAAATCAGTGAAGCTCTACGGATTTAAGCCTCTAAAGCACCGAAGAACTTCCAACACAAACCTTCAAATACGAAGAACATTCAAAGAGGAATCATCCAAATCATATTCCTAGATCTCAAAGTTCACTGGAATCAAGCTCAAAAGCCTCTAGAAACCTCACAAACCACAAATCAGTGAAGCTCTACGAATTCAAGCCTCTAAAGCACCGAAGAACTTCCACCAGAAACCTTCGAAGACGAAGAATGCACCAAGAACACGAAGAACACGAAGAACAAATAATTTCTAACAAGCTCATAGCCAGAGATTCATTGTAATTCTGTTTCAAAGGTCTTCGATCCATTCTTCAGCCAAATTGAAGTATATTTGGTGTTCAAATCAAAATCACATTACCACAACTCTAATCAACAAATCTTTCAAGGAGATCGAATCAGAGGATCACTCTTTTGTAATCACAGAGAATTGTACCACACAATCATCAATACAAAATCGCACTTGTGAAACTATTTTACTTGTTTGACTCATTTCGAACCGAGAAATTTAGTCGTCCACATATTCTGGCACGCCCGGTGGGACCTCTCTGCCTCTCATCTCATTCTCCTTCAAAGGAAGAAATCAACATCACCTTGCTACCTGCTCCAATGGCCTCTAGCAAGAACATTCAAGCTTCAACAATAGCTACTTCAACTAAACTTGGTACGGCTACCACCAACAACTACATTGGTGTAATCAACTGTAGCCAACCCAAAGCAAATAATCAACTTCAATCTCAATCAACCAAGGAAGCCAAGGTCCAGACAATTATCTCCTTCGACCCTCTCACAAGAAACAAGGTCATCAACAAGGACATCTCCACCTTGGAACACCTCAATTATGGGGGCAAATCCCCTCCTTCCTTCACAAGAAGTTGTTCGCACGATTTCTCTTCCATTAAAGGGAACCCAAAAAATGAGATTTCACGTGCTTACTTCAATTCACTTCCTTCTCCATCATCTTGGGAAGTTGTGTCAGTCATGATGACTAACACCACTACCATGGAAGAAAAGATGGTTGAAATGGAACAAAGGGTCGTCCTTCTCACAAAAGCACTTGAAGATAAGGACCTCCAAATTGCAACTTTAATGAACAAACTCGAAGTACAAGATCTTGGTGAATCAAGCCATGGTCATAAATTCACATCCGCAAAGGATGACGAAGGGAGAGAAATTGAAAACACTCCCCGACGAGAACAATCTACTTCGGTTGCTTTGTTGTCAGTCCAACAAATACAAGACATGATAACAAATACCATCCGAGCACAATATGGAGGTTCTTCAACAAGTTCTCTCTCATATTCAAAACCCTACACAAAACGCATCAACAACATGAGGATGCCAAATGGGTATCAACCCCCCAAGTTCTTACAGTTCGATGGCAAAGGAAACCCTAAGCAACACGTCGCTCACTTTGTAGAAACCTGTGAGAATGCAGGGACTCAAGGAGGCCTCTTTGTAAAGCAGTTCGTCTGTTCACTAAAAGGGAATGCTTTTGATTGGTATACAGACTTAGAACCCGAGTCAATCGATAGTTGGGAACAACTTGAAAGAGAGTTCCTCAACCGATTCTACAGCACACGACGCACGGTAGGCATGATGGAGCTTACTAATACCAAGCAATGGGAAGATGAGCCGGTGGTCGATTATATCAATCGATGGCGTTCTTTGAGTCTAGATTGCAAGGATAGACTTTCTGAAATTTCTGCTGTAGAGATGTGCATCCAAGGCATGCATTGGGGACTTCTTTACATCCTTCAAGGGATAAAGCCTCGAACATTTGAAGAGTTAGCAACTCGTGCGCATGACATGGAGCTAAGCATTGCTAGCCGCGGAAATACAAAACCTCCCACACTTGAGGACAACACAAAGGAAGTAAGGAAGAATGATAGGAATGCAAAAGTCAGCCTTAAAGACCCAATGGTTGTTAACACTGCCGAAATTAAGGTTCCAAGAATACGAGCAAATGCACATGAAAAACAGGTTGAAGGATGGCAAAAGAACAAGGTGCGTCGCCTGACTTTCAAGGAACGTGAGCAAAAAGTATATCCGTTCCCCGATGAAGATGTGCCAAACATCTTGGAACAATTATTGCAATTGAAGCTGATTGAATTGCCAGAATGTAGGCGACCAGAAGACATAGGGAAAGTTGTTGACCCTAACTACTGCAAATATCATCGCATCCTTGGCCACCCAATCCAAAAATGCTTCGTCTTCAAAGAAAAAATCATGAAGCTTGCTAAAGAAAACAATATTGATCTAGACTTCAATGAAGTTCTCGGGTCAAACCATGTGACCGTTGCTTGTGATGTACTTCCAACTTTCAGGCAGGGGGCAAACACCAACCAAGCATACAAGTTGATCAACAATGATGATGCAAGGATCGACCCCATTAATGGGAAGTTCCTTAAACACTCATACGTTTGAACATCGAGGATTGCTCCTCGGCAAGAGCTTAAACTACCCACTACAGCGCTGCAAGGGTACATGATGTCTTTCCATTACCTTTGAAAGCGTACCAATAAGGAGAAACTAATCCCACTCTATGTCACCAATTGCTAGTGTGGCGTAGTGGTTGGATGCCCAAGTCGCCCTTGAGAGGTCTCGGGTTCGATTAGTGGTGATACCCACTATTACACACTGATCCCCCCTTTTGCAAAAAAAAAAAAAAAAAAACAAACAACAACAACACCAACAAAAAAAAAAAATTTATGTTGAACTACGTGATGACTTGATTCCTCTCCGAGGTACATAGGCAGCTTAGTACTTGTCATTAAGTTCAGTCACATGAAAAGAAGAAGGATTGTCAGTCTGGCTTGAAGAGTTTCGCAACGGTTGTCAATATGCTTTTAAGGTCCCTTTGGTTGGCAAGGCATTGCTTAAAGGTAGTCAACTGCTCAATAGGATGATCGAAGATCGTTGTAGTCAAAGATAAAGACTGTAAAGAGTTGACGTCGCTTAGCTTTCCTTGAAATGATGATAAGCATAAGTTGATTCTTGGTTGTAGTGCAAAATAAAATCTTCAACCTCTTTTGCAAGAAACAAAGTCTGCATGGCATTGCTCATTTGCTATGGACATTCTCCTATGTTTCTGAAGTATGCTTTGCATCACTTATCTCCTAGGGGCATCTTCTTGTACCTTGCAAGTCTAAGCTACATCGTCTCTCTTCTAGGTTGTGCCACTTCATAGCTCTGAAATTTGAACCACATAATCTCCCTTCTGAGTGGTGTCATTTTACATCATGTCTCTGAAATTTGGATGACATCAACTTCCTCCAGAATGATGATAGATTATATATCCGAAGTCGGTGTTGCATCATCTCTCCTCTATGGGCATGTTCATGCAGTGTCGGATTCTTGGTGGCATGTTCTGACATCTTCAAAGTATTGGCATGATTCTTTCCCTCATCTTCAAGGTGCAAGTGCTAATGTGGAGTGTTGTCGTGGCTTCATGACAAAGATTAACGGTGGCACAACTTCGATGCGAATGAAGTGTTGACGTGGTTTCATGGCAAGGACGTGTGTTGGCATGGCTTCAGTGCGAATGAAGTGTTGACGTGGCTTCATGGAAAAGACGAGTATTGGCATGACTTCAGTACTAATGTGGAGTGTTGTCATAGCTTTATGGCAGATATTGGTACGACTTCAATGCAAGTGCAAGTGCTAATGAGGAGTGTTGGCATGGCTTCACGGCAAAGATGAGTGTTGGCACGGCTTCGATGCGAATAAAGTGTTGACGTGGCTTCATGATAAAGATAAGCGTTGGCACGGCTTCGATGCGAATAAAGTGTCAACGTGGCTTCACGGCAAAGATGAACGTTGGCATGGCTTTGGTGCAAGTGAAGTGTTGGCATAGCTTCATGGCAAAGATGAATGTTGGCGTCTCTGAAATTTTGATGTTTGGCTACAGTGTTATGTACCCCCAATGTCTGAGTTATGTTGCCTCTGAATATTGGTGCAAATTCAATGCAAATGCAAGTGCTAATGAGGAGTGTTGTCATGGCTTCATGGCAAAGATAAATGTTGGCATAGCTTGGGTATGAAGGAAGTGTAGATGTGGCCTCAATGCAAATAAAATGTCAAGGCAGCTTGATGGCAAAAGAAGAGTGCTAGTGCAACTTCAGTACAAGGACAAATGCTGGCACGGCTTCATGGTAAAGACTTTTGAGGTGGCTACATTGCAAAGACTCTTGAGATGGCTGCGTTGAAAAGACAAGTGTTGGTGCAGTTTAATTGCCAAGGAAACTGTGCTGCAAAACAAAAACAAGCAACAAAAAAAAAAATTTGTCAGGGAAAAGATCTCATAGCACGTACCAAAAAAAAAAAAAAAATCTTGAAAGAAAGAGAAGAAAGCTAAAAATTGAGCATGTGCCTCAGTGATGAAGGAAGGCAAATAACATGCCTTTATATAGAAAACTTCTGAGATAGCTGGCAAGAAAAATGAAGAAAGTCAGCAAATCATTAAATGGTTCCACCAACCGGCCAGTGGAAAGAACTACATTCACATTTCAGAAATGTGAAAACAATTGAAATTTAAAGTCAAAATTTGCAGACTCAAATGCGCTAAAAGTCAGGGAAGTCTGTACCAAATTTTGAAATGAAAGAGGATATTCAGCCATAGAGACAGAAGATGATGGCTCACTATCTCACAAGTCTGAATCCTGGCACCATCCTGTCAGGGCAGCCACCACAAAAGCAGACCAAAAAAAGGCCATAAGTCCAACAAAGACCCGTGGCTTTCTCATTCAGAATTGTGAAAATCCAGACATCATTTCACAAAACTGACCCTACGGAAATCTCAAACGGCCCTCGAACTAAAAAACCCAGAAAAATCATCCTCAAAGGAGCTACTACGCGCCGCCACGCGCCGCCACAAGCTCGGGGTAACCAACGGTTTAATCCCTGAAATCTGTGCAAATCGCGCCACCAATTCAGAAAACAGAAACCACCACTAGATCCAGCGGGCCCCGATCTACAAAACCTGAAAATTATAGGCCCAAATGATGAGCCACGCGCCGCCACGCCCAACCAGAAGCTCCGCCGATCATTGCCTCAGTAGCACGCGCTCCCACGCGCCTCCTAGGTACTACTCACGCGCTTACACGCGCCAGCGCATCTCTCCCACGCGCAACGCGCTCCACGCGCTTTACTGATACGCTTCAGTTGCATGACGTCATCCATGACGTCATCATCCACGACCCCGGTCTGACCCGTTTGACCCGGACCGAACCGGAAATCTGACCCGGTCCGAACCGCCGGAAAAAAATGAAAAAAAAGAAAGTAAAAAAAAAAAAGGGGCTTTGACCAAGTTTGACCTTTGACTTTGACCAAAAAGTCAAAATTTTCAAGACGGGCCTGTCCCACTCAATTTTTCGAGTACATTCCGATTTTGGGATCCATTTCTTCATTCGAAACTCGAAAATTGTGCAAACGTCCAATTTCCAAAAAGTCGACTTTTGCGCAAATGTTGACCAAAAGTCAAAATTTTTAGGATGGACCTATCTTGCTCAATTTTTCACGTACATTCCAATTTTGGAGTCCGTTTCATCATTTGAGACTCGAAAATTGCACAAATAACTCAATTCCAAGATAGTTGTCTTTTGTGTTGAAGTCAACCCAAAGTCAAGATTCTCGAGCCAGACTTGTCTTGCATAGTTTTTCGTGACTTGGAAATCACCAATCTAACTCACATCTTCGAAGTACTGACAATGTCCAAAACTAAAGCTCTCAATATCAAAATTTGAGATTCATCCATTTAGTTTGGATCCCCTCAGGGTTGTTCTCCAGACTTCATCAAGGCTTCCCTTTCAAAGTACAGATGAACTCTCACAAGTGTGTCTTGAACTTGAAATTACATTGGGTCACCCGTCCAACCTACTATCCCTCTTTCGGTGCCAAACATTCCCACCTACCATTCGGCACCTACCAGTCGGGAATCTACCGTTCCCACCTACCATTCCTAGCCACCAGTCTCACCAAAAATTCACATCCGCCATTCTCAACTACCCATCTACCATCCTTCGATTCTCCACTATAAATAGAAGGTTCGGGTTCAAAAAAAAAAAAACTCATCAAAAAAAAAAAACACACTGAATCATGAAATGAAGATTTGCTTCTTTCAAATTTTCAAGTCCTCATTCTCACAGCCATTTCTCACTATGACTTCATCATTCTCAACACTTAGCAACCAATATTGCTTCATAGTCAGTTTGAAATCAACCCTCTCATGGTTCGGTAGAAACCCTCTTTACAACATCATTGTAGTTTTGAGATCCAAACAAATTTTGTTTCTCCCCTTAACGACCAGAGTTGTCCATAAAATTACTCATAACAAGGTCTGCATTTTGGTTTCATACTTCCTCGGATTTGGTTGGCCAGGAAATCCAAGTCCAGCAGAGATACCTGTTCCCAACCTCAGGGCTCCCGTAGTCTCTCTCCAATTGCTTGGTCTTCCAGCAGAAGCAGTGGTTCGGAACAAACAGCAACTTGGCTGGTTTCTAAGACCAGAATCACAAGTTAGCTCCATCTTTCATTTTTCTGTGCTTTTCCAACGAGTAGCAGTAAGTGAAGATGGTAAAAAGTGTTGGGGTATCCTACAAATTGTCTTCCATTCAACACTTGAAACAACCTCCAAGGTACCAGCTCATCAGAATTCAGCCTTTGGTGTCGGTAAATGGTCACCAGAGCCTTATTGCATGTCCCCACCCCAATGGGACCCAAAGGTCATCATTGCTGGTACCTCAAAACACACCTTCTGGAATTACTCCAACTTAAATTCAGCTTGAAGTGTTTCAGAAAGTACTCTTCTGAAATTACTTCAACTTAACGTCCGTCGGCATAGTCCTATCACACAGGCGCATTCAATGACTTGCCATCGGACCTCATTCAGCATGCAGTCAGTCCGGGATCCAAAGTTGTACTTCATAGAAACACCTACACCAGAAGCCCCCAACATATAGGGCCAGCACCATGGTGGTGTGTGTTTCCCCCATTCACTTTGCTTCATCCCCATCTTCCACACCCTGTGCTCACCAACCCACTCCAAAAACCAAAACACCCTTTTGAAATTACTTCGACTTAATCTCTGCTGAGAAGGCTTGGTCATGCAAGTACATTCAAATACAGGCAGACCCCTTTTTGGTCTCATCAAAGCCTTTCATATGGGTGGGTCTACTCCTCGAAAATTATTTCATCCTGCTGAAAGCTCCACCAACTTCAATTACTTCATTTGAAGAGCCAAGTGTAAAAATCTGTTTTCGAAACTCATTCCCACACCACACTCTGAAATTGTGTTCATGAACGAGTCTCGAGGGGGCATTTGTAGAGAGGAAAATTTCCCGACCTATCACAAGCTGACACGTCACACTACCAAGACCACAAAATACAGTCAATTACAAAGCGCCACATACTGTTGCTAGGTTTTACTGTTGCCATTCAGAAGCCAACAGAAATTTGCCAAGTGTCATGCAAGAACCAATCATGCATCGGCTCGTGCAAGCGATGACACAAGCAGCCTCACTCGTGCAAGCGATGACACAAGCAGCCTCGCTCGTGCAAGCGATGACACAAGCAGCCTCGCTCGTGCAAGCGATGACACAAGCAGCCTCGCACGTGTAAGCGATGACCCAAGTGACCTCGCACGTGTAAGCGATGACATAAGCGGACCAATCAGACTGTGACATGTGTCACCAATCAGACTCCGCCACGTGTCGCTCATCCACCCCAAAACTCCTATAAATAGAAGCCTTCCTAAGACATTTAGGAGGAGGACGCACCAAGCCATCTGAAGCACAAGCAGCATCAGAGAAGATTCAGAAGTCCAGAAGCTCTGCTGGAATCAAGCCCTGAACCCTTCAGCAACTTCAAGAACTTCAACCCTCAAACACGAAGAACATTCGAAAGCAGAATCATCCAAACTACCTGCCTAGATCTCAAAGTTCACAGGAATCAAGCTCAAAAGTCTCCAGAAACCTCAATAAACACAAATCAGTGAAGCTCTACGGATTTAAGCCTCTAAAGCACCGAAGAACTTCCAACACAAACCTTCAAATACGAAGAACATTCAAAGAGGAATCATCCAAATCATATTCCTAGATCTCAAAGTTCACTGGAATCAAGCTCAAAAGCCTCTAGAAACCTCACAAACCACAAATCAGTGAAGCTCTACGGATTCAAGCCTCTAAAGCACCGAAGAACTTCCACCACAAACTTTCGAAGACGAAGAACGCACCAAGAACACGAAGAACAAAGAATTTCTAACAAGCTCATAGCCAGAGATTCATTGTAATTCTATTTCAAAGGTCTTCGATCCATTCTTCAGCCAAATTGAAGTATATTTGGTGTTCAAATCAAAATCACATTACCACAACTCTAATCAACAAATCTTTCAAGGAGATCGAATCAGAGGATCACTCTTTTGTAATCATAGAGAATTGTACCACACAATCATCAATATAAAATCGCACTTGTGAAACTATTTTACTTGTTTGACTCATTTCGAACCGAGAAATTTAGTCGTCCACAATCATATAATTAGACTTACATAGACTATTGTGTAGGATGTGATTCTCATTTTCAAAATATTTCAGCATGTGAACAAACATTCTAGCATGTTTCTTTGTTTTTAATAACTCTGGGAGTTCATTGTTAGGACAACCTTCAAACATACTCATAGAGTCATTATCACAAACATTTAAACCACAATTCAACATTGCCTTTTCCATAGCTTCATCCATAGCTAAGGGGTCTAGGATCACACTTAGGTAATTAAACCACAGCAAATGTCACATAGTCACCAACATTCTCTTTGAGCATGACTTCCATCACCAAATGTCACATAGTTACTGACCTTCTCTTTAAGTGACTAAAACAGTGATTTATCTCCTGTCATATGACGAGAACAACCGCTATTAAGATACCATAAACATGAATTAAATACCTTAATTTAACATAGCCTTTTTCGTAGCTTCATCCATAGCTAAGGAATCTAGGATCACACTTAGGTAATTAAACCACAACAAGTGCACCTGCTCTGATACCAATTGAAAGTTCAAATAGTGTGTAAAACACTTATGAACGTTTAGGCCCCTAAATACAAAAATACCAACACAAGCTTATAATCAAACAATATATGTGCGGAATATGAAATATAAGCTATATCCAAATTGGTAACACACTCTAAACCATAATTAAATACAATCACAATAGTAATTAAAAGGTAAAGAGTAAAGGAAGAGAGATGCAAACACAAAGATAACACGACAATGTGTTATCGAAGAGGAAACCGAAGTACTTGGCGAAAAACCTCTCCGCCGCCCTCCAAACAGTTAATAATCCACTAGAGAATAAAGTTGGGATACATGAATAGAAGAAGACCCTCCAAGCCTAATCTACCCAGTGCACCTAAGCCCTCCAAACTTCTTGCTCCAACAGGGTTACGTCGAACCTTGTCTTCTCTAGCTTACCGAATCCCACAATCGCTCATTGCATCTACCAAAATGAATTGGTCCCTTCTGAACTGCTTCCCAAGTACCAAAATACCTCCTCACTGATATGGGTATGGTGAGATAAGGATTTGGCTAAATGTACCTCTCAAGGATATGTCAATGGAAAGGGTGAGAGTAGAGGAATTTGGAGAATCAAATGATAAAGAATGTGGATGAGTCAATCTTGTTTTTCTCTAGGGTTTCTCTCTCAAAATTCTCTCTGGAAGCTCTCTACATTTCGTGGGTATAAGGGTATTTATAGTAGAGTGTATGAGGAATGTGAAAAGTCAGTTTCAACCAAACAGGGCATTCTGGCGACTCAAGCTTGCGACTAGAACGAGTCGCGAGCTAATTGCCTAGCCAGACTAGAAGTTGTCCTGTAGTGCTCCAACTGTCATGACTCTTCAGCTCCCCTGCATGCTTCACACGTGTGCCACCTTTGGCGACTTACCAGTCGCGAGACTTTTCTCGAGTGCACACATCTTGAGTTTTCTTCACACTCTCTCATACACTACCCTTACATGATTCCCATCTAAATACAAGGTATCTAATTACTAAATTACAAGAATATTTGGCACGGAATAAAGCCAACACATGATTGAATAAATTCAACCTTACACACACACAAAAAATATATATATATATATATATATATTATATAAGGACCCCCAAATATAAATTCATAAATCCGCCACTGCATCTAGTGTCTACTAACAGTCCTTGCTCTTGATTGAATCAGTAAAGGAACTCAAACCATACTTTTCTAATTGTAATTCTTTTTTGTTTCTTTGCCTTCCTCTCTCCTAAAGGCATCGCGGGCTTATATATGACATATGGACTTAATCTAAACATGTTGCTAGCATGGGTGATATGGAATCTTTGCCAAATGGAGAACAAAATTATATCAGTAGAGAGAATTTTTCAATATACTAGTATCCCAAGCAAGCCGCCACTTGTGATAGAAGAAAGTCAGCCAGATAATTTTTGGTCATCACATGGAGAAGTTGATATTCATGATCTCCAAGTCAATTCTTAGTTGTTTATCACCAAATAAAATCATATTACGCATATGGTTGTTCATGGCTATGATTTTCGTTATATGTATATTAATTAATGCTAATGGTGCAATGTAGGCACGGTATGCCCCACACATGCCACTTGTATTACGTGGCCTCACATGTACTTTCTCTGGTGGATTGAAAACCGGCATTGTAGGGAGAACAGGTAGTGGTAAATCAACTCTCATACAAGCACTTTTTTGGATTGTTGAACTTGCTGGTGGTCAGACAATGATAGATGGTATCAACATCTCCTTGATTGGATTACATGATTTGCGATCAAGACAAAGCATTATCCCTCAGGATCCAACCAAGGGACTATAAGAAGCAATCTGGATCCACTTGAAAAGTACACATATGAACAAATTTGGGAGATAGGTTGGTTTCTGTTTTGGTAATTCTTTAATACATTTTCCTCATAAATCAAGCATGCACTACTTTTAGGATTTGTAGCCAATAGATGGGACCTGCTAACGCTATTTATATAAGTTTTGGTTATAATTTTTCCCCTCAAATTGTTTTAGGCTTTGGATAAGTGTCAACTTGGAGACGAAGTTAGAAAGAAAGAAGGAAAACAAGATTCTACAGGTTCGTCTTTGCAGCTGCATATGTCAAATATTTAGAGCTATGTTGTGGAAATATATTGCTTATATTTGAAAGTTCAAATAGCGTTGAAAACACTATGAACGTTTAGACCCTCAAACAACAAAATACCAATTCAAGCTTTATATCAAACAATGTATGTGCGGAAAATGATAACAAACTTATAACAAAATTGATAAACAATCTAAACCAATTTAAAATCACATCCACAACAGAAATTAAATGGTAAAGATCAAGGGAAGAGAGATGCAAACACAAGGACAACACAACGATGTGTTATCGAAGAGGAAACTGAAGCCCTCAACGTAAAACCTCTCCGCCACCCTCCAAGCGGTCAATAATCCACTAGAAAATGAAGTTGGGATACATGAATAGTAATAGACCCTCCAAGCCTAATCTACCCAGGTACCTAAGCCCTCTAAGCTTCTTGCTCCAATGAGGTTACGCCGAACCTTTGTTTTTTCTAGCTTGCCGTATTCTGCTATAAACCATAGCATCAACCAATAACCATTGGTCCCTTCCAAATTGCTTCCCTTAGCACCAAAAGACCTTCTCACAGACGTGGGTATGGTGAGAAAAGGATTTGGTCAAGAACCTCTCAAGGATGTATCAATGGAGAGGGTGAGAGTAGAGGAATTTGAAGAGTCTCTATGTGAAGATTGTGGATGAATCAATCTTGTTTTTCTCTAGGGTTTCTCTCTCAAAATTCTCTCTAGAAGCTCTCTACATTTCGTGAGTTTAAGGGGTATTTATACTAGGGTGAGATAGGAATGCGAAGAGTCAGGTTTTTCAAAACAAAGCTGGTTGGCAGCTTGGCCTCACGACTTGGCTAAGTCACAAGTTCAAGCCGCGAGATAACAGAACGGCCAGGCTGGATTTTTTGTCCTGTAGTGCTCCAGTTGGCATGACTGTTCATCTTCTCGCACGCTTCACTCGTGCGTTGCATTTGGCGGCTTGCCAGTCGCGAGTCACCCGCGAGTCCCAGCCACGAAGCCCTGCATCCTTGCACAATCTTGAGCATTTCTTCACACTCTCTCACTCACTACCCTTACATGAATCCCACCTAAATACAGGGTTTCTAAGTGCTAAAATACAAGCAAATTGGCACGGAATAAAGCCAACAAGATGGTTGATTAAATTCAACCTTACAATCTCCCCCTTTGGCTATTCCGTGACAATACCCTACAACAAACTCTAGACTTAACGCGTGAGTTGGGAACAGTTGGAAAACTCACTCACACCTAACTCTAGAATCTGTGAAGCTCTTGAAGCATAAGACCAAAAAATCTCCTGAAACACAATAACACAATAAGTTCATTGTATGCAAAAAACTTGTAATGCATATGGAGCAAGCACAATGCGATCAAGGAAAAATGAGATAAAACAATAAACCATGGCTTGACCAAAATAGCAATCACTATATACTAGTGATCACAATGCTCATTCACTCAAGGAATGAACATCCGAACATGCAAGGTAATAAGCTTATTTGCAAAGTATCATTTGCATGTCTAACACTCAACCAATACACAAAACATATATGCATCTAGGAACAAGATCCTACAAGGGCACAAGAGTGGTGTACTGAAAGAAAAATGCATGACATTTACCATCAAGTACAAAAGCTACATAGCATGGGTACAAAGACCTAAAAACCTTAAAAGCTTACAAAAGCAATAGGTACAAACAGAGTAAATAAACACTAAATAAACATCATAAAATTATATAATAAACCAAACCAAAGTTTCAAAATCAAACAAAACCATGAGTTTTAAACCATAAAAACAACATATTAACCATAGTGTATCAAAAAGCATTAAACATAAAGTAAACACTGTTTATAACATTTTATAACATGCTCCCCCTCAAAATGGCACTCCCCCTCAAGAGCTGCCCCCTCAAGAATTCTCCCCCCTTTTTGACCGGAATGGCCAAATGGTCACTGTTGGGAGTTAAGACTGTCAAACTTGGCTAAAAGAACGTTGAGCTGATCCTGAATTACTGCCATCCTTTCAGTATGCTCATTTTGAACTCCTCTGAGTCCATCAATCCTCTTCAGGATGATTTGAAGTGCATCTGGAGGTGCAGTTAATGAGGTTGAAGCTCTGCTCCTCTTGCTTCTGCTTCTGGGTGTGACTAATTGTCTTGCAGCTTCTGCTTCAGTTTCCATAGGATCACCTTCTCCTTGGTCACCCTCCTCTTCATCACCTGGAAGACGAACTTGTATCCTTGTGAGGGTTAGTTTGTTTATGGCTGATAGGGGAGCCATGGGACTGATACCTTGAGGGATTGTAACACCTTTTGCTCTAAATAGTCTCATAAGAAGACTAGGAAAGATCAGCTTGGGCCTAGAAGTGGTTCTGGTCTCTTCCACAATTGTGTCAAATATGTGGGAGCTGATGTCAATGAAAGTTTTCTCCTTAAGCTCCATGAGGAAGATAGATCTGGCATTAGTCAGTGTAGTCAGCTTCCTTATTGGATACAAGTTGAACATCATGATGGTGGTCAGACACCTCAAGTCAGCAGGAAAGTCAGTAGTGTTGAGACATCTCTTTTCTTTAACACCACCAATCTGAGCCTGGACAGTGTCTAAAGATAGCATCCTGTCTTTGTAGTTGGTGAACTCATGATACTCTAATCCCTCAAGCCCCAGAACCTCATCAATATCATGAGCATCTATGGTGAACTTATGTCCTCTAATCCAGCAGTTCAGTGCATCCTCCTTTATGCTCACATTTGCATAAAATTCCCTTATTAAAGGTTCACACACAACAGGTAGGTCACCCAGTAACTTCTCCCATCCTCTGCCTTTAAAGTATTCTGGAATGAAGGTATCCTTCAAGTCATTTAAATCCACAAATCTCTCCTGGATAATTGTTCCCTTCATGAAAGAATCTATGTATCTTTCAAAGTGTTGAACATACCTAAACAGATTATTGTCCATTTTCAGCCTTTTGTCAGCCTTCTTAGCAAGAGTCTTCTTCTTTGTAGGTGTGGGAGCCATCTGTAAACAAGTAGAAGAGGCCACAAGAACAAGGCACAAAAGATAGACATTCAACACATTAAAACCAGATTAGAAACACAATGAGTAGCAGAGATTAATATAACATACCATAGAATAGAGGATTTAACAACAATAACCCAGAAACCCAATGTGACAGAGTGCTCAAGCAAAATAAGATCACCAAAAGTCCTAGTCCTAAACATAGATGAAGGAGTGCAGAAAGCAATCTGTGAACCAAATGCAGCAAGTGACCAATTTTAACAATCTCTGCACACTTAAGCCTATGTTCACAAGACAACACATTTAAGCCTATGGGTATGATATGAATGCAGAGTCCAGAGACAACAAAGGAACACAATACAAAAAAAAAGCTCATATGAGAAAAAGTATATCAAACATCATATTGTTAAGATGCAACAAAACCCAATCAACCAAACCCAACAAAATATCCTTAACCCATATCCGAACACAGTATATCTCATGTAAAGTTGAAATTTATCAACCATCTTGTTGGCTTTATTCCGTGCCAATTTACTTGTAATTTAGCACTTAGTAACCCTATATTTAGGTGGGATTCATGTAAGGGTAGTGTGTAAAGAGAGTGTGAAGAATTGCTCATCTTTGTGCAAAGAAGCAGAGACTCGCAGCTAGGACTTGCGGCTGACTTGCGGCTTGCAAGCCGCCAAATGCTATGCACATGAGAAGCATGCGGGAAGGTAAAGGGTTACGCTAGCTGTCGCACTACAGGACAAAAGTCTCAAGCTGGCCAGGCCGTTACCTCACGACTTGAACTCGTGACTTGGACAAGCCGCGAGGCCAAGCCACCAACCAGACCTGTTTGGCAAAAATTGACTTTTCGTATTCCAAACACACACCACTATATATAGACCCTTATACCCACGAAATGTAGAGAGCTTCCAGAGAGAATTTTGTGAGAGAAACCCTAGAGAAAAACAAGATGCCTCATCCCCAATCTTCACTAAGAGACTCTACAAATTCCTCTACTCTCTTCCTCTCCATTGTTACATCCTTGAGAGGTTCTTGACCAAATCCTTTTCTTATCACACCCATGTCTGTGAGAAGGTACATTTGGTGCTAAGGGAAGCAGTTTGGAAGGAACCAATATTCATTGGTTGATGCTATGGTTTAGTAGCGGAATCCGATAAGTTAGAAAAGAAAAAGGTTCAGCACAACCTCGTTGGAGCAGGAAGCTTGGAGGGCTTAGGTACCTGGGTAGATTAGGCTTGGAGGGTCTATTGCTATTCATGTATCCCAACTATATTTTCTAGTGGATTATTGACCGCTTGGAGGGCGGCGGAGAGGTTTTACACCGAGGGCTTCAGTTTCCTCTTCGATAACATATCGTGTGTTGTCCTTGTGTTTGCATCTCTCTTCCTTTATCTTTGCCTTTTATTTTCTGTTGTGGATGTGATTATAATTGGCTTAGATTGTTTATCAATTCTGTGTTTGGTTTATGTTCATGTTTCGCACATTAATTGTTAATAATAAGCCTGAATTGATTTTTTGTAATTTGGGGGCTAAACGTTCAAGGGTGTTTTACACACATATTGAACTTTCAATTGGTATCAGAGTGGGTACACTCGCTGTGGTTTAAATACCTGAGTGTGATCCTTGACCCTTTTTGAGAGGGATAGGTCTTAATCCTTAAATGTTCCACCATTTTTTTATGGTAATAATTATGCTTTTTGGAAAGTCCGAATGAGAGCGTTTTTGTGTTCTATTGATGATGCTATGTGGGATGTAGTTGAGGTTGGTTGAACTAGGCCGGAGGCTGCCAAATCCACTTAGGATAAGGTAGCTCTTGTGGCGGCTAATGCTAACAGTAAAGTCTTGAATGCTATTTTCTGTGGTGTTTCTCCAGAAGAATTTCACAGGATTTCACATATCACCACTGCTAAGGAAGCATGGGAAATTCTGGAGACAACTTATGAGGGGACTAAGAAGGTGAAGGACACCAAACTCTAGATGCTGACCACTCGCTTTGAGGAGCTAAAGATGAGTGAGGATGAGTCTTTTGACTCTTTTTACAGTAAGCTGAATGAGGTGGTCGTCGGGAAATTTAACTTGGGAGAAAAGACGGAGGATTCTAAAGTTGTAAGGAAGATCCTTCGTGCACTGCCAGAAAGTTTTCGTGCCAAAGTAACAGCCATTGAAGAGAGCAAGGATCTTGACGACATCAAAGTTCAAGAGTTGGTTGGTTCACTGCAGACGTATGAATTGTCGCTACCCACACAGAAGAAGAGCAAATCTCTTGCTCTTAAAACAATTGATGAGAGAGTGGTGTCTCATGATCCTTTAGAAGAGGATGTAGTAGATAAAGATGTGGCGTACCTTGTAAAAAACTTCCGGAAATTCTTGAAACTCAAGAACGGTGGGAAATTTGGCGACAAAGGAAAATTTCAAAGTTCCGGGAAGGAGAAGAAAGAATTCCGAAGGAAAGATGATAGAGATTCCCAATCTTCTCAAGGAATCACATGTTTCGAGTGTAATGGACATGGACACTTCAAAAAGGAATGTCCCAACTATTTGAAGTCAAAAGGAAAGGTCTATGCTACTACCTTGAGTGATACTGATTCATCAAACTCTAACTCTGAAGATAGCTGTGATGGAGAAGGAAATTACTCCGCATTCATAACCATTGCACATGTGAAATCCTCAGATGATTTGGGTTCACTTGTAAAGGAGCTTGGCAAACATTCTGATTTGGAGTCTATTGGGGTTGTTGAAGAATCAGAGGCTGAAGAAGATGAAGATACATCTAGTCTTTAAGAGAATTACGCCTTACTTCTTGAGAAATCGGGTGAGTATGCAAAGGTGGCAAAGGCGGCTGTGAAGAAGATGAAGAGAGCTGAGGAAGATTACAAAAGTCTTCTGGCACGATACAAGGAGGCAAAGTGTGAAATTGAAAAACTAAATGGTGAGCTATCAGAAGCTTACACAAAAGTGAGATTTCTTGAGCAAGAGGTAGTGCAAGCTCATGCCAAGATAGAAAGGGTCTCCTCCAAGAAGCTGAAAGATGTTATTTCATCTCAAAAACCTTCCTCAGACAAATCTGGGTTGGGATATACCGGAGGGAGTAGCTCATCAACTAATGTTACCAAATAAGTGAAGTTTGTGAAGGCTAAAGAGATGACTGTGGATAGGTCCATTCCTGAGAAAATTAAGGCTGAGAAGAAGAAGAATGTGGCTGATCAACGAGTGTTAAATAAGTCCCGTAATCAATCAGAATCTAGATATGGAGCTAGAGGAAGATCACTTCCAAGATCACAACAGGGTCCTAGAACGAACTATCTTTGTCACTATTGCGGAGTGCAAGGACATACTAGACCCAACTGCCATAAGCTGAGAGCATTGAACAATGCAAGCGCTCCTCGATCACGAGGAAGGAGAAATGACGAGAGGTCTTGGGGTGGTGAGCAACCAAGAAGTCAAAATCGTGAGCCGGGAATGATGGACATGATGAAGATGATTGGTGCCTTCACAAATTGCTTGGAAAGCTTCACAAAGAGGTTTGACAGTCCTAACTTTTGTACCCAATCCGTCAAGGATATCACCCCAACCGCACGTGACGTGTGGGTGACAAAGGGTACTCATGCATAAGCATCATAACATGTCTATGCATCAATTCTTCCTATGCTTTGTGATTATGTTTGCCTGTATGCTTTTTGCTTCTGTTTGTTTGAATTGCTGGTTGTTTATTTGTTTTTGTTTCTAAAATGTTTTTACAGTGTTTTTGATCAATCTTTTATTACTTTTATGTCAAAAATCCAAAAACACATAAAAAGTAGAAAATCCAAAAAGTTTGATCAACTTTGTTGTGTTTTGTCTCAAAGCATGTTTTGCCTTGTACCTTTGTACTTATGGCTTTGTGCATTTAACGAGCTTAGCTTGTCTCTTATGCACTCATATCATTGTGGAAGAAATTCTGAAATCTATGTGACTGTTGTAAATAGATCTTTAACCTTGTCATGAATGATTAGTGAATGGTTTTGTTGATCTTGAGACATGCATAGACTTGCGCCTATATATCTTCCCACTTTTATTTTATTGCTTTACTCAAAGAGCTCACCAAATGTAAATCTCCAAATGAAAAGAGATATTGAACTACAAAAGCCTGTCGCACATACTAGTATTTGACTAGGAAAAAGGGAAAGCGACCAAAATAAATTGTATGATGCCCAAAAAGGCCAAAGGCTATCCCATCAAATTGAAATATTCAAAATTTCAGGCATCGATCTCACAATGAGATATGTTTATTCAAAAAGATCAAATGATATGTTGAAAATGGAGCCAAATGAAAAGCTTCAAAGAAATGTACTCAAGTTTATGTGGGAGGTCATATATGCATACTTCTTTTATTGAGATGAGTCACATTATCTAGTGCTAGTTGTGTATGCCTTGATTGAATTGATCTTTGAAGCTTCACATTGGACTAAGGACTATCTCATTTTTTATTCCCACACACAACACACAAGTCTATGTTCAATGAATGCCATATTCATTGGTGTGATTTTACTTGTTTAAATGTGTTTTCACATACTCAATCTTTGTTGATCAAACACAAAAAGATTTTTGAGTGTTTTAGTTTGTTTTTGGAAATTATTTTGTTTTTACAAAAATGTCAAAAATTTCAAAAACAGTGTTGCCTTGTTTTGGCGACTCAGTCGCGGGTAGGTGCAGTCGCATGCTCCAGTCGCAAGCTCACTCCGAGACTTTTCGCGGCTCACTGGCGAGGCAAGGTCTCAGTCGCGAAAAACACTTAGAAAATTTTTCAAAATTTGAGTTTTTATGATTTTTGCGGCTCAGTGTGGCGACTTGTTCGCGGGTGGAAGGTCCAGTCACGAGAGGTACTCAGAGTTTTTCGCGGCTCATATCGCGACTATCTCGCGGGTAGACCTTCCAGTCGTGAAAAACAATTAGAAGATTTTTTGAAAATCTTGGTTTCACAGTGTTTCATGGCTTACCCTGGCGACTGACTGGCGACTTGGCCCAGTCGTGAAAAACGCGTGTTTTGCGTTTTAAAGACAGTTTTTAAAATTGTTTTTTAGTTTTCCCTCAAATATCAATGACTGTTCATTATCTTCCCCATTTCTCTCTCTCAAACACTCTGTGTCTCTCTGCAAAAGCTTTCATTTTTGCATCATGTCTTCATCAAACACCAAGAAAAAGGTATGGGTTGTCTTGTCTTTACTTCATACTTCATGTTTTTACTGTTGTTTTCTCGTTTCTGGGTGTTGTGATATTGGTTTGTGTTTTGAGGGGTTCGAACATGGGTTTGCCTAAAATGTTGGGTTTGATTGTTTGAGGTTGTTTTCTCTTGTTGCTGAGGTGTTTTAGTGGTATGTGTTTTCATTAGGTTGCTAATCTTTGGTCTGAGCATAGACATTTGATAGACTTTTGCTCTTTGGGTATATGGGTTTGGGGTTTCTATATTTCATTCTGAATGTGGTTTTAGTTTTATCAGTTTGTTTGAGTTTTTGGTGTTTGTGGCTAGCGTTGTTTTTTTCCTTATTTCACCATACCTTGTGTGTGTTGCTGCCTTTGTTTTTCCTTTTTGCACTTTTCATACTCATTATGACATGTCTCATTGACATTTGCTCACATCTATCTGAATGTGTTTTACAATGTCAATTTTTTTTCTTGCTTCTGTTTGCATATATACAGATTAAACTTGTTTGATTTAATCTATCCATCTTTTGGTTATCAACTGTGCTTGATCTATGGTCTGTCTGGTCACTCTGTTACTCTCTTTGTAACCAACTTATCACTAATATGTGTGCATTTCCACAATTTTGTGTTTTGTTCTTGTTGTGGCCATTTCTGCTTGCTTACAAATAGCTGCATCTCCTACAAAGAAGAAGACTACTGCTAAGAAATCTGATAAAAGGCTAAAAATGGACCTTAACCTATTTAGGTTTGTTCAGCACTTTGAGAGAAATAGGGATTCTTTCTCAAAACGAACCATCATTCAGGAAAGATTTGTTGATTTAAGGGCTTTGAAGGACACCTTCATTCCAAGTTGTTTTGAGGGTAGAGGTTGGGAAAAATTGCTGAGTGACCTACCTTCTGTCTGTGAGCCTCTAATTAGAGAATTCTATGCAAATGCTGTGATAAGGGAGGAGGAGTTGAGTTGTTGGGTGAGAAGAAAGGAATTCACCTTAGATGCTTATGACATTGATAAGGTTCTAGGGCTTAAGGGTTTAGAGGATTATGAATTCACTAATTACAAGGACAGAATGCTCTCTCTAGACATTGTCCAGACCAGGATTGGTGGGGTTAAAGAAAACAGATGTCTCAATACTACTGATTTTCCTAAAGACATGAGATGTCTGACCACCATAATAATGTACAACTTGTATCCTATAAGGAAGTTGACTGCATTGACAAATGCCAGAGCTATCTTTCTCATGGAACTTAAGGAGAAAACCTTCATTGACATCAGCTCTCACATCTTTGACACTATAGTGGATGAGACTAGAACCACCTCAAGACCCAAGCTGATATTTCCTAGTCTTCTCATGAGGATTTTCAGAGCAAAGGGTGTTGCAATCCCTTAAGATATCAGTCTCATGGCTCCTCTATCAACCATAAACAAGTTTACCCTCACAAGGATACAAAGCCGTCTTCCAGGTGAAGAAAAGAAGGATGTCCAAGAAGAAGGGGATCCAATGGAGACTGAAGCAGAAGCTGAAGTACAATCAGTCACACCCAGGAGCAGAAGTAAGAGGAGTAGAGCCTCAACTTCATCAGCTGTACCCACTGATGCATTTCAGATCATCCTAGAAAGGCTTGATACACTCAGGGAGGTTCAAAATCAGCATACTGAAAGGATGACAGCAATGCAGGATCAACTTGATGTACTTTCAACTAAGTTTGACAGCATCCACACCAACTAGAAGCACTAACCCTTTGGCCATTCCGGTCAAAAAGGGGGAGAATTTTTGGGTTACACTTAAGGGGGAGTGATTGTTTTGAGGGGGAGCTTTCTTTATCATATGATGTTTTGTTTGTAGCTTTAATACTAGTTTTGGTTATTGTTTAGTTTAAACTCATATCTCTTGGATAGTTTTGAATCTTTGGTGGATGTTATTCAGTATATATTATGATGTTTTCAGCATATCTTACTTTATGTTTTGTTTGTACCTGGTACCTTTGTAGGTTTTTAAGGTTTATGTTTATGATTTGTACCCATTTTGCTTCTGTAAGCTTTTAGGGTTTGTTTCTATGCAATTTGTAGGGTTTATGGTTTGTACCTTGCTTTATGCAGCCTGTGTGCTTTGCTAAATTAGTACTTATAACTAAATGTTATGCATTTCCTTCTAAGTACTGTCACTCTTGTGCCCTTGTAGGATTTTTCCTAGATGCACATACTTCATGTACGGTGCATTGGTTGAGTGTTGGTCGTTCAAGTGATTTACCTTATTTTTGCCAACTTGAATGTCCGGATATTCATTCCAAGAGTGAATGAGCATTATGATCACTTGTTTATAGTGATTGCTTGTTTTGGTCTTGCCATGGTTTATTGCTTTATTCCATTGTGCTTGATCGTATTGTGCTTGCTCCATATGCATTACAAGTTTTCTACATACAATGAACTTATTGTGTTGTTGTGTTTCAGGAGTTCTTGTTTTTATGGTTCAAAAGTTTCACAGATTCTAGAGTTAGGTGTGAGTGAGTTTTCCAACTGTTCCCAACTCACGCGTTAAGTCTAGAGTTTGTTATAGTGTTTTGTCACGAAATAGCCAAAAGGGGAGATTGTAAGGTTGAAATTTATCAACCATCTTGTTGGCTTTATTCCGTGCCAATTTGCTTATAATTTAGCACTTCGTAACCCTGTATTTAGGTGGGATTCATGTAAGGGTAGTGTGTGAAGAGAGTGTGAAGAATTGCTCATCTTTGTGCAAAGAAACAGAGACTCGCGGCTAGGACTCGCGACTAACTCGCGGCTTGCAAGCCACCAAATGCTGTGCATGTGAGAAACATGCGGGAAGGTGAAGGGTCACGCCAGTTGTCGCACTACAGGACAAAAGTCTTAGGCTGGCTAGGCCGTTACCTCGCGACTTGAACTCGCGACTTGGATAAGCCGCGAGGCCAAGCCACCAACCAGCCCTGTTTGGCAAAAACTGACTCTTCGTATTCCAAACACACACCACTATATATAGACTCTTATACCCACGAAATGTAGAGAGCTTCCAGAGAGAATTTTGTGAGAGAAACCCTAGAGAAAAACAAGATTGTCTCATCCCCAATATTCACTAAGAGACTCTACAAATTCCTCTACTCTCTTCCTCTCAATTGATACATCCTTGAGAGGTTCTTGACCAAATCCTTTTCTCATCACACCCACGTCTGTGAGAAGGTACATTTGGTGCTAAGGGAAGCAGTTTGGAAGGAACCAATATTCATTGGTTGATGCTATGGTTTAGTAGCGGAATCCGATAAGTTAGAAAAGAAAAAGGTTCGTCGTAACCTTGTTGGAGCAGGAAGCTTGGAGGGCTTAGGTACCTAGGTAGATTAGGCTTGGAGGGTCTATTGCTGTTCATGTATCCCAACTACATTTTCTAGTGGATTATTGACCGCTTGGAGGGGGGCGGAGAGTTTTACGCCGAGGGCTTCGGTTTCCTCTTCGATAACACATCGTGTGTTGTCCTTGTGTTTGCATCTCTCTTCCTTTATCTTTGCCTTTTATTTTCTGCTGTGTATGTGATTATAATTGGCTTAGATTGTTTATCAATTCTGTGTTTGGCTTATGTTCATGTTCCGCACATTAATTGTTTGATAATAAGATTGAATTGATTTTTTGTAATTTGGGGTCTAAACGTTCAAGGGTGTTTTACACACATATTGAAATTTCATCTCAAAACACAGTGACAACTCATAAAACAAGAAAATAATGCTCAAATCATGAGAAATGAAGTGAGAAAGAGAAAACCCATACCTTTTTCTTGAAGATTTAAGAAGAAATGGTGCAAAAATAGAGGATTTTCAAAGAGAAACATGGTGTGTTTGAATGAGTGAAAAGGGGAAGACAGTGAACAGTCACAAAAATTCGAGGGAAAAACTAAAAAATTTTAAAAAAATTGTCTTTAAAACGCAAAACACGCGTTTTTCGCGACTGAGTCAAGTCGCTAGTCAGTCACCAGGGTAAGCAGTGAAACACTTTGAAATTAAGATTCCTGAAAAATTTTCTAAGTGATTTTCGCAACTGGAAGGTCTACCTATGAGACAATCGCCAGGTGAGCCGCGAAAATCTCTGTGTACCCCTCGCGACTGGACCTTCCACCCGCGAGCAAGTCACCACACTGAGCCGCGAGAAGCATAAAAACTCAAATTTTGAAAAATATTCTAAGTATTTTTCTTGACTAGGGCATTTACCTGCCAGTAAGTCGCCAATGAGCCGTGAAAACCTTCTGAGTAAAGTTCACGACTGAGGCATGCGACTGGATCAACCCGCGACTGAGTCGCCAAAACAGGGCAACACTGTTTTTGAAATTTTGACACTTTTGTAAAAACAAAATACTTTCCAAAAACAAGCTAAAACACTCAAAAATCTTTTTGTGTTTGATCAACAAAGATTGAGCTTGTGAAAACACATTTAAACAAGTACAATCACACAAATGAATTTGGCATTCATTGAACATAGACTTGTGTGTTGTGTGTGAATATCAAAAATGAGATAGTCCTTAGTCTAATGTAAAGCTTCAATGATCAATTCAATCAAGGCATACACAACTAGCACTAGATAATGTGACCCATCTCAATTATAGAAATATGCATATATGACCTCCCACACAAACTTGAGTACAATATCTTTGAAGCTTTTCAATTGGCTCCATGTTCAACATATTAGTTGATCTTTTTGAATCAACACATCTCATTGTGAGATTGATGCCTGAAATTTTTGATATTTCACTTTGATGAGTTAGCCTTTGGCTTTTTGGGCATCATACATTTTATTTTTGGTCGCTTTCCCTTTTTCCTAGTCAAATACTAGTATGTGCGACAGGCTTTTGCAACTCAATATCTCTTTTCATTTGGAGATTTATATTTGGTGAGCTCTTTAATTAAAAGCAATAAAATAAAAGTGGGAAGATATATAGGCACAAGTCTATGCATGTCTCAAGATCAACTAATATGTTGAAGATCTATTTACAACAGTCACATAGATTTCAAGATTTCTTCCACAATAATATGGGTGCATAGGGAACAAGTTAAGCTTGTAGATGCACAAGGCCATAAGTACAAATGTACAAGGCAAAACATGTTTTGAGACAAAACTCAACAAAGTCAATCAAACTTTTTGGATTTTCTACTTTTTATGTGTTTTTGGATTTTTGACATAAAAGCAAGAAAAGATTGATAAAAAAAAATGTAAAAACATTTTAAAACGAAACAAATAAACAAACAAATTCTCAACACTCAAAAACAAAAATCATACCACCAAACATAATCACAAAGCATAGGAAGAATTGATGCATGAACATGTTATAATGCTTATGCATGAGTACCCTTCGTTACCCACATGTCACGTGCGTTTGGGGTGATATCCTTGACGAATTGGGTACGAGAGTTAGGACTTTCAAACCTTCTTGTGAAGCTTTCCAAGCAAGTGGTGAAGGCACCAATCATCTTCATCATGTCCATTATTCCGGGATCACGGTTTTGACTTCTTGGTTGCTTACCACCCCAAGACCTCTTGTCATTTCTTCTTCCTCGTGATCGAGGAGCGCTTGCATTGTTTAACGCTCTCAGCTTATGACAGTTGGGTCTGGTATGTCCTTGCAATCCGCAATAGTGACAAATATGATTCGTTCTAGGACCCCATTATGATCTTGGAAGTGATCTTCCTCTAGCTTCACGTCTGGCTTCTGATTGATTACGGAATGTATTTAACACCCGTTGATCAGCTACATTTTTCTTCTTTTCAGTCTTAACTTTATCAGGAATAGACTCTTCTACAATTGGCTCTTTGGCCTTCACAAACCTCACTCTTTAGTGACATTGGCTGATGAGCTACTCCCTCCGGTATATCCCACTCCGGACTTGTCTGAGACTGATTTTTGATGAGCAAGCATTGCATTGAGTTTCTTGGAGGGGACACGGTCTACCTTAGCATTTGCTTGAAGCACTTCATGCTCAAGAAAATTTATCTTAGCATATGCTTCGGTCAGCTCTTCATTCAGCATCTCTATTTCACACTTGGCCTCCTTATGTCACGCTAGGAGACTTCGATAGTCCTCCTCTGCTTTCTTCATCTTCTTCACAACCGCCTTGGCCACCCTTATGTACTCTCCAGACTTCTCAAGAAGTGAGTTGTAGTTCTCTTGGAGACTAGCAGTGCTTTCGTCTTCTTCAGCATCTGATTCTGCAACAACGCCTATTGATTCTTCATCATTGTGCTCCCCAAGTTCTTGTACAAGTTTATTCAGGTCTTCCGATGACTCAATATGAGCAATGGTCATAAACGCGGAGTAGTTTCCTTCTCCATCACAGATTTCCTCAGAATCAGAATTAGATGAGTCGGAGTCACTAAAAGTAGTGGCATAGACCTTGCCCTTCGATTTCAAATAATTGGGACATTCTTTCTTAAACTGTCCATGTCTGTTGCACTCGAAGCACATGATTCCCTGCGAAGATTGGGATTCTCTACCATCTTTCCTTCTGAATTCCCTTTTCTCCTTCCCGGAATTCTGAAATTTCCCTTTGTCACCAAATTTCCCACTGTTCTTAAGAACTTCCGGAAGTTTTTCACAAGGTACGCCACATCTTTATCTATAGCATCTTCTTCCACAGAATCATGAGATACTACCCTCTCATCAATTGTCTTAAGAGCAAGAGATTTGCTCTTCTTTTGCGTAGGCAGTGACAATTCATATGTCTGCAATGAACCAACCAACTCTTGAACTTTAATGTCGTCAAGATCCTTGCTCTCTTCAATACCTCGTTCAACTTGCTATAAAAAGAGTCAAAGGACTTATCCTCACTCATCTTGAGCTCCTCAAAGCGAGTGGTCAACATCTGTAGTTTGGTGTCTTTCACCTTCTTTGTTCCTTCATAAGTAGTCTCCAGAATCTCTCATGCTTCCTTAGCAATAGTGATATGTGAAATCCTGTGAAATTCTTCTGGAAAGACACCACAAAAAATAGCATTCAAGGCTTTACTATTAGCATTAGCCGCCGCAAGAGTTGCCTTATCCCAAGTGGATTTGGCAGCCTCCGGCTTAGTCCAACCCACTTCAACTGCATCCCACACAGTATCATCAATAGAACACAAAAATGCCCTCATTCGGACTTTCCAAAATGCATAATTATTACCATCAAAAAATGGTGCCACATTTAGAGATTGAGACCTATCCATCTCAATGCGGGGTCAAGGATCGCACTAAGGTGTTTAAACCACAAGTGCACCCACTCTGATACCAATTGAAAGTTCAAATAGCGTTGAAAACACTATGAACGTTTAGACCCCCAAACAACAAAATACCAATTCAAGCTTTATATCAAACAATGTATGTGCGGAAAATGATAACAAGCTTATAACAGAATTGATAAACAATCTAAACCAATTTAAAATCACATCTACAACAGAAATTAAATGGTAAAGATCAAGGGAAGATAGATGCAAACACAAGGACAACACAACGATGTGTTATCGAAGAGGAAATTGAAGCCCTTGGCGTAAAACCTCTCCGCCGCCCTCTAAAAGGTCAATAATCCACTAGAAAATGAAGTTGGGATACATGAACAGCAATAGACCCTCCAAGCCTAATCTACCCAGGTACCTAAGCCCTCCAAGCTTCTTACTCTAACGAGGTTACGCCGAACCTTTGTCTTTTCTAGCTTGTCGAATTCCGCTATAAACCATAGCATCAACCAATAACCATTGGTCCCTTCCAAACTGCTTCCCTCAGCACCAAAAGACCTTCTCACAGACGTGGGTATGGTGAGAAAAAGATTTGGTCAAGAACCTCTCAAGGATGTATCAATGGAGAGGGTGAGAGTAGAGGAATTTGAAGAGTCTCTATGTGAAGATTGTGGATGAATCAATCTTGGTTTTCTTTAGAGTTTCTCTCTCAAAATTCTCTCTGGAAGCTCTCTACATTTTGTGGGTTTAAGGGGTATTTATACTAGGGTGAGATAGGAATGTGAAGAGTAAGGTTTTTCAAAACAGAGTTGGGTGGCGGCTTGGCCTTGCGACTTGGCTGAGTCGCGAGTTCAAGCCGCAAGATAACAGAACAGTCAGGCTGGACTTTTTATTCTGTAGTGCTCCAGCTGGTGCGACTGTTCATCTTCTCGCACGCTTCACTCGTGTGTTGCATTTGGCGGCTTGCCAGTTGCAAGTCACCCGCGAGTCCCAGCCGCGAAGCCCTGCATCCTTGCACAATCTTGAGCATTTCTTCACACTCTCTCGCTCACTACCTTACATGAATCCCACCTAAATACAGGGTTTCTAAGTTCTGAAATACAAGCAAATTGGCACGGAATAAAGTCAACAAGATGGTTGATTAAATTCAACCTTACAATATTCTTATGGATTATGCAATTAGTGAGAATGGAGAAAATTGGAGTGTGGGTCAGCACCAGCTGGTCTGCCTTGGCCTTGTGCTGTTTAAGATAAGTAAGGTATTGGTGCTTGAGGAAGCTACTGCATCCGTTGATATTGCTACAGATAATCTGATTCAGCAGACCCTCAAGCAACATTTTTCCAATTGTACTGTCATTACTATTACACATCGGATAACTTTTGTTCTTGATAGTGACATGGTTTTGCTACTAAGTAATGGTTAGTATGACCAAATGTTTTTATTTTACTACTATCATTTCTACTCGTATAGTTCTTTCATAATTAGAATGATTTCATTTTAATCCTCAGGTGCTGTAGAATGGAAAGTGTGAAAATGCTACATAACATTCTAATTAAAATCCTAAATTTCAGTTTCTTAAAAATCTCTTCCCATGTAATCTCACTAAAAATAAAATAGACAAATTCAAATTAAAAAATGATGGCATTAAACTAAAAAAAAAAAAAAAAAAACTCACCGTATGTGTGAAGCGTGTGTGATGAGACTAGTTATTATTATTATTATTATTATCATAAATTTATTGTTCCTAAAATAGCATGTGTCTTGTACTCTATTTTTTCTATTGATGCATTGTAACATACATGGAAAGACTTTGTGAGTACCATTTTTATTTATTGATGCATTGTAAGTAAAATATTATATGTTTAATTTTTTTAAATAAAAAATTATAGAAAATATAAATAATTTAATAATATAGAGCATGTGGCTGAATTTAAATTTTGAATAAAATAAGATGAAAAGAAAAATAGTAAAAATGAAATGTATACAAATAATAACATGATATTCTTATATACTATTTTTATAATGTAATAGGATAACATTTAAGAATCAAAGAGAACAAAAAAGATAACAACTTAAAAACACAAAAATAATCGTATCAACCCAAAGTAGAATTCTGAAGAATACAAAAATTCATCAACCTAAATTAGAGATGCAAAGAAAATAAAAAAATTGACCAAAAACTAACCCAAAAAAAAAAAATTATACACACACACACATATAGAGAGAGAGAGAGAGAGAGAGAAATGACATTTTTTGTTTGAGAAAATAGAAAATTTTGCATAGAATGGGAGAGGGAACAAAATTTTTTTAGTAAAATTATGAGAATAAGAAAAGTCAAAATAAATGAAGATAAAAGGCTAGATGAATAGTGATATTAAGGTAGAAAATAGTTGAGAGATGAAAAGGTAAAAGAGAATGAGAAAGATTGGAGAAAGTGTAAAAATAAGTTGAGAATAGTTAAAAATACGAAAATTATGATATTTTGATTGTAATATAATAGATTTTTTTAATTCACTTTAAATGTTTAAAAAATCATAAAAAAATGGAAAGAAAAATTATAATAACATGGCGGCTGATGTGACTCAACTAAAGCGTAGTAACATTAAATACTACAATTGATTTTATTGCCCTATAAAGTTTTTAATGTCCTTCGTAAGGTCATTTCTATTTTATTTTTTACTCCTCCCATTAGCCTTTTAGTTTTCTAATTAACTTTCTAATTAACGGTTACAATTTAGCAGCCAATGCGAATAGGTTATGTTAGGTTCTAAAGATTTAGGATTTTATGCATTTAGAACTCTAGTGTGTAATGTTGGCAAACCATGATCAAAACAATGTGCTTAGTCTTGTTTAGGCTTGCTCAAAGTTGATAAAATATTGTAAAGTTGGAATCGAGTGACTGTAGAAGCATTAGGGCATTTCGGTCTGGCTCGATCGATCGAAGGAAAGGCTCGATCGATCGAATCACTGACCAAATGCGTTTTTAGCCGTTTTTCCAACTCAGCCCTAACTCATTAAACGTTTTGGGTTTTCTGTTTTTACCCTAGGTATATAAAGAAAAACCCTAGCCACATTTTTAGAGTTGCTCCAGTTGAGTTGTTGCTTATACATTGCTGTTTTGTGTAAATTTCTTGTGAGATCTAGAGGAGCTTTCCTTTACACAAAGCTTAGGGTTTTCAAGGTAGAGCTTACTTCAACATCTTAATGATCAAACTCGGTTGCTATCATTGAAGTTTAAAGAATATCAAGCGTGGGTGCTTGTAGCTGATTGAAGAATTCAAGAAAGAAGGAGTCCGTGGATTCGGAGCTTGCACGGGGTCGTGTCAGTAAATTCTACTGGTAGGTAGCATTAGGAAGTCGAGCGGGGAGCTTGTAAGTCCTTTTGTATGAACTTCGATTCTTTCATAGTGAATTCTGTTTTGCCTTGAGGATCAGTGGGTCAAATCCTCCCCAGGTTTTTACCGTGTGGTTTCCTAGGTGATCATATCATTGTGTTATTTATATTTCCGCTGCTTTATATGTTTGATATGATTATTTGATTACTTTAACCTAGAATTGCATAATTTGACTAAGTAACAACTTGGCTAATTAATCTAGGCTAACCAATCTGGTTGTTTTAAGGGGTCTAAATTTTCATCAAGTGGTATCAGAGCAGGTAGCTCTCTTGTTAGAGATTTTGTATCTCTGAGCTGATCCTTGACCCCTATTGTCATGGAGCATGGACACTCTCTTATTGTTCCTCCTCACTTTGATGGGAACAACTATGCTTATTGGAAAGTAAGGATGAAAGCATTCCTGAAATCAATTGATGAGAGGGTTTGGAATTCCGTTGAATACGGATGGGAAAAGCCCACTACTCCTGTGAGTGAGTGGCAAACTTCTCAAAAAGAAGCAGCTGGATTCAATAGCAAAGCTATGAATGCCATTTTTAATGCTGTTTCTATGGAGGAATTTAAGAGGATCTCTAATGTTGAGGTTGCTCATACTGCTTGGAAAATCCTCCAAACTGTGCATGAAGGCACAAAGGCAGTTAAGATAAACAAACTGCAGCAATTAACTTCTAGGTTTGAAAGCATTAGGATGTCTGATGATGAATCCTTTGATGAATCTTATGCCAAACTGAATGATATTGTTAATTCTGCTTTTAATTTGGGTGAAATCTATAATCAACCTAAAATTGTTAGGAAGATACTTAGATCTTTAACTGAAGACTTTAGACCCAAAGTGACTGCCATTATTGAAAGCAAGGATGTGGACTCCATCCCTATTGATGAGCTTGTAGGATCTCTTCAGTCCTATGAGTCTGACCTTCCCAAAACAAGCAAATCCAAATCAATGGCTCTTAAGTCAGTTGATGATGTTGATGGTGGTGGATTTGATGATGAGCTCTCTGCTACAGAGATTGCTTACCTTGCCAAGAATTTTAGAAATTTTTTGAGGAATACTAATAGAAGGGCAAGAGATACAAACACTGCTGAATCTAGAAACTTTAGGAAGAATGATCCCACTAAGGTGAATAACTTTGAAAAACCTAGAGAAAGAGTTGGTCAATCTTTGAACAATTCTTTGGGTGCTCAGTGTTTTGGTTGTCAAAGGTATGGTCATGTTAAATCTGAATGTCCTACATTTTTGAAGTCTAAGGGTAAAGCTATGGTTGTAACCCTGAGTGATAATGAGATTTCTGATGATGAGTCTGAATGTGACAAGGATGGAAACTTCATTGCTTTCACTGCTACTACTGTAGTCAATGAAAGCTTATCTGTTGAGGAGAACCCTTCTGATGGGGAACTCTCTGAGGATGCAGATCTTCAAGAGGCCTATAATAAACTTTGCAAAGTTGCTGCAAATGATGCTATGAATGTTGAACTTGGCCTGAAGAAAATTGATTCTCTTGAGCTTGAAAAGAAAATTTTGCGTGTTAAACTTTTTGATGCTAATGATCTTTTGAACAATGTGAAATCTGAGAACATGCTTTTACTTGATAAAGTTAAAACTTTAGAACATGATTTGTCTGTTGCTAGATCTGCTAGTTCTAAACTTGATCACATGCTGAATGTTCAAAAGTATCCTTCTGATAAATCTGGGTTAGGATATGTTAAAAGCATCTTTGATTCTGCACCACATTCCACGAATTTTGTTCCTTCTTCTTCTTCTGAACCTTCTGTGAGTGAGGTTGTGAGTGAAACTGTCAAACCACCTGTGAGTGAGGTTGTCAAATCTGTAGAAGTTTCACCTTCTAGGAAGATTAGGGTTGATTTGGGAAAGTCTAAACCTAAGGAGACTACCCTACCCAAGGACAAGATGCATGGTAAACCTGCTTGGGTTTGTCATTATTGTGGAAAGTCTGGACACATTCGTCCTAATTGTTACAAGCTTCAAGCTGCTAAGAGAGCAAATAAACCAAAAGTGTATGTGCCTCAAGTACAAGATCCTATGGCACTTATTGGTGAATTGGTAAAGGTGCTGAACCTTTATTCCAAACCTGGAGTTGGAAATCACTCGAATATGAATAGGAACTCCAATGCTCGTGGTGCATCTAAAAGGTTTTGGATGCAAAAGACTCGACCTAATTGAGTCTTTCTAACATGGTCCTTGTGCTTCATTGCTCATTCCTTTGTGACCATTATTCCTTGGTTTTTGTGTTTCTTTTGTTTTTTTTCTAGGATTTGCATTGCATTACATTCATACATTTCATTCTAGGATTTATTTTTTTTCTCTTTTAATAAAAAAAAATTTTAAAAAAAGGAGAAAAGGGAGAAAGCAAAAATATGTTTGACATTATGTTTCTTGGTTTTTGAAAACAAGGATGGTCAATTTATTTACACATAACATGTCTTATATACCTTGTTTAGCTTTGATGAGCTTTTATATTGCACTTTACTAGTTGAAGCTTTGTAGTGCATGTTGTGTGGGAAAGATGTTTATGGTGTTTATCACTTTGTCTTAATCTTGAAGTCACATGTTATTTGACTGTTGGACTTAATCCTTTTGAGAAAGACATAAATAACCATCTCACCACTGTTCACTAGCCAATCATGAACACCTTAGTGCATATCATAAGATTTTGTGCTCAAGAAAGTGTAGCACATGCACAAAAAGAACATAAGGTGTAGCCTCTTTAAATGCTTAATGCTTAAAACTGGTGTGTACTATTAGGCTTGATGCCAATTCACTTAATTTAAACTGGTGTGTACCATTAGGCTTGATACCAAAATTTCACCTAATAATGGGGCAAAATTCAAGAAACTTACATGATTGCAAGCTTATGTTCTAGGAGATGTAGGAGTTATAGGATATAACTCTTTAGGTGATAGTCTCTTTTGAATTCTATGTGATGAATTTTGTAGACTTTGTGACTGATTGCTATTCACATATCACCTCACATGTATCTCAAGTTTTTGCTAGTTGCACACACTACACAAGTTACTATTTGCTAAACTTTGTACATGTTATTGTGTGTGTTTTTGGTCTGACCAACCAAGTTTGAAAATACTTTGAGAATTATGCAAAACATTTTTTTTGCTTGAGAATTTAAAGGAAGAATGGCTGAAATTTCCTTTGGAGAAACTGGGATTAAAACTTGGATTTTTGAAAAACATTCCATCTCATACTCATGCATTTTGTTTCAATAAGTTTAATACTTTGAGGAGTTGTTTTCAAAATATGGTTTGTGATTTTCAAAACTGTGTTTTTTCTCAAAAATTTTGTGAGCCTCTACCCAGTTCGATCGATCCATTCTGATTTTCGATCGATCGAAAAAGTGCTTTAATTTGCCTCAAAATGACTGATTGATTCGATCAATCGAATGTGATTTTCGATCAATCGAAAGTCGCGAATCAGGTTTTTTAAAATAGTGTTCTTGACTATTTCAAACACTTTTTCAAAAGTTTTTTCAAACTTTTCTTTTTCTCTCCGATGAGGCAGGCTCCACAAGTCAAATTTTTGTCGTTTTCCTCCGAAATTTTTGCAAAATTTCTCTTTCCTCAAGCCGGTAAGTCTGTTTTGTCCTTCCTTTTTGAGTTTGTTTACATATTTCATGCATTTTTCATGCATTTGTGCTCAAATTTTCGGAACTTTTTCTTTTTGGGATTTGTGATGATTCAAACCTAATTTTGTGAAATTGATCAATGGGTTTTTGTGGGGACATGCTATAAACATGATCTTGATAGTTTAATTTGATCAATTTTGGGTTTTGTGAAGAATTTCAAATTCTAGGGTTTCTAATTGATCCGAATTAGGGATTTTGTTCAATTAAGGTTTAATTGATGAAATTGGCTTGTTGTATTGATGAAATTGGTTATTCTAATATGTTTTCAACCTTGTGTAATGATCAATTCATCAATTTGATGCAAAATTTTCAAGTGGTTTTTCAAATTTTTTTTAGGGTTTTTGTTAGAAACTCTATGTTCGAGCCAATTTTATGTAATTGAACTTAATTTGAATTGTGTTTACTGCATTAGTTCATGCATCACAACATTGTTATTGTTCATGCATCATATAGATTTTTGTTCTATATTTTTTATTGTGCTAATTTGTAGTCTGCCCTTGGTTTTGTTTTCTTTTGTTCTTTTGGTTTTCTCTTTGTGTCTCTGTCCTTTTCTTAGCACTATGCCTAGGAAGACCAGAGCCCGTAGGACTGTTTCCTCTCCACCCCCTCCATCCTTTGACAGTGAGAAGTTTCCGAGTGGGAAAAACCAAGAGATTTATGAGAAGCTAAATGTTAGGAGAAAGATTTGGGCTGAGCGTTCTGTTCTCTTAGATGAACTTGATCCTGCCATTAGGGCAAACTTTGAGCGTAGGGGCTGGTTACCCTTGGTGGATATTTCTGATCCTCCTCCACCTTCTGCCTTGATTAGAGAGTTCTTTTCGAACATCTCTATCCGCATCTATGATTCCAACACTTTAGTCAAGAGTTGGATACGAGGCGTAGAGTACACCATTACTCCCAAGGTAGTGGCTGATGCTCTAGAAGTACCTTTGGTCCAGAATCATGTCTATCCTTATACTGAGTCTCCCGAGTTGAGTGATGTCTTGTCTTACATCACTGGGACTTCTGTCCAGTGGGGTTCTGATCCTAGAATCACCTCTGCTGAGCTTTCTGGGTTGCACTATCTTTTCTTTAGGATAGCTTGTCATTCTATCTGGCCCATATCTCATGTTCACACCATTCCTCTCGAGAGGTGTGTATTTCTGTACGCTCTAGTTACTGATGCTCCTATTAGTTTTCCCCATCTTTTTCTTCGTTCTTTGAACGATGTTTATAGGAGTTCATCTTCTGCTCATGCTCTTGTACATCCTATTTTCATTCATAGGATTTTACTTTATCTTGATCTTGGTGGCTTCCCTTCCTCTGAGCTTGTTCATGTGATTGCTCCTATAGGTGCGTCTTTTCTTAGACAAAGGGCTGCTCATCTTCGAGCTGGCTCTAAACACCCTAGGTCTGAGCCTTCTAGGTCTGAGCCTTCTGGGTCCGTACCTCCTTCCTCTTCTTCTACAGGTCCTGCTGGTGAGGTTGTTCCTGATCCTGATGCTGCTGCTGCTGATGTTCCTCCACCTCCTTCGACCAACTTTGATGTTCGTCGTACCTTGGAGACTGTAATGACCGTTCAGGCGGCTCATGGTCAACTTTTGGTGGACTTGTTTGACGAGATCCGTGCTTTGCGTGCTGATCTGTCGCATCTGCGTTTGCCTTCACCACCTCCTTTTGATGATGATTTATGATTGCCCTTTGGCATTCCGTCACAAAAAGAGGGAGTAGAGTTTTGACTTGTAGAGGGGTTTTTGTAGTTAGGGGGAGATTTTTTTTTGTTTTTTGAGAAGCTTGTGGAGTTTTATAAATTGTATCTAGGTGCTTCACTTTGTATATCATTTTTGAGGATATTCATGTTAGGGGGAGTAACATTAATTGATATATTGATATACATGATTTATATTTGATTCTTGTTGCTTTGTGATTCACTGCTTATTGATTTATATTTATGAGTTGTTCATTAATATATGTCTTTATTTTGTGTTTTGTGAATCTTACAAAAATGTTATACCTGTTTATATACTATTTTCTATCACACATGCGTTTATGCGTTTGTTGAGTATTTGAGGAATATACAGGTTGATTCAATTGAGCTGCTGTGTACACTTGCAATTGATGGATAGTAGTTAGGATTGAATTTTTAGACTTTATGAGCATTTGTTTTGTAAAGGGCTTTTTAATTGTAAACTTTGAGTTTTTTGTTTGTGTTTTGTCACGGATTGCCAAAGGGGGAGTTTGTTAGGTTCTAAAGATTAAGGATTTTATATATTTAGAACTCTAATGTGTAATGTTGGCAAACTATGATCAAAACAATGTGTTTAGTCTTGTTTAGGCTTGCTCAAAGTTGATAAAATATTATAAAGTTGGAATCGAGTGACTGTAGATGCATTGGGGCATTTCGGTCTGGCTCGATCGATCGAAGGAAAGGCTCAATCGATCGAATCTCGGGCCAGATGCGTTTTCTGCAGTTATTCCAACTCAGCCCTAACTCATTAAACGTTTTGGGTTTTCTGTTTTTACCCTAGGTATATAAAGAAAAGCCCTAGCCACGTTTTTAGAGTTGCTCCAGTTGAGTTGTTGCTTATACATTGCTGTTTTGTGTAAATCTCTTGTGAGATATAGAGGAGTTTTCCTTTACACAAAGCTTAGGGTTTTCAAGGTAGAGATTACTTCAACATCTTGATGATCAACTCGGTTGCTATCATTGAAACTTAAAGAATATCAAGCGTGGGTGCTTGTAGCTGATTGAAAAATTCAAGCAAGAAGGAGTCCGTGGATTCGGAGCTTGCACGTGGTCGTGTCAGTAAGTTCTACTGGTAGGTAGCATTAGGAAGTCGAGCGGGGAGCTTGTAAGTCTTTTTGTATGAACTTCGATTCTTTCATAGTGGATTCAGTTTTGCCTTGAGGATCGGTGGGTCAAATCCTCCCCAGGTTTTTACCATGTGGTTTCCTAGGTGATCATATCATTGTGTCTTTTATTATTCCGCTGCTTTATTCTTTTGATATGATTTTTTGATTGCTTTAACCTAGAATTGCATAATTTGACTAAGTAACAACTTGGCTAATTAATCTAGGCTAACCAATCTGGTTGTTTTAAGGGGTCTAAATTCCCATCAGGTTAGAACCAATTGAACCTCCACGATGCAGGTCTGAGTTTTGATGCTGTCAACAGCGAATGGACCTGACATGTATCGTGGACAAGCGAAGACTAAATTTTGCTATTATTGTCTTGCAGTTCATCTACTTTATGTTGATCTTTGAGAGCTTCTGATCCATTTTCTTGGTCCATATTTTGTCTATTTCAACCTTGAGACAAATATATCACATTAAAAATTCAATGACTAATTACAGAAGTAGTTGAATGTGGATTACTATATTACATTTATAAATGCGCATGTCACAACTTAAATTTTCTGTAGTAGAACAAATTATGCTATGGTAAGACAATTTTTTAGTTTGACTTGTAGAAGAAATTGATAGATTGTTTGATTAGTTTGGTTAATGACTAGATCAAATGGATGATCCATTAATAAAGCTTCGAGCTCTTCCTAATTTGTTGATCTTACGCTTTACTAGGATACAGAGGTGAGCAATTACATTTTGACGAAGTAGTCTTTCAAAAACTCAAGGTTTTTAGGTTTCAAAATTTGGGAGGATTGAGCATGTTGATAATAACAAAGGTGCAGCAACTCTTCTTGAAAAGATTTACGTTAGCTCCATTTCACAGTTGAAGGAGTTGCCCTTCAACATGTACCATCTGAAAAGTGTCAAGACAAAGCTTTGAAATTTTTTTGTATCGCAAGAGAGTTTGTGCTTTATATGAAACTTAATGAAGACCAAGATATTCCAAACTTGAGCAATTTTCGTCCATTTCCAGTGTAAGATCAAGTGCCTAAGTTACAAAGCCTGCAAGATTGCTGACACAAAATTTGAAGAAGACTTTGCAAGGTAATATTGAAATGAAGAACAAGAGTGCCTCACTTCCTTACACCCCTTGTTTTTCCCTTTTGTTTTTTTGTGGTAGGTGAGAAGTCTTAGCTCTCAAGTTTTGTGAAGCAATAATAGAATGTAAGCTGGCAATGGCATTCCCCCATTTACATATTACACACTTATTAATTTCATTATCTGGTAATATCACAAGATTTTGTTATTTACATTACTATTGTTATAACTGTTAGGCTTCAACTATCAACTAGATTAGGCGAGATTCACTTTCTTTCTATTGTCAATCAATTAGAACTTCAATGTTTGTTTAATTGTTTCTTCCCTGCATAGCTGCTTTAGTTGTTGTACTGTCCTTGTTTGAGTTCTCCCCAGATGTTTTAATCAAATTTTATTTGTTGGCTCAGAGTAATGTAAACCTCGTCAAGTATTTCACTTTATGTGCACATGTAATGGCTTGGAGTTGCTGTAAGTACATTGACAAAGTCATTTGCCCTTACATTTTGAAAGACCAAACTATATCTCTGTTTTCTTTATTCATCAGATTCTATCAAAAGAGATTGCTGCAAAGAGAAAAAAATTTCTCTTCTTCAGGATTGATTTAAAAATGTTTAATAAGGAAAAGAATCTTTCCAATCCAGTTCTGGATAGGCTGGGTACTAGCTTATACAAAATTTAGAGGCCATATGTTTAGACATTGGTTGGACCGAGCATGCAACCCGCCCGACCCGACCTAAGGGCTTTGGGCGGGTCAGGTGAACCTTTGGGTCCGGTTCGGGTCTCATATTCAGAATTTTTGGGGTTTCATATCAGTTCGGGCCTACCTGACCCACCCGATCTTCTCTCTCACTCTCTTTTTTTTTTTTTTTTTTTTTTTTTTTTTTTTCAGTTTTTACATCTTTGGTGGTTCTGATGCTATATTCCTAATATAGTGTTTTCAAAACCAAAAAAAAAAAAAAAAAATCATCTTTAGAAAATAATATATTTTTATTTCTGATTATAAATTATAAAAACAAATTCCTATTATATATAGAATTTCTTCTTATTTCTTTTTCCAATTTAAAACCTTGACCAAATCTTCTCATTTAAGCTATCAAAAAAAAAAAATCTTCTCATTTGAGACCTATACATGTTTTTATTATACTTTCCATGTTTTATTTCTCATTCAAATTTAAATTAAACCTTAGCTTAATTTCAATTTTCAATGGAAATATTTTATCTTTAGTCATCTCATTAAAAATTCTACATTTTCCAAATTGATTTTTAGGATTCAAATTTAAAATCCAAACATTTCTTGACCCGTTCTAATTGGAAACACAATAGTATAAATTAACCAATTTCCATCTCTTGAATTTTGACCGCATTGAAATTTAGATTAAAACTTTTTTTAAAGGAAAATTTAGATTAAACCTTAAGAACGGAAATCATACCTGATATATAATAATTTATATATATATATATATATATATATATTGAGAATACAGTAAATGGCACCGTATTAGTAATTACTCACTTAAGGAACTAATTTTGGAAACAAATTCTCTAAAACCAAATTCTAATATTCATTACGTTGGACAAGAGAATATGTTTGATAAGGAAAGATTATAAAGTCACTAATGCCATTGCCATCATTCAAACCATAATTAATATCTTTTCTTTATTCATCCAAAGAATAAAAAAACTTGGAAACTGTCAGAACAGGGTTCTTTGTTCTAATTGAGGAGTTTTTTCAACTGTCTTTAAAGATTAAGATGTTGTATCTGGTGTGGTGCAGTCGCTGTTTTGTGTAGTATTCTGTGTCGCTGTAGAGTTGTTACCAATTTTGTTGCATGTTTTGTTTCCATGTTTGGTTGGTAAGTGTTGCTAGTTTGCTATGTTGATGCAACTTTTGATGCTCTTGTTCCACCCATTTCAATTAGAGGTGTTTCACTTTCATCAAATTAGTTCTGGATATATTACATTTTTCATATATACATGTTCCCCTGGCACTAACCCCCCACTTCATAGACCTTATTCTAGCCCTCTATCTGCCCAAATACCACCAACAATAGGATCACCAATGTTGGACGTTATCAACAGTTACGTGTACCATCTTCGAGGCCTACAATTTATTTGCAAAACTTCTCAAACACCGACCCTACCATTTCATGGAATTGAACATGGTGCAGAAATTACCCCCGAAAAATTTATCTCCTTTCTCTAGAAATGCAATCACAACCGCCTCCCAACCCATTCAGTTTTATTTACTAGTCACATCCCTTCCGTCCTACAGTGTTCTCATTGAGGACTTCCAAGAACCCCATCCACATCTTACGAGACTGCTTCAAGCCTAAACATGTGTGCTTCAAGGCTACAGCCTAAGGTGTTCTAACTGGTTTGGTTTCCAAGGTCTAATCCTTGATAAATAATTAGTGTTGACTCAACCTCACCTCCCTGAACCTTTTGGAGCCCCATAAATCTCTCTATCCCCGATACAGCTTGGATCACTTTGGCAATTGGCTGGATGGATTTACCATACAGTTAGGATATACCATGAGTCTTATTATAGAATTGCAAATAGCCTACAAGGGATGGGATAAAGGATACAAAAAATTTCATCCTTGTCGTTGAATCATATATATTTTACAAGTACTTGCATGACCTTAAGAAAATATTAGACAATATCACAAATCAAAGTGACAATATGGAATCCTATATATATGGCATGTAATGAATTGCAATTTTCTATAATAGCACTAATTATATTATATGGTAAGACAATGTTTTAATAATTGACTTGTAGAAGAAACTAATTAAAAGGTTTTGGTTAATGTGGGTGACTGATCGGGTGCTTAAAATGAAAATATGATTTTATATGTTTGTGATTAGCATGTTTCCAACGAGAGGGTATCTCGTGAGGCACCCTCACACAATAGGTCAGATCTAAACATGCTGTGAGAAAGAGGTTTCATGAAACTATCTTATAACATACTTTTTCGTTTCCAACAAGCACAAGTACTCCAAAAATTGCTTGAATAACATTCAAAAAATACCCTATAGGGATTACTAGTTGGAGAATCATAATAGCACAATTAAGAAATTAATCCCAAAATTAATCTACTTATGTTCAGCGAACAAAGTACCTTGATGTGTAATATAATGCCCATTTTTAAACAATATTTGTTGTATTACATTAAATAACATTAACACTAAAGTATTCATACACAGCAATTAAAGGATGTCATGAAGAGGTCCATGAGCTTGGTTATAATGATCCTCAAAAGGGAAAAGTTTTACCAATATATATATATATATATAAAAGAAATTATTGGTTATGAGCATTTGACATAATGAATGTTTTTTTTTTTTTTGATGAACATAATGAATGTTTAAAATGATTAGGTTATAAATTTGAAATTGTCCTGGGAAGAATTGTATAATTTTACCCTTAAAATTCTTTAACTGGTCAAGATTTATAAATGATCCATTAAATCTTAGGATTAATGAGGAACACAGGTGAGTAATTATATTTTGAAGATGGAGGATTTCAAAATTTTAGGTTCTTAGGCGTCAAAATTTGAGATTGAGAGGGTTGAATATGTTGATAAGACTATTACCAATGTATGTACAGTTAAAAACTTGTCTTTCTTTTCCTTTCATTTTTTTTTTTTTTTTTTTGTGGTAGGTGGGAAATCTCACGGATCAGGTTTTACTTTTACATAATACACAATTCTTTTGGTTTTAAAATTTGGTAATGTACATAATTTTTCTTTCATGTTGCTATTGTTGGAAGTGTTGAGTCCTTCTATCAAGGATTTTCAAGTGCTTGTTTGAATTCTCCCTAGATCCACTTGAAGAGATCTGTGATCTTGGAAAAGATCAAGACTGAAGCAAAGCAACAAATAGCACTGTATAATCAAGAAGAAAATCTATGGAGGACAGAGATATGAGAAGGAAGAGAGAGAGAGAGAAATTTTCGATATGAAACTGAATAATACTTCTTGATTAATTACTTTCTGTGTACAACTCTGATTATATACTACAACTCACTCACACCAGATCACTATTACAAGCATTACACCATAATTAAACCTTTGTAACAAACTCCAACAGATTCCAGAATTTTCCCACATCTGTTACAGTCAGTTTGTAACCAACTCTCTAAGACTTCAGCGGCTATTACAGAGATAAACGACACCGTTTGAATAAGTAACACATGAGTGTCATTCTGGTTTTAAGTGTTGTCACGTGTGGCATGTAGAACGACGTCGTTAGTCTTTTCTCTGTTTCTCTGAAAGGAGACTTGTGGAAACAACACTGTTATCTGCTGTGTTAAGTGTTAACACCACTATCTTAATGGTAATTGGTAAGTGATGGGAAGTGCTTAGACAATTTTTGTATGGTCTCAAGGGAAAAGGTAAGTAATTTGAAATTGAAAAATTCAAGCACATAATAATCCCTAGAAAGCTCTGAAACTTTGGCTCACCTCAAAAGGGTTGTAAGGGGCATTATCTACATGCAAAAGGTCAAAGTATCACTGATGCATGTTCGAAAATGCCAAATCATGATATAAAGGTAACAATGAATCAAAAGATAACATTTACTGAGCATTTTTTTTTCACATTCTAACCAATGTAAAATCTGTAGAATTCACGTTGAACACATAATTGATACTAGACGAGAAAAATCTACCAAAGAATGACATATATCAGAAGCAGACTGCGTTCGGCTATAATGCAAGATAAGTCTTCTTTTATTAATAGTCAAAAATTGTGCAGCAAGCCCTGGCGGTCCAGCTGCAGCAATCTTGGTGACCTGATTTTTCCATTGAAATGCTGAAATGACATGAAAACTTTCACTAGATTAGATCAATTATGCATATTATGCCCCACGCATTGACCCCCTATTTTCACTGCATACATAACAGTTATGAATCATTGTTATAATCAAGACCTAAAATCTCTCTTCAAAATACCCAATAAAATAGAACTCCAAAGAATTAATGCACTTATACATATAGAAGAACACGAAGTTGTTTCTTCAAAATTTTTGAAAAGGAGTAAAAAATTCACATCCAAATAATGACACCAAAAGGAATGATGAAATAAATGAAACATATATATTTTGTCTCTCTCTATCTCCCACACTCTAATCTTCATCTTCATAATTATAACAAACTAGTTGCAGACCCATGCGATGCGTGCGAATATATAATTATTTTGTAATATGCTATAATCTATAATTTATTCTCTAAAATTTATTGAAGATAATATGGTCACCTCAAAAATAGCAGTTGTTTTGTCTTCATTGGATCACATCAACTACATCATAATGTGTTAAATAAGGAAAAAAATAGCAAAATCCAAAATTTTAAACTCACAGTATAGTAGTATTGTTAAGTTTTGTCTAACACTCATGTACACAGTATTCTAGATATTCAAGAGGAGAAAATTTAAAAAGTAAATCAAGTTGTTGAAAAAAATAGTATAATCCAAAATCTAAAACTAAAAACCCAACTATTTTTCATATGCACAATATTATAGATAGGCATTCAAGAATCAAGAACCAATTAGTTTTTCCATCCACACAATAATTAGCTTAAAGCTAGATACTAATGGAATTTAAAAAGAATTTAGTTATTTGAATTTTCTCACTCCTAGAATCCCAAACAATTTCTCAAAAGCTAAACAATCCACAAAGTTGTTCATCAAAACCAAGCAGGCCAACTAAGGTTCAAAACACAAAAATTCCAGCCATAACACAATAGCCTACTTAAGCTGATGCACTTCAAAGAATCTATTTTTCCTTTAAAAAATTAAGATTAAAAAAAAAAATTAAACTGTTACACCCCAAGTTCTATACAACAACAAAAAAAAATTAAGATTCAAACACTACTCTCTTTTCTCTTTCATTTTCCCGCAATTTCTAGGACACCAAATTGTCCAATTAAACAATAAACAACAAAAGATTAATATAAGGAAAGGGAAATCTAATATAGGAATTGTGTATTGAACCATAACAAGCAAATTATCAAGCACCACCCAAAAAAAAAAAAAAAAAACAAATTTATTCCCCTTTGCTTCAAAATGATCTAAGAAAAATGGTTACCAATTGATTGGTATGACCTTCAAAAGAATAAAAAGCTTTCAGTGATTGCGAGACTTGATCATTGACATCTGTCGATGAATTGACAAACAGGATAGAGATAAAAATGAAATTTAGTTCATCATATAAAACGGTAGGAAAAAGAGACAATAGCAATTTCTCTTTGATGAAAATGAATAACACTCTTACTATAAAACGAAGACCAAAACAAAAACATCACATTGAAGCTAATTATCAAACAGAAAAACATTATAGAAAACATATTGAGAGTAACACTCATGTAGTCTAGAGAATGGCAACCATAAAGCAATTTACAACAAACATGATCAAATGGCCAACTCAAATCAATTTTAAAAAAGAAAAAATATGTGTGAATATTTTTGAGATTGAAAACTCAAACTCATTCATCATGAAGTCCCAAAATTGAATTATATTCTACTTTTTTTTTTCCTAATAATGAGATAGAAATAAATAAATAAATAATAATAATACAAATAACAAAACTCATTTTGAGTTTATACCCTTTGGACCTGGGCAACTAATGTTCGTCTCTCATGTGCTTCAATTTTCTCCGCAAGCTCTAGAGTCACTCTCTATCTCTTGCATTCATTTGATTGGGTTTTGGCAGGCAAACTTGAGTCATGACCAAAAGAACGGCTAAAACACTCAAGAAACTATTCCATTGAAGGCCATGCCAATCAATTTGAGGAGAGAGAATAATTGGAAATTTATAAAGAAAAAAAAATGAGAGGTAAGAAGGTGAAGAGATTGCAATCTATTGATGACTGTCCAAATCAATCAATCAATATATATATATAAAAGCAGAGACCTCATGCGGAAGTGCATGAGGTTCTGCCATGTGGCGCTTTGTATGAGTACTTTTTGATTTAGCCTTTCACCTCTCATCTTCTTATCAATGATTTGTTTAAGCCATAAATGCAAAAAATTAAAATATTTGGTTCTACTCCCTTTTTCAACTTCTTGAACTCTCCCACTTTAAATTTCATTAATTTAAAAAATAAAAGGTTTTCTCCATTCAATGTTAGTTTTCATGTTTTTTTATATATTCCAATTTCACAAAATATCAAAAGGCCAAAAGAAAAGTAGGACTTGAGAGATAGAGAGACAAAGAGTGAGAAAATTAGTGTAAAAAAGAGTATGAAATTGGCTTTGGTTTTAGGTGCATATGATCTAAACTTCTTAACAACACTTTCAAAACTTGAGACAATGCTTTAACAACATATGGGGTTTCTAAAAGGTATGTATTTTTTGTCTTTATTTATATTTTTGGAAAGTGTTTAATCTTTGTAAGTGATTAAGGTACTCAATTAAACATGAGATATGAAATAGTATAAGTTTATATTTCTTTGTTCAATTATTGTTTTATTTTTAATCTCTTGGCATGTATATTTAGTTTTGTGAATTAGAAATTATAAACCTTAAATCTTAGATGTCTAGCCTTCAAAAGTTCACGTGTTTTCTTTTAAAAAAAATAAATACTTCTAAAAAACAAAGAAAATGAAATAATAAAAAATTTTATATTGGAAACGTCAAACGTAAAAACTAAATATACATGTACACCTGATTAAAAAAAAGGGCATATAGTGGCATTTTTAGAGTCTAATTAATTTTGGTTACTTATGGATATATTGTGTTACAATTTTTTTTTTCATTCATTATTTTAGTGACGTATAATATATAATCGAAATTAATTTTCCAAACATTATAATACATATGAGTATTATAAAATAATTAATAGCGAACACGCGCATCGCGCGAGACATCCACTAGTTCCATATAATAGCAGCATCTGAAGAGTTTGGGTTAATGGAGAAACACATGGTAGAGTTGGAGATAGAGTAACACCTGAATCTAAAGAGATGCTCAATAAATATCAACCGGTAAATCAAAAAGTAAAAATTAAAGAAAGAAAAGAAATTATAAGATGGCACTGATGTGGCTTAATTGGAGCGTAGCAACAATAAATGCTACACTTCGGCTTTTAGATATAAATATATATAGATAATGCGGGGGGCCAAAAGCATGAATTTCTTAAAAAGTGATAACCATGTAAACCACCACCTTTAGCTGGGATTCAACTTGATTTGGTCCTAATGAGAACTTGGATCAAACTAATATAGGGGTTATACCTGCTATATAAGAAAAATCTCACTCATATTTCCTTGTCATTTGTTATATCATCTTTGGGTTTAAAAGTAAAAAAGAGCCCTGCTCTATTTTGCACCTTTAGCAACAAAGAAGACATTCTAAATCATTAAACTTTCACAGCAAGATTACATGATGGTAGTCATCATGCCTAGTGGTAATTGAGGCAAGGAGGCAACAGTATTTGCAGTCAACATCAGCATCTTGAGTGTTGTGGAACAACAACCAGCAAATATAGCAGTATGCTAGAGCGGAATTCAAGCAATGACAAAAAAGCAAATAAAATTTATTGAGTAAATTAAGAGTTACAATATTGATGAAATTAGCAACGGGAAAAAGAAACACAAAAGACATTATTGTAAATCTTAAATTAGGTCTCATGTAAAATTGCATCTGGAATCAGATTATCCAAAAAAGTAGACTTATATTCCAAAATGTTATACAATAAATAGACAAAAGAAAATTACATTCCCTACCATTGCTTGTGTTATGAAAAATATAACTATTATAAAATTCATATATAATAGAATTAAAAAAAGAATTCCCAAAAAAAAAAAAAAAAAGGAAAGCAAACATCATACAGCCGCAAGAGTCATATATGGCCAAAATGGCCCTTTACCATCAATTTTTGAAATATTTGGCAAAAAAACACTGTTTCGGAAATAAACAGGAATCTACCACTTTTTCAAGTACTCGAGTTTGGTGAACTCGAGTACCCTATTTTATAGTTCCACCGTGGCTGCTGAGCTAGAAATTGGTGATTAAAAAAAATTAAGTGGTACTCGAGCTTGGAAAACTCGAGTACCATGCAACATAATACTCGAGTATACTAGGCTCGAGTACCTTTTATAAAAAAAAATACAGAAAATTTTTTTTCTACAGTACTCGAGTTTACCAAACTCGAGTACTGTGTAAATTTTTTTTTTTTTTTTTTTTTTTTTTTTTTGCTTGAGGATAATTGACAAATAAACATAAGGATAAAAATAAGTAGCTTTTCTATCTTTTTATTTATTTAAATAGAAGCATTGTAAGATATAGAGATTTTAATTTCGAAATATGAATTTAATTTCTACATTGATTAAAATTGTTCATTGTTTTCTCATAAAATTGTTCACTATTTTCTGTATAAACTATTTCTACGATTTTACATAAAATTATTTTCTGTTCAGCATTATTTAAGAAATTGCTCGCTCTCTTTTTTGCATAAATTATTTTCTGTTCACTATTTAAAAAATTGTTCACTGTTTTCTCATAAAACACCTAGTGAAATCGTGTTTTCTAAATTTAAACGCCAAATCTGAATGCTTTTTCATGTTTGAATTTCACAATAATCGAATATATTTTTCTGCATTGATAAAATCTGTTTCTACATTTATGAAATTTTCTCTCTGCACATCATATTTACTGTATATTCAAATCTGTTATTGCATTCATAAAATTTGTTTTTTGCATTAACTAAAACTGTTCACTGTGTTGTCATAAAAATTATTCACTGTTTTTTGCATTAACTATTTCTAGCATTGGCGCAGTTATTGCACTTAAATGGTTTTTGTGTTTTTCTAAATTTGTAACCATATGAATAATGGACAAACTCCATGAAAGAAAAATGAATGATTCGTATAAATCACCTAATGGTAAATGCCTCGAAAAATTCGAATTAGTTGAATGTAGAAATTCGAGAAAAATCAATGGAAAATCAATGAACGTAGCAAATCCTGAATGTGTACATAAGATGTACAGATAGTCTAGACTTGTTGAGAAATTTGATTTCGTTGAAAGTACAAAATAATGAAAATTCAAAGGAAAAGTATGTACGTTAGATGTATAGATCGTATGAATTTGTTTAAAAATTTGAATTCATTGAATGTACAAAACTGTGAAAACTCAAGGAAAAATTGTATACATTAGAGGTACAGATAGTACGAATATGTTGAAAAATTTGAATTCGTTGAGTGTGTAAAATCGTGAAAATTCAAATGAAAATTGAAGAGCATACCAAATTGAGTAAACTTAATGGAAAATTAATTACATTAGATGTACAGATCATCTATTTTTTTGCATTGATAAAATCTGTTTCTACATTAATAAAATTTGCTCTCTGCACACCATCTTCACTGTTTTCTCATAAAAATTGTTCACTATTTTCTGCATAAACTATTTCTAGCATTTTGCATAAAATTATTTTCTGTTCAGCATTATTTAAAAAATTGTTCACTCTCTTTTCTGCGTAAATTATTTTCTGTTCACTATTTAAAAAAAATTGTTCACTGTTTCCTCGTAAAACACCTAGTGAAATCATGTTTTCTAAATTTAAACGTCAAATCTGAATGCTTTTTTATGTTTAAATTTCACAATAATTGAATTTGTTTTTCTGCATTGATAAAATCTGTTCCTACGTTAATAAAATTTGCTCTATGCACATCATGTTTACTCTATATTCGAATTTGATTACTACATTCATAAAACCTGTTTTCTGCATTAATTAAAACTGTTCATTGTTTTCTCATAAAAATTGTTCACTGTTTTTTGCATAAACTATTTCTACGATTTTGCATAAAATTATTTTCTGTTCAGCATTATTTAAAAAATTGTTCACTCTCTTTTCTGCATAAATTATTTCCTGTTCACTATTTAAAAAATTGTTCACTGTTTTCTCGTAAAACACCTAGTGAAATTGTGTTTTCTAAATTGAAAATCCAAATCTGTATGTTTTTTCATGTTCAAATTTCACAATAATCGAATCTGTTTTTCTGCATTGATAAAATCTATTTTGATACACACTTTGTCAAAATTATCCAACAATGATAGATTGTGATTGGTTGTTTATCTCTTTCTAATAAACTCACTATTTTTTCTACTTCACCTACAGTCTACCATGTAGAAGTATAGAACAAGTGTGACAAAATGAGTAGAAATTAGAGATGATTTGAATACAATGAATCATAATGTATTGAAAATTTCCCTTTATTACATTTTATTATTATTATTATTATTACTCCTTATTTAGTTTATCTAAAAAGTTAAACATTTTTGGGTTTATCCAAAAATCTATGCCACGAAATACATTGTAGGAAATCAAGACCAAAGAACTGCCAAAATAAAAAATTGAGCGGCATTGTTGCTGTACTTAAATAAGTTGTCATAAGTAGCATAAATTACCAACCAACCAAAAAAAAAAAAAAAAACAGAAACTACATCCACCTGATCAAATAAAGGTGATAGGTTGGGTTTTCAGTTTTCACATACAACTTCAAAGCAGGTTCTTGACCAAATATTTTGTTTCTTTAAAGCCTTTCAATATCAGATTTGTTCTATACTTTCCCTCTGTCTAGGGGCTGAGAGAGAATAGAATCTATATTTGTTATATACTTTTCTGCGTAAAGTATTCTCTGTTCACTGTTTAAAAAATTGTTTGCTGTTTTCTCATAAAACACCTAGTGAAATCGTGTTTTCTGTTCAGCATTATTTAAGAAATTGTTCGCTCTCTTTTTTGCATAAATTATTTTCTGTTCACTATTTAAAAAATTGTTCACTGTTTTCTCATAAAACACCTAGTGAAATCGTGTTTTCTAAATTTAAATGCCAAATCTGAATGCTTTTTCATGTTTGAATTTCATAATAATCGAATATATTTTTCTGCATTGATAAAATCTGTTTCTACATTTATGAAATTTTCTGTTCACTATTTAAAGTATTCTCTGTTCACTATTTAAAAAATTGTTTGCATTTTTCTCATAAAACACCTAGTAAAATCGTGTTTTCAAAATTTAAAAGCCAGATCTGAATGCTTTTTCATGTTTAAATTTCACAATAATCGAATTGGTTTTTCTACATTAATAAAATTTTCTCTCTGGACATCATGTTTACTGTATATTTGAATCTGTTTACTGCATTCATAAAATCTATTTTTTGCATTAAGTAAAACTATCAAGACAGTCCAAACAAATACAAACAGATGTTCAAAAGTTACTACTGTTTACTAGCATGCGTAAAAAGAGATCTGATAGATTCCTAATATTTGAAAGATTCCCAGACAGACACAGACAGACTATTACTCATCAGTACTAATTTCCATACCACCGACAGATTAACTTGAGTTAAATTTACCTACTCAGGTTACTTTATCATGGTTCATTTCACCTATAAAAGAGACGGACTACGAAGACGGAAGACAAGTTTCTAAGTTTCTAAGATTCTAAGCTTTTAAGTTCAAAGTTTTAGAAAGCCTTTTGTAATAGCCTTCCCTCTCCCTCAGAAAGACTTTTGTACTCTCTCCCCTCTTGTAATCTTGTAACCTTTCTCTTCAGACAGCTTTATTTTCAGGCTTATATCAAAGACAGCAATTTGTTTTCAAGTTTATCAAAGACTGAAGTTTTTATTCAAGTAAGATTTTACTAGTTTCTATTTTCATATTCCATACTCCATTTTAACCTTATTTTGAATATATCTATTTTGCTATTTACTTCTTTATTATCTATTTTATCATTGTTTATGCTTCCATATTACTGTTCTGCTTTCTCCTGGGTAGTCATTGGTATTAGAGCATCCAAATCATAAAACACCTAATGAACATTGAATAATTTATGCAGAAAAAATAGTGAACAATTTTTCAAATAATGCTAAAGAGCAAATACTTTTATGCAGAATGCTAAAAATAGTTTATGCAGAAAATAGTAAAAAAAATTTATGAGAAAATAGTGAACAGTTTTAATTAATGCAGAAAATAGATTTTATGAATGCAGTAAGCAGATTTGAATATACAGTAAACATGATGTGTAGAGAGCAAATTTTATTAATGCAAAAAAACCAATTGTGAAATTTAAACATGAAAAAGCATTCAGATTTGGCTTTTAAATTTAGAAAACACGATTTCACTAGGTGTTTTATGAGGAAACATCGAACAATTTTTTAAATAGTGAACAGAAAATAATTTAGGCAGACGCCAACTGTAGTCATATGAACCACATGTAGAAAACAGTTTGAATTAATGCAGAAAATAGATTTTATGAATGTAGTAAGCAGATTTGAATATACAATAAACATGATGTAGCACCAATTGTGGCATGAGTAGTTTTTTGAAGACACGTCACCAGCCTGCTGCTATAGCACCAACTGTAGTCATACGAACCACATGCGCCAACAGACGCCACTATTTCACACGTGCTACTCAACAGCTCGGCATGATTTCACACACTGTCCTGTCATATCATCCATATTCACATGAATACTTAAATATATGAATAATTGTACCCTGGTGCCAGGGATATAGCACTGTGTCAATTAAATACGATACTCTGTTCAAGAACACTGCAACTACTGCCGACATCTTCAAATCTCACTGTGACATTGGGAACATTTAAAATCCTGTTCATGTAGTGTTTTTCCAGCCTGTATTGACATGACAAGCCCTAATAACTAAAATTATAATGCTTGGAACATGAATTGAGGTTATAAATGCACCCCAATAATGATCTTATTTCTACCCCCACTAACTTCATAGATTGACTAAGCTATGAGTCGCAACGCCTCAACATCAAATCGTACAATGCGAACCAAGTTTGGATCTACTTCAACAAATGGATTATCTCAAGTTCCAGTAGATCAACAACTACAAACATACACAGACCACTATGGAGGGAAATGGGTTGGAAGCGTCGGGCACATCATGGTCGGCAAACCTACAAAACTAAGTATAGATACCACCGCAATAGAGTTCACCATAGCAGAACCACCACGGTCAACCCTATATGAGAAGAGGTGTGAGTTGGAGGTGTATTGTCGATGGCATGGGTTACGAGTTCCTAAGGCACGCTCAGCCGAGTTACCTAGAGATGAACTTGCCAACATACTTGCTCGTCTTGAACAAGAGAACAATCAAATGTAAAGGTGATTAGACCGTTTTCATGCAATCCAAAAGGCTAAGAAGCATCTAAAGGGGAAGGCGCAAGAGCGAGCCATCAAGTCTATTAATGAAGTTACTGCATTAGATGATGAAAGAGATATTTCAGACTTCTCAGATTCAATTAATGATGATTTCCAAAAATTTCTACCTACAAACATTAGACGCTGTTGTTAATGTCTACACGTTCTGTGCAATACAAAATGTTGTTGTTAATGTCTGACAACTGATGATTATGTACATTCAACTTTTGCAAATCTAAAGATTAACTGTTCATTAACTGTTGAGTTTACATGATCTTGTTCATTCAACGATTTAGAAATTTTCAACAAATTCGGATGATCAATACATTAGTACACAGTTTTCCAATTAATTTTCACGATTTTGTACATTTAACGAATTCAAACTTTTCAACAAATTTAGACTATCTGTACATCTAATTTACACAATTTTATATTGTACTTTCAAGATTTTATACAATTAACAAATTCGAATGATCTGTACATCTAAATTTTGATTTTTACAAATTTGAACGATCTGTACATCTAATGTACACAATTTTCTCTTGAATTTTCACGATTTTGTACTTTCAACGAAATCAAATTTCTCAAAAAGTCCAGAATATTTGTACATCTAATGTACACAACTTTCCATTGAATTTTCACGATTTGGTACGTTCAACAATTTCGATTTTCCATTAAGATTTCACGATTTTGTACGTTCGACAATTTTGAAATTTTCATCAAATCAGGATGATTAGTACATTAGTACATAGTTTTAAATTGAATTTTCACTATTTTGTACATTTGACGACTTCAAATTTGGAAACAAATTTGGATGATCTGTACATCTAATGTAATTAATTTTCCATTAAGTTTACTCAATTTGGTATGTTCTTCAATTTTTATTTGAATTTTCACGATTTTACACACTCAACAAATTCGAATTTTTCAACAAATTCGTACTATCTGTACATCTAATGTACACAATCTTTCCCTTGAGTTTTCATAGTTTTGTACATTCAACGAATTCAAATTTTTAAACAAATTCATATGATCTATACATCTAACGTACATACTTTTTCATTGAATTTTCATTATTTTGTACTTTCAACAAAATCAAATTTCTCAACAAGTCTAGACTAACTGTACATCTTATGTACACCTTCACGACTTGGTACGTTCATTGATTTTCCATCGATTTTTCTCGAATTTCTACATTCAACTAATTCGAACTTTTTTACAAATTCGAATTTTTTGAGGGATTTACCATTAGGTGATTTATACGAATCATTCATTTTTCTTTCATGGAGTTTGTCCATTATTCATATGGTTACATATTTAAAAAAACACAAAAACCATTTAAGTGCAATAACTGCGCCAATGCTAAAAACAGTTTATGCAAAAAACAGTGAACAATTTTTACGAGAAAACAGTGAACAGTTTTACTTAATGCAAAAAACAGATTTTATGAATGCAGTAAGCAGATTCGAATATACAATAAACATGATGTGTAGAGAGCAAATTTTATTAATGTAGAAATAGATTTTATCAATGCAGAAAAAGAGATTCGATTATTGTGAAATTCAAAAATGAAAACGCATTTAGATTTGGTGTTTAAATTTAGAAAACATGATTTCACTAGATGTTTTATGAGAAAACAGCAAAAAAAATTTTAAACAGTGAACAGAGAATAATTTACGCAGAAAAGAGAGTAAACAATTTTTTAAATAATGCTGAACAGAAAATAATTTTTTGCGGAATACTAGAAATAGTTTATGCAGAAATTAGTGAACAGTGTATCATGTCCTACTTGAGCCAAAATCCATCTTACAAACAGTTTTGAGTGTTATGGATCATAACATCAACATTCAGTACTTTTAACAGGCACAACTACTTTCAAACACAAAAAAAAAAACACAGAGACAAGTTCAAAATCACACACATAAATGAACACTCAAAACATGCTCCGAGGTAAAAGTCATAATAGAAAATTGATTATTGAGCTACATTTTATTTAATTTTTTAGGCACGATTGCAGCCATTAAACCAACATAAATTCTGTTACAAACATTTTTTTTTCTAGACATATAGATTCTATTCTCTCTCAACCCCTAGACAGAGGGAAAGTACATAACAAATCTGATATTGAAAGGCTTTAAAGAAACAAAATATTTGGTCAAGAACCTGCTTCGAAGTTGTATGTGAAAACTGAAAACACAACCTACCAACTTTATTTGATCAGGTGGATGTAGTTTCTATTTTATTTTTTATTTTTTTTGGTTGATTGGAAATTTATGCTGCTTATGACAACTTATTTAAGTACAGCAACAATGCCGCTCAATTTTTTATTTTGGCAGTTCTTTGGTCTAGATTTCCTGCAATGTATTTTGTGGCATAGATTTTTGGATAAACCCAAAAATGTTTAACTTTTTAGATAAACTAAATAAGGAGTAATAATAATAATAATAATAATAAAATGTAATAAAGGGAAATTTTCAATACATTACGATTCATTGTATTCAAATTATCTCTAATTTCTACTCATTTTGTCGCACATGTTCTATACTTCTACATGGTAGACTGTAGGTGAAGTAGAAGAAATAGTGAGTTTATTAGAAAGTGATAAACAACCAATCACAATCTATCATTGTTGGATAATTTGACAAAGTGTGTATCAAAATAGATTTTATCAATGCAGAAAAAACAGATTCGATTATTGTGAAATTTGAACATGAAAAAACATACAGATTTGGATTATAATTATTGTGAAATTTAAACATGAAAAAGCATTCAGATTTGACGTTTAAATTTAGAAATCACGATTTCACTAGGTATTTTACGAGAAAACAGTGAACAATTTTTTTAAATCAAGAACAGAAAATAATTTACGCAAAAAAGAGAGTGAACAATTTTTTAAATAATGTTGAACAGAAAATAATTTTATGTAGAATGCGAGAAATAGTTTATGCAGAAAACAGTGAACAATTTTTATGAGAAAACAGTGAAGATGGTGTGTAGAGAGCAAATTTTATTAATGTAGAAACAGATTTTATCAATGCAAAAAAATAGATGATCTGTACATCTAATGTAATTAATTTTCCATTAAGTTTACTCAATTTGGTATGCTCTTCAATTTTCATTTGAATTTTCACAATTTTACACACTCAACGAATTCAAATTTTTCAACATATTCGTACTATCTGTACCTCTAATGTACACAATTTTTCCTTGAGTTTTCACAGTTTTGTACATTCAATGAATTCAAATTTTTAAACAAATTCATACGATCTATACATCTAACGTACATACTTTTCCTTTGAATTTTCATTATTTTGTACTTTCAACGAAATCAAATTTCTCAACAAGTCTAGACTATCTGTACATCTTATGTACACATTCACGATTTGCTACATTCATTGATTTTCCATTGATTTTTCTCAAATTTCTACATTCAACTAATTTGAATTTTTCAAGGCATTTACCATTAGGTGATTTATACGAATCATTCATTTTTCTTTCATGGAGTTTGTCAATTATTCATATGGTTACAAATTTAGAAAAACACAAAAACCATTTAAGTGCAATAACTGCGCCACTGCTAGAAATAGTTAATGCAAAAAACAGTGAACAATTTTTATGACAAAACAATGAACAATTTTAATTAATGCAAAAAACAGATTTTATGAATGCAGTAAGCAGATTTGAATATACAATAAATATGATGTGTAGAGAGAAAATTTCATAAATGTAAAAACAGATTTTATCAATGCAGAAAAATATATTCGATTATTGTGAAATTCAAACATGAAAAAGCATTCAGATTTGGCATTTAAATTTAGAAAACACGATTTCACTAGGTGTTTTATGAGAAAACAGTGAACAATTTTTTAAATAGTGAACAGAAAATAATTTATGCAAAAAAGAGAGCGAACAATTTCTTAAATAATGCTGAACAGAAAACACGATTTCACTAGGTGTGTTATGAGAAAAAAGCAAACAATTTTTTAACAGTGAACAGAGAATACTTTACGCAGAAAAGTATATAACAAATATAGATTCTATTCTCTCTCAGCCCCTAGACAGAGGGAAAGTATAGAACAAATCTGATATTGAAAGGCTTTAAAGAAACAAAATATTTGGTCAAGAACCTGCTTCGAAGTTGTATGTGAAAACTGAAAACCCAACCTACCACCTTTATTTGATCAGGTGGATGTAGTTTCTGTTTTTTTTTTTTTTTTTTTTTTGGTTGGTTGGTAATTTATGCTACTTATGACAACTTATTTAAGTACAGCAACAATGCCGCTCAATTTTTTATTTTGGCAGTTCTTTGGTCTTGATTTCCTACAATGTATTTCGTGGCATAGATTTTTGGATAAACCCAAAAATGTTTAACTTTTTAGATAAACTAAATAAGGAGTAATAATAATAATAATAATAAAATGTAATAAAGGGAAATTTTCAATACATTATGATTCATTGTATTCAAATCATCTCTAATTTCTACTCATTTTGTCACACTTGTTCTATACTTCTACATGGTAGACTGTAGGTGAAGTAGAAAAAATGGTGAGTTTATTAGAAAGAGATAAACAACCAATCACAATCTATCATTGTTGGATAATTTTGACAAAGTGTGTATCAAAATAGATTTTATCAATGCAGAAAAACAGATTCGATTATTGTGAAATTTGAACATGAAAAAACATACAGATCTGGATTTTCAATTTAGAAAACACAATTTCACTAGGTGTTTTACGAGAAAACAGTGAACAATTTTTTAAATAGTGAACAGGAAATAATTTATGCAGAAAAGAGAGTGAACAATTTTTTAAATAATGCTGAACAGAAAATAATTTTATGCAAAATCGTAGAAATAGTTTATGCAAAAAACAGTGAAGAATTTTTATGAGAAAACAATGAACAGTTTTAATTAATGCAGAAAACAGGTTTTATGAATGTAGTAATCAGATTCGAATATAGAGTAAACATGATGTGCATAGAGCAAATTTTATTAACGTAGAAACAGATTTTATCAATGCAGAAAAACAAATTCAATTATTGTGAAATTTAAACATAAAAAAGCATTCAGATTTGACGTTTAAATTTAGAAAACACGATTTCATTAGGTGTTTTACGAGGAAACAGTGAACAATTTTTTTTAAATAGTGAACAGAAAATAATTTACGCAGAAAAGAGAGTGAACAATTTTTTAAATAATGCTGAACAGAAAATAATTTTATGCAAAATGCTAGAAATAGTTTATGCAGAAAATAGTGAACAATTTTTATGAGAAAACAGTGAAGATGGTGTGCAGAGAGCAAATTTTATTAATGTAGAAACAGATTTTATCAATGCAAAAAAATAGATGATCTGTACATCTAATGTAATTAATTTTCCATTAAGTTTACTCAATTTGGTATGCTCTTCAATTTTCATTTGAATTTTCACGATTTTACACACTCAACGAATTCAAATTTTTCAACATATTCGTACTATCTGTACCTCTAATGTATACAATTTTTCCTTGAGTTTTCACAGTTTTGTACATTCAATGAATTCAAATTTTTAAACAAATTCATACGATCTATACATCTAACGTACATACTTTTCCTTTGAATTTTCATTATTTTGTACTTTCAACGAAATCAAATTTCTCAACAAGTCTAGACTATCTGTACATCTTATGTACACATTCAGGATTTGCTACGTTCATTGATTTTCCATTGATTTTTCTCGAATTTCTACATTCAACTAATTCGAATTTTTCGAGGCATTTACCATTAGGTGATTTATACGAATCATTCATTTTTCTTTCATGGAGTTTGTCCATTATTCATATGGTTACAAATTTAGAAAAACACAAAAACCATTTAAGTGCAATAACTGCGCCAATGCTAGAAATAGTTAATGCAAAAAACAGTGAATAATTTTTATGACAACACAGTGAACAGTTTTAGTTAATGCAAAAAACAGATTTTATGAATGCAATAACAGATTTGAATATACAGTAAATATGATGTGTAGAGAGAAAATTTCATAAATGTAGAAACAGATTTTATCAATGCAGAAAAATATATTCGATTATTGTGAAATTCAAACATGAAAAAGCATTCAGATTTGGCGTTTAAATTTAGAAAACACGATTTCACTAGGTGTTTTATGAGAAAACAGTGAACAGAAAATAATTTATGCAAAAAAGAGAGCGAGCAATTTTTTAAATAATGCTGAACAGAAAATAATTTTATGTAAAATCGTAGAAATAGTTTATACAGAAAATAGTGAACAATTTTTATGAGAAAACAATGAACAATTTTAATCAATGTAGAAATTAAATTCATATTTCGAAATTAAAATCTCTATATCTTACAATGCTTCTATTTAAATAAATAAAAAGATAGAAAAGCTACTTATTTTTATCCTTATGTTTATTTGTCAATTATCCTCAAGCAAAAAAAAAAAAAACAAAAAAAAAAAAAAAAAAAAAAATTTACACAGTACTCGAGTTTGGTAAACTCGAGTACTGTAGAAAAAAAATTTTCTGTATGTTTTTTTTATAAAAGGTACTCGAGCCTAGTATACTCGAGTATTATGTTGCATGGTACTCGAGTTTTCCAAGCTCGAGTACCACTTAATTTTTTTTAATCACCAATTTCCAGCTCAGCAGCCACGGTGGAACTATAAAATAGGGTACTCGATTTCACCAAACTCGAGTACTTGAAAAAGTGGTAGATTCCTGTTTATTTCCGAAACAGTGTTTTTTTGCCAAATATTTCGAAAATTGATGGTAAAGGGCCATTTTGGCCGTCATATATAGATAGGAACAGTTTTTGGGTGATATTTGGCATTTAGCCTGATTTTGCAGACAATTTTGTTAGTTGACAAGTTTTGCAAACATATTTATAAAGTAACATCTCAAGTGTAAGAGAGTCGAGATCAATGGTGGAACTCGAGTTCCTTCAAAAAAGACTAAAAGAAAAACTCAAGCTAACCTATCCTTCTACTCTCTAGATCTGATCTTTCTTCATCTCTTTAGATCAAGCCCAAATCGGGCCTTGGAGGCCAAAGTTGATCCTCTCCGGCTTTGCAGATTTGATCCTTTGGTGCTTCTCTGCAGGTGTTCTCTCTTTCTTCGCATCTCTTTCTTCTTCTCTGCTCTCTGCTGCTCTTTCTTTTTTCTCCCTTTTCTCTGCTGGGTCTGATGTGTTGATGTTTATATAGAACTCAAGGCTCGAGTTCCCTCGTTTAAATCGACTCTTGTACTCTCAAGATGTTATTTATCAAATATGTCAACTAATGATATTGTTGGTAAAATCAGGCTAAAGGCAAAAAAAATCGCAATTTTTTTGTCTTGCACCCTTACACATGACTAATCTCATCAAGCTTTGGACTAAATTGTAAAGGTGTGTACTTCAAAGATAATGTTACAATAAAAACTCAAATTAAGAAGAATACCCATTTTCTTGTTGAGAACTAATCATCTTAGAACAGAGTGAACTGCTCTTGTCACAAAAGAGATGTTCATAAAGATTCTCTAGTCCCACACAGGGAAATGGTCCTAACAACACAAAAGGGACCAATATCTTACACACCAAAACAAAACTATACAACTAACTCTAGCTATATATAGCATGGACCATGGAGCTAATTGCATGACCAGCATAGAGACAGCAGAACAGTTAAAACCAAGACATACATCGGGCATATTACAAGTTTCAGACAACAAATTTTTGACATTGTACAGAGCTTAGTCGAGGCTTAATTGAGGATTGCTGCAGAATTTATTCCCCATTTGTGACACAGAAGCTTAGTGGACTTACTGTCAATAAAATAATGGCCTAGAAGATTCAATGTCGTTTGCTTAACCGACTTACAGAAAATATAAATAGGAACCAAGGGATTCCACTTGAGTGTGTGTCATAAGCACCAAGAGTGAGTAGAGTGGTGTGAAAAAAAAGTTCGAAGGAAAAGTCTTCTAGTGTCAGTAGGTGTCTAAAGAAGTGAGGTTTGTGAAGGATATTTATGTAAGTTGATGTGTGTCTTGTAAAAGGTCAAGTGGTGGAGAAGTGCAAAGGCAAAAATAAAGTTGCCGTGTGTCTAAGTGAGTTGTGTCCTGCAAAGTGTATTGTCAAATTGTCAATATTTTGAAATAAAAGTTTTCTTTTAGTATCTTTAGCATGTGTTGTCCTCTGTTTTGTTCAACCACCTGGTATCAGAGCTTCCGCTAGTTCAACAGGCAATCCAGATTCTTCTAGCAAAATTGTAGGCAAAGGATAGGTGGTCTTTGCTCTCAATGCAGCCTCTACAGAATACACACAAAGTATCACCAGTATATCCCCATTTAGCTAGCTTGTCTCTAATTGTTAATTTGTTTTTAATTGCCAACCATCCTATGAAAGTATGTCTAGGAATAGCTAGGTGAAACCAAAGAAACTTCCACCAATCCACCTCCAACTCTTTTACTCAAATTTCGTTATAGGTGGCAGCTCAAGAGTAGCAGCTAGAGCTTGTTATTGTCCACTTTGCTGCGTCTTTATATTTGAGATTCACAAGATGTAGCTGACTTTGGCAGGCTTCCAAATCCAAACTTTGTCCCTCAAAACAGACTAGTTTTAAAATTTTATAAATAGGAACAATTTTTGTCCTGTGCCCTTATACAGTACTTATCCCATCAAGTTTTGGATTAAACCATAAAGGTGTATTTCAAAGATAATGTTACAATAAAAACTCAAATTAAGATGAATACCCCTTTTCTTGTTGAGAACTAATCATATTAGAACAGACTGAATTAGATAGAACTACAGTGTTTCACTGCTCTTGTAGCAAAAGAGTTGTTGATGGAAGTTCTCAAGTCCCTAAAGTTAAAAGCACCTTGCCAAGGGTCATCATTCCTACTCGAAAGAAGAAAAACACTGACAATGAGTTCTAACCCAATGGTGCGTCGTAAATTTACCAATTAAAAAGAGAGAAGAAATGGAAAACATCATTACTCAATTGTCATAAAACCATTGCCTTCCAATAGTCAAACACTCTAAAAATTCTCAACTTTTGCATAATCCATATTCAACCAAAAAAAAAAAAAAAAAAAAGTAGTGTGTGAAAAGCACAGAAAGCAATAAAAATCAATTCCTGAGGTGTCGTGAGACCTGTAAATCACACAACTCAACTAAACAGAACCACATCCTACCTAAACTAGTCCACTTTTTTGCCTCCAAATTTGTATGCATTTTCCTATATTCAAACATAACACTCATCTTTATGTTTCCAAAGGATCACTCAGAACATATCAATGGAAAAGGTTGTTGTCATTTTATTTCAATGCTATAATATGAGAAACCCGTTGCAGTTTTTTGAGATAATTATTGAATAAAAAGAAATCTCTCAGACCCAAAAATAAAAACCAATCACACAATTAACCTGATACATAAGCTCAACATCAATAACCCATTTCAAAAAAAAAATTAAACAACAAATTCGGAGTCATAAATACAGATTTTCTTTTTGATTACAAAACACTATGATACATTACTTAACAGACAAATAACAAAACATAAACAATGAAAAAAGATGGTAAAATTGTATCTTTTGTTGGCCTCAGGATTGGTTGTGCGCACAGATTTTTCTTTCTTTTCTTATGTTTTATTTAATTGGGCTGAATTTAAAGTTGGGCTGGGCTATGAGTGAAAGTATAATGTCCCAGGTTTAGCCCAATTATGTCCAGACCTTAAATGGATGGTATTGGCCCACACTATTCCCTAATACTAGCTTGTAAGTCATGCTTGCATATACATACATGGGATCCATTTATAAATAAGCATAATTAAATGTATATTAACATTTTACCAAATTTATATATAATATTTATATATTTGAAAATATAAAATACAGTATTTACTAATAAAATAAATATAATTTATTTGAAATAAATAAAAAATATTTAAATTTTTTATTGTAAAATTCTCAGTTAGATTAAGAATTCTCAAAGATGTCAAGGGTATAAAATTCAAGTTTTGTATGATTTGGCATCTATATCAAATATTTAATTCCAAAAGTAATTAAATAAAGAAACATTTTTTATTTTCTTCTAAAAAAAAGGAAACATTTTTATTATAAAAAATTGTAATGAAAGAATACTACACATACATATATATTCAAAGTTGATTGATACGTGTAACATACTAACCATCTTTAACAAAATATATATAGAACGTGAATCCCATAAAATTTTAATCCGTTAAAATAGTCATTAAAAATATAAGTATAAAACTTGATGACAAAGAAATAGTATAATCACTAATTCTTAGGAAGGAAAACTTACCGTAAGTTGAGAAGACAACACAAAAAAACCTTTGATGTTTGAAGAACAATAAAAGTGCAACTTCCTTTCGAAATTGGGTAAAGACTCTAATAACTTGTTGTAAAATAAGAGAAATGGATAAAACTTTTATATTCAAGTGGTTATCCACAATCTTAAGTGGATTTCTCTTAGATTAGTACATTTATTGTAAAAAGTGCATGTGCGCACACACACACATGTAAATAACCTTAAGATGCTTGTAGAGTAGGATGTAACAATGAGCACAATTATAGATATACAACTCCCCTACAACTTTACACATCTCAAGTAACTCTTTCATTGTTTAGACTTTGAGAAATGATATGTCTACAACATTTTTACAACAAATCTTAAGTGACAGGTTGTTACTGGTTGTTATTGTTATGGCAAAAAAGTAATCTCAGTGTTAGGTTCAAATTTGAACCAATAACAACTAACCACTTGTGATTTGTTGTAAAAATGTTGTAAAAATATTGTAGACGTAGCATCTCTCTTAGACTTTTCACATTCCAATTTATTTTTAACAAGTGATTTTTTTTTTTTAATTTTTATTCAATGGTTTTCTCACTTAATAACTCATTGAGCGTAAAAAATTAAGAAAATTAAATTGGACTCCTTGATTTTTGTAGTGTAGTAAATAGTTATACCAAAATTAAGAAAATTGGATGGGACACATACATAAAATTAGACTTCAATTTGAGATCTAATCGGATTTTGCTTTGGCTTTAATATATATATATATATATATATTATGGAAAACTAAAATTTCATTAAGAACGATTGGAGAGATTGGCCTGAATTACAGTTGTGAGTTGCGATTGGACATCTTCCATCCACGTTAATAAACTTGTGACATGAATAGTATATTTATCAAGATTATAAGTTACATAATAGCTTTAACAAATATGTAAAAAGCTAATCCTCTATCCTCTAGAAGGCTCCTGCTAACTTATTAACAATATGATTTTCAAAGACAAATGACCTGTATATATGGCCCTCAAGGCATCACAGCAATGGTTGCTAAAGAACAAATAATCATAGCAACAGTACCTATGGCCCTGTGGGTGGGGCTATCGTTTCTATTATTGGTGTGGCCCTGACAGCACATGGAATCAATGATTCCAAAAGGAAGAGGGGCACTTTAGAAAGGGAAGATACAGAGCATCAAGATTTTAATGTGATAAAAGGATCACACATCTGATATAGTAAAGGAACTTTATGAAACCTATTATTGTAAGATTGGTTTGATTGATTTGGCATGTGAACATTATTTTAAAAGTCTATAGCAAGTTGAAACTCATTGATAGAATTCATATTAGTACGCTCACTTCCAGCTACCAATTGGTTTTTTATATAGCTGCCGACAATCTCAAAGCCTTCCCACTAACGTTGGCACATTGTTGAATATGAGAATATCCACACAATTTCTCAATAAATAGACAATTGAAAGGTAGAGGAGAAAAGAAAATGAATGGTCCTTTAGTGGATAACTTTAAGAAAGTATAAAAGACTAAGAGCAGTAGGTCCTTTTTTTTGTCTCCCACATATTTTAGATTATTGTTTACAGATTGCTATTGACCGATCAATTGACTGAGGGAATACTTTAGATCATTACTTTTTCCCCAAAGCAATGTCACAATCTGGCTCTTCTCTTTTTTTTTTCTTTTTTTTTTTTTCCTCTCTCCCTTCATCATCTTTGGCTATAGATGTGATCAATTGTAAAGCAAAATACATCTATGGGACTCTGTTCCTAAGCCCCTAGCATATTTCGAAACTCTATGAAGTGAATTTGTAATGTAACATATGCTCTTTTCCAAGGTTAGCTTATCTTAGACATTTATGTCAAGTTGAAGTTGCTGCTTTGTCTAGTTGAGAAGAAAAACGAGTTCAATATAATGTTTTCTACATTAATGTTTTCTCAAAAATGGGTCATCTTTTAGGAAGTATTTTCTAGAAAACTATTTGATTTTCCAGTGTTTGGTAATGATCTTGAAAATGAGCTTGATAATGTTTTCTAGTGTTTGGTGTGCACAATTTTTTATATAATTTAAAACATGTATAACATGTGTATTCTGTAAACCCAACTAATGTAGTCAATAAAAATAAATAAATAAAAACAGGTATGACTTTGGTTTTCAAACTAAAATTTTGACAACAGATACAATCAAAATTAGTTGTCCAATTTTCATAATTTCTACCACTCATTTTACTCATATATATGGATACAATGCTCAAAATTAGTTGTTCAATTTTCATGATCTATATCTAAAACGCTAGTACATTCTATTAAATTCTAAATATTTGGGCAGACTTATACGAAAGTACTAGATGAAGCATTAATTCAATTCAAAATGAAGTTACTAATAAATCTAAAAGATAATGTGCAAAATATCATACATTGTCAACCACACTTCATAATGTAGTTCAAGCAGATTTTCTTCCAGTATTGGAACTATAACCTATGCAGTTATACAAGTAATTAATTCTCACATAGTTTGCCAACTCCCTACAATCTATAATGACTCTTTCTTATATAAACATATTCATATGGTTCGTTTTTGCAGGCTATGATTACTGGTATTGGAGCGGCATTCATAGATAAAGCTAGAAGAAAGGCCCTACTATTGGTAGTGTAAAATATCATCACCTAAAAGTTTTAATAATTTTAAAAGCTTCCTCTATGAGTTTTAATAATTTTAACATGTAAATAAATATTGTTACAAGAATCAGGTTAAGGAATGTTACGTTTTTTTTTTTTTTTTTTAGCTAGGAGTTTTGTGCCTTGGTAAAATCAACTTCACAAACCTTTCCCACAATTCCTCCTAACGATGTTTAACCCAAGCTCCAAATCGATGGAGCTTGTTGCTATGATTGTAAACGCAATTTTTAAGTATGAAGACCAAAAAAAAAAACCAATATGCCGAATACAAATGGACACACAAATGCATGGACAAGACAAACACAACTATATTAATGCAATCTTTCGCCTTTGTTGCACTAGGAGAATTGACTTTAGGTAGGGATGGCAAAATGTACCCGACCCGCGGGTATCCGACCCGACCCGATCCTAATGGGTCGGGTAAAACCCGACCCGTTTAACATTAGGGTCGGGTCTGGGTTTTTATTAAAAAACCCGAATCGGGTTCGGGTCGGGTCTGGGTATTAGGCATACCCGACCCGAACCCGACCCGTATATATAATATTTAAAAAAAAAAAAAAACCTAAGTATAAATACTCCTTTTCTAACCCTAAATCCCTCAGACCCATTTTCTCACCCTCTCATTCTCTCCCAAGCCGCTCCTATTCTCTCCCTCACCCTCACTGTCACTCTCACTTGAGCAAGACCGTTGCTACTCACTTCACCGGCGCCGTTGCTTCTTGCTCACCTCACCTCGCCGGCGCCGCTCCATTCTCCACCTCTTCCGTCCAGCAGACGCCGCTGCTCCTCCGTCAACTCGCCAGGCCCTCCTCCACCTTGCCGCAGCCTGCAGACGCCGCTGCTCCTCCCTCACCTCGCCAGGCCCTCCTCCACCTCACAAGGCCGCAACTCTCTCATCTCCCTCACCTCGTTTTGAACTCAAGCTTTTGTAACGAAAATCATTCTTTTTGTTCAAAGAATCAAATTTGTAATTTCTAGTTTGAGTGCTATTTTGGTTGAATAGGATCGGCTTGTTTGATTTGATTTTGTAGGGTCTTATTGTTCAGACCTAGGGTTTGTATGTTAATTCTTGTTTTTACTTTTGATGTGGGAAAATATTGTAATGAAAAAAAAATGGGTTTCCGATCTGTTGGTTGCTGAGAAAATAATAGGTTTTGTTGGTTTTGGATTGTTTAGATCTGTTGGTTGCTGAGAAAATAATAGGTTTTCTTAAATGTTCTTTTTCTCCAGCTGTTTGGTTGCTGAGAAAATCAATGTCAGGCAAACAATATTTTTTTTTTTTTTTTGATTGAGCCACAGAATGGGCCCTGAAGTACCACGGCCCAACGGGGCCCGTGGAGCCCGCGGGGCCCGGCAGGGGTGGGTTCGGGCCCCGGAAAAAAATCCGTTTAGTAAACGGGCCGGGTTCGGGCCGCGGGTCTTGACCCGTGGGTCGGGTCCGGGTATGAAAAAACCCGGCCCGAACCCGACCCGTTGCCATTCCTAACTTTAGGAACCCAATTGAGGAAGAAATCAAAAAAACCTTATCAAATAACACATTAGCGTTTACTCTATGTTCGTTACCTGTTTATCTTCCTTGAAGCATTCAACCTATCTCACTTCATTATATTTTTTTAATCATCTCTGTTTTCGCTATGATTCTCCTTCGTCCTTCCTAATAAATTCCATACAAACATGTTGCGATGGTGGCATCCTTATATTGTTTCATTTGTACTAGAAGACTTTTCTTCTTGCAAGTTGCACCAAAGTGTCTCCTTTCAAGACTCGTGAGTCGTGACTAGCAAAGAGTCTAGAGTTGGCCGTTTGAAACTACGAGTCTGAAAGGAAGGCCTACCAAGCACCAGCATCAAGGTCCCCACAATGTGATAGCATTGGCACACGCTATTCTTATATTATTGAAAGATTAAAGGTGTCACACCCAATCTAATGTAAAAGATTTTTCATTGATTTCTCAAATAGATGGTTATCTTTTTTTTACGAACAAAAAAGGCCTCACGCGGTTGATTATTAACCCAACCCACTTGAACTTGTTTTTGATGGCGTGGGGCACCCCTAGGCACATTAGGGTTATCCGAGTCGTGACACAGCATTTTTGCGAAGCGCACGATTCAAATCCGGTAACTCCTAGACTCACAGGTGTGACCAAGTACAGGACTCCTACCAACGCGCCATGCCCCCGGGGGCAAATAGATGGTTATCTATTGCTTGATGTTTCTGGAGCAAAATATTGTACAAGATTAATCAGAGATTCAAATAATTCTAAACAACTTATTAACAGTATAATTTTCAAAGTCAATCACCTACATAAATGGCCCAAAAGGCGGCATAGTTAGCAATAATTGCTAAAGAACAAATAATCATAGCAACAGTACCTGTGGGTATGGCCAAGAAGTGTATAATTGGTGTGGCCCCCATGGCAACGTAGGTAGCAATAATTGCTAAGAAAAAAGAGCACATATGGCCCTGACAGCAGGCGGAATCATTATTCCAAAAGGAAGACTCATATTCTTGACTCTCTTGCAAGTGGCTATTATTTCTTAACAAATTCTTTGTTAGGCTCTGAATCTAAACCTAGTATGTTGTATATGTCCAAGCTGAGCTTGGATTAACTGTTAATTTGTTCTAATAAAACCCAAACTTGAAAGGCTAAAGCAAAATGTTACCTAATCTCATTCTATCACTAGGGCTCCAAATATATGTCATATTGATGTCGCGGAAGCCTGAAGAGAAGCACACACGATGCTCTCTTGATGGAACAGAAACTAAATTGTTAATTTCTGGTAGTAAACCTTGAATCCACGAGAGTTTTCCCTGAATCCACAAGGAGATAAAACTGGAATCCACCAGAAGAAAATTTGACAAAACGTCTGTGTTTATTAATAATAGTCTATCTTGCCTTTGACGGCTACAAAACATATACATACTAAGAAAAACGTCTAAAACCCTAATTCGCGCTAATTACGCAAGTAGGTGACAAAAATACCGAATTTTACCAAAAATGGCAAAATTGAGTTAAATGCAGAATCATAAACTACTGACCTTAAGGGTCGTCCCAAAACAGAGGGGACCTTATTCTGACTTTTAAACTAAAAGTTATTAAGGAAAAACAAATTTTACTATAAATAGCAAAAACACTGTTATCGGGGCCTTAATGAAGGAATTCGCCTAAATTTTGGCGACGTTCATAGCATTATGAATCTGGATCAGAATGTCTTTTCCTTCAGCCTGCCAAATTTCATGCAATTCCAACACTGTTACCCCGATGGTCCCTACTGGCACCCCTCTTTAATCTTGCGTTGTGACTTTCTGCGCCCCTGCTGCTTAAGGAAGGCATGTGCTGTCTGTTCTACATCAGTCCCCCCCACTTGAAAAGAACTCAACCCCGAGTTCCCACTATCTGGTTCATCAGGAGGATGATAATCATACAAGTCAGCAACATTGAAGGTAGAAGAAATGCTCATGTCTGGAGGAAGAGCAACCACATAAGCATTGTTGTTGATCTTCTTAGTAATCTGAAATGGTCCATACTTCTTGTCCTTCAATTTGTTGTAGGTACCAACAGGAAATCTCTCCTTTCTAAGATAGACCAGCACTAAATCCCCAACATTGAAGAACTTCTCGTGCCTCTTCTTATCAGCAGCTTCCTTGTACTTGGCATTTGTAGCTTCAAGTTTCTGCCTCACCTCCTCTTGCATGGCATGAATACGATTAGCCATATTTTCTACTGCTTAACTCACTCCTGGAAGCTCAGGTAAAGGTACCAAGTCCAAAGCGTGTTTTGGGGGCACGCAGTAGACGATGGCAAATAGAGACTTACCAGTGCTTCTACTAACTGAGCTATTGTATGCAAACTCTGCTTGGGACAATGCAAGATCCCACTGCTTGGGTTTCTCGCCTGAGATACACCGGATCAGATTCCCCAAAGTGTGATTAACCACTTCTGTCTGGCCATCAATTTGTGGATGACTAGTGCTGCTGTAATTCAAGGAAGTGTCAAAACGCTTCCACAAAGTCCGCCAGAAGTGACTAATGGACTTGGTATCCTGATCAGAGGTGATGGACTTTGGCACTCCATGCAAACGCACAACTTCTTTAAAGAACAGATTGGTCACTCAAGTAGCATATGAAGTTTTCTTGCATGCTATGAAATGGGACATCTTTGAGTACCTATCAACCACAACAAAAACAGAATCCATACCTTGCTGGGTTCAAGGAAGACCCAGTATAAAGTCCATAGACAAATCTTCCCATGGTGCTTGTGGAACTGGCAAAGGCATATATAAACCAGTATTCTGAGACTGACCCTTAGCAGTTTGGCAGATTGGACACTTCCTCACATGATTGCCAACATCCCTCTTGGGTTGTGGCAAATAATACCTCTCTTCCACCAGTGCTATAGTCTTATCTCTGCCCATATGTCCACCCAAACCTCCACCATGCAGCTCCCTAATAATCTGCTCCCTCAATGAACTTTTAGGGATGCATAATTGGTTACCCCGAAAAAGGAAACCATCCTGGATGTACATACTATTGATAGTAGTATGAGTTTGTGGACACTTACCCCAAATATCACCAAAATCCTCGTCATGCTCGTACAGCTCCTTGAGGCAATCAAACCCTACAACTTTAGTACGTAGGGTGGTCAACAACGATGCTCGCCTGCTGAGTGCATCAGCCACCTTATTGGTGACACTAGACTTGTGCTTCAAAGTGAAATGAAAGCGCTGTATATAAGCTACCCATCGAGCATGCATCCTGTTAATGCTAACTTGACTGTTGATGTGCTTTAATGCCTGATGATCTGTGTATAATACAAACTCCCTCTGAATCAGGTAGTGCTCCCAATGCTTAAGAGTCCGTACTACAGCAAAGAACTCCAGTTCATAGGCTGACCATTTACTTCGAGCTTCACAAACTTTCTCAATGAAGAATGCTACTGGTCTGTTGTCTTATGAAAGAACAGCGCCTATCCCGACCACAGATGCATCACACTCCACCTAAAACACCTTATCGAAGTTGGACAATGCCAAAATTGGGGCCGTGCTCAGCTTTTCCTTGATCAAGGAAAAGCTTTGTTCTACCTCTTTTCCCCATGAGAACCTCCCCTTCTTCAGACACTCAGTGATAGGGGCTACTATGCTACTGAAATCTCGAACAAACCTCCAATAGAAGGTTGCTAGCCCATGGAAGCTTCGCACATCACTAACTGTCTTTGGGGTTGGCCATTCCCTGACTGCACAGACCTTGTCCTCATCAACATGAATCCCATCTGCACTAACCACATACCCTAAGAACAGCAACTTATCAGTCAAGAAGTTGCACTTCTCCAAGTTGATATACAACTCATTGGCCTGCAACACCGCTAATACTTCTCGCACATGATTATAGTGGGCTACTTCTGCCTTACTATAAATCAAGATATCGTCAAATAAACTACCATAAACTTTCCAATAAATGGTTTCAATACCTGATTCATAAGTCTCATGAAAGTGCTAGGAGCATTGGACAATCTGAAAGGCATTACCATCCACTCATATAACCCCTCCTTTGTCTTAAAAGCTGTCTTCCACTCATCTCCAGGTCTGATCTGAATCTGGTGATACCCACTCTTGAGATCCAGCTTGGTGTAACACTTGGACCCACTCAGCATATCAAACATGTCATCTAGTCGGGGAATAGGAAATCGATACCTAACTATGATCTTGTTAATGGCTCGACTATCCACACACATACGCCAGCTCCCATCCTTCTTTGGTGTTAGCAGTGCCGGTACTGCACATGGACTCATACTCTCCCTGATCTGCCCCTTGCTCAAAAGCTCATCCACCTACCCCTGTAAAATCTGACCCTCTTGAGGATTCATCCTGTAATGTGGTAGATTAGGTAGACTAGCTTCAGGAACTAAATCAATGCAATGCTGGATGTCACGCATTGGTGGTAAACCTGCAGGCAGCTCTTCTGGAAAAAGCTCTTCAAACTCCTTGATCAATGGTTGAATTGCCTCAGGTATCTCAGTAACCTTCTTTGGCTCACCATCTGTCACCACTACAGCATATACCTGTTTCAACTCCTTACACCCCCTGTCAAACTCATCTTCATTGCTCACTATGAGGAGTGCTGTCTTCCCCTTCACTTTAGAAGCTTTGGGGGTACTGCCTTCCTTAATAGGACCAAGGATAATTTTTTTGTCATTCTTAAAAAACACATACACATTATCCTTACACTTATGAGTAGCATCTACATCATACTGCCAATGTCTACCCAGTATTAAATGACATGCATCCATTTCAACAACATCACAAACTACTTCATCTACATAACATTACCCATAGAAAAAGTAACATGACATTGTTCAGTAACAAGAGTTTCTGTACCTTTCTTGATCCAACCTATCTTGTACGGAGAGGGATGCTTTTCTGTCTTCAGTCCTAGCTTGGTAACCAAACTCTTCGACGCAATGTTCTCTACGCTGCCACTGTCAATGATCAAATCACAGACCCTCTTACTGATGGTGCATCGTGCTCGGAAGATCTTATTCCGCTGATCACCGTATTCCACCCTTGGTGTGAGCAACAACCTCTGAATCACCAAAGACCGCCCTAGTGGCACGCCTTCCTCATCCTCTTGGACCTCATTGGGATCATAGGCATACAGATCTGCATCATTATACACCTCTTCACCCTCCTGTTCACCTTCTACCTCGCCCTCTTCTGCCACCACCAGATTCACTGCAACTCGCTTAGGGCAAGTACTAGATCGATGTCCTGGTTCTTCGCACCTGTAGCACTTATTCCCAGTTAGCCTAGCATAGGGGTTGGCATTCGCTATCGGTTGGGCTGCAGAACCTGCTACTGCCACTGTGGATTGGTTGACACCACTGTTCTCCCTAGCCACGGGTTGTGATCGTGGTGTAAACATGGGCTGTTTACCTTTGTTGGCAGTGGAACCAGAGGACTCCGAACTGCGGTTGAAAAACTTCGAACCTGCCCTGAGAAGCTGATACTCTATTTTCTTAGATAAGGTTACAGCCTCATTCAAAGTATATAGGGTTTGTAAGGATACCTGATCTCGGATGGAAACTCGTAGCCCGTGTACAAATCTGGATATCCGTTGATCTTCAGTTTCCTCCAAATCACTGCGATTCGCCAACCTGTCAAACTCCTCCATGTACTCATTAACTGTCTGAGTACCCTGCCTACAATCCTGGTACTGTCTGAAAAACTCCTGCTGGTAATCTGGTGGTAAGAACCGATTTGCCATTAATCTTTTCATTCTCCTCTGTTGGGGACATATTTTTATGTAATTGGCATATCCTTTGACAAAACGCACTTTACTTGTATTTGGGTAAATCTAAGTAGGCTCAAGATGATCATCACAAATGGTTAAAATTGAAGACATGAAGATTACTCAAGAACTGCTCAAGAAAAGTGCAATCTGCAGGTCTCGATACCTCCTCGACAGAATCTCGATCTGTCGAGATTCATTAAAGCTCGATAGATGTCTCGATCGATCGAGCTTACGGATTTTCAGATTATAGCCAGCAATGTTTTATTCTAAAAGGCTATTTGTTTATGGATTTGTATAATCCTTATTGGACAAGGAAAAGCCCAAGGTTTGTGTAAACCTATTTGGAATAGGAGAGCCCATTAAGCTCCTATTTAAAGGAGGTGGGAAAAAGAAAAACCTAACCCTAGAGAGCTTCATAAGGTTTTCTTTTTGAAACCCTAGCCTCCTCCTATAGAAGAAAGAGTTCTTGCTGCGTTTCTTGTTAGCCTTTGGGTTTTGTGACCAAGCAAAGTCTCTTGCACCAACATTGAAGATCTTATTGGTGTTTCTATGTGAAGCTGCTGCAAATCAACTACAACAATCAAAGGGTTGTTGCGGAGTTAGTCACGTACTGGGATTCGTGCAAAGGAGTAAGCCGCGAACTGGGATCCGCGCATCAAATTGATTAGTCACGTACTTGGGAGCCGTGCATCAAAGGTGGGAATTGTCACTACAGATCAAGTCCAATTGGGTATTGGGGTAAGGGTTTAACTGTAGGTTGGTAAGGTACTTGGGATTCCTTTACTTGTAACCGCTTGATTTGATAATAGTGGAGTTTCGGGAGTGGTGACCTGAAAATCACCCGGTGGGGTTTTTGCCATTAGGGTTTTCCCCATTCGTAAACAAATCACCGTGTTATTTATTTTCCGCTGCGTATTTAGTTGATTGGTGATTTGTTTGTGCTTCCACAAAATTGCATGATTAATTGATTAATTAATTACTCGGCTAAATTAATTAATTAGGGTTAATCACAAGGGGTCATTCAGATTGTGACCTAACATCCTCCATGATCATATTGGAAGCTTTCGTTCACGAGTACAGTTTAATTGAACACGATCCCACCAGTTAGATGCTCCTCCCTTCAATTTGTAGGCCATCAAACACACCTGTTTGTCATCTGCTGTACCCATATAATCGAAAAAAATTTCCACCTCACTGACCCAATCCAGATACTCTTCAATGGAGACATTACCATTAAAGGATGGTAACTCTACTTTCATCCGATAGCCCCTCTGCTCCTGATAATCTCGGCCATTATCCCTTGCGGGACCACGATGATTTCCAAGGACTCTCTCTGCATACTCCTCTTCTTCACTATCTTCTTCGTGGTAGTCTTGCTGCCTGTTCCGGTTTGGACCACGATAGGGAGGGCCACGCGCTCGGTTATCACGTCACTCTCCATCATCGCGATTAGGGTTTCGGTTAAGCAAGGTGGCAAGCGCTTCTTGAATCTGGTCCAGAGTCTGCTGGGTTGAATCACGAAATTGTTGATTTTCATCACGAAAATCAAGGAACTCAGCCCTAGTGAGGACTGGGTTATTGACGTCGTCACCGCCGTCATTGTTATGGTGGTCACCGTCTCGCCGGTTAGCCATCAGACCAGGGTAAGACAAGGCTTTGATACCAGCTGATGTCGTGGAAGCCTGAAGAGAAGCACACAATATGCTCTCTTGATGGAATAGAAACTAAACTGTTAGTTCCTGGTAGTAAACCTCGAATCCACGAGGGTTTTCCCTGAATCCACAAGGAGATAAAACTGGAATCCACCAGAAGAAAATTTGACAAAACGTCTGTGTTTATTGATAATAGTCTATCTTGCCTCTGACGGCTACAAAACATATAGATACTAAGGAAAATGTCTAAAACCCTAATTCGCGCTAATTACACGATTAGGTGACAAAAATACCGAATTTTACCAAAAATAGCAAAATTGAGTTAAATGCAGAATCATAAACTACTGACCTTAAAGGTCGTCCCAAAATAGACGGGACCTTATTCTGACTTTTAAACTAAAAGTTATTAAGGAAAAACAAATTTTACTATAAATAGCAAAAACACTATTATCGGGGCCTTAATGAAGGAATTCGCCTAAATTTTGGCGACGTTCATGGCATTTGACATGAATCTGGATCAGAATGTCGTTTCCCTTCAGCCTGCCAAATTTCATGCAATTCCGACACTGTTACCCTGATGGTCCCTACTAGCACCCTCCTTTGATCTTGCGTTGTGACTTTCTGCGCCCCTGCTGCTCAAGGAAGGCATGTGCTGTCTGTTCTACATTACATATCCAAATTATTAAGAAAGTTGTAAAGTGATTCTTTAAATGTGACATTTTTATGTTTGATGTTCCCACTCCCATATTCCCATTGCTTCTTGTAGCGTCACGAGAAATTTTTTTGTTGGAGGATGATCTACTTTATGATTTTGCAAAATTAAATTGCTATGATCATTCAACCATGAGCCTCTTCTGAGTTTTTAATTTTATTATAAAGGATTAGGGCACTTTAGAAAGGGAAGGAACAGAGAATCAGGGTTATAATTTGATTGTTTTCAATAATAGATATAAAAGGATCACCATCTGATCCGGTAAAGGAAGTTTATGAAATCTACCAATGTAAAGTTGGTTTTAATTAAATTTAATTGGATAAGTAGAGAACTTAGTTTATAAGTCCCCATCAAATTTAACACTTAACGCAGAAATGTTATGTCTACAATATTTTTACAATATGATCACAAAAAATCTTAATTAGCCTATCGGTTGATAATTGGTTTTGTCCATAACTGCCGACAGTGTGAAAGCATTATGTTCCACTGTGATCGAAAGATAAAAGGTTCCACACACTTTCTTTAAGAAAAAAACAATTGAAAGGCAGAGTAGAAAAGAGCAGTTGGTCCATTTTTTGTCTCCCACTTCAGTAGAAAGGAAAAAGGAGGCCAATTTTTCACCCATTAAGGCAGAGGGAATAATTAACATCATTATTTGTAGCGTTTTGAAAACTAGAATTCAACAGAGCAATCGATGGAGAAATTACATATTACTATTCCTTTTCTTTAGCCATAGATGTGAAAGCAAAATACATCTATGGGACTGTTTCTAAGCCCCTAGCATACAAGAAAAATCCATTAAGTGAACTAGTAAGTTTCCCGTGCGATGCACGGAAAATTTTGTAATATTTTATGTAAGACATTTTTGGAGAATGTTATACATATATTAAAATGAAAAAAAAAAAATCTAAATTTGAGTAAAGAAATATATACATTTTGAGATATTAAAAATTAGTTTAGTAGCTTCACTGCACATTTGTAGCCTTCTCAATGTAAGTTTAATTTTTCTTTTTAAATCATGAAACCAAAAATAAATACAAAAGAGTAACGGGACCATGAAAATCAACTAATTTGTGTTGTGCTCACAGATTGCATACCATGAAATGAAAATATGCCCAACTCTCTCGCTGCCTTCCATTCATCAATAATGCGACATTAAGAGATGGTGTGAGTAAGTGCATATGCGTGTGTCATATAAATGATTTAAAACTATGGTAAAAAAAATTACATGTAGAGATTTCGGCAGCTTGATGGTGAGGAGAGGACAATATGAAAGAGGTGGCGGCCCCTCGGATTCCTCTTTCTCTCTCTTATAAATGCTTTGTCAAACTCAGGTCTTTTATTTTGGTAATAGTGAAACAAAGCGTTTCATTTAATTGTCCACAACATTTTCATGTTTCTCTATCTCTCTCTGGTGCCTTATCTGGTTAGTTATTAGTATTAGTCCTTAATTATTTTTTTTCTTTTGTTTTTAATACAAAAATGGTGGGTATGCTAAAAGACATGAAGAAGAGAGAAATGTGTGGTATAAGCTAAGACAATCAATGGGAGATTAATGAAATAACAGTAAAATATAAGTTAATGTAAACTTTTGGGTAACATAAAAAAAATACTTAATAAAAAGAGGTAAAAAAATGTTAAATGTATAATTAGAGCACCATATGGCAATATCTCATATACTCTTGCATGAGGTGTCTAGTTTTTTTTTTTTTTTTTTTTTTTTCATTAACATAATTTTTATCTTTAGCTCTGTAAATTATGAATGATTGCAATAAAACAAAAAGGAAGCACTAACTCACTTGAAGTTCAATAGGGGAGCACTAATTTTGATTGGGCAAATATAGATGAAAGAATGTGGTGGACTTAGGAAAGCACTAATTGCATATGCTACTTGTGATTATCTTTCAATGTTTTATGGTCCATTTGGATTGAGGGGGAGTGGAGTAGATTTGGCCCAAAATTAGCCTATTTTTAGCCAACTTTGATCTACTCTCCTCCGCTCCCCTTCCTTCCCCTCTCAATCCAAACGGACCCTTAAAGCATTACGCTCCACCACTGACAATTTATATGTATAAAAACAAAAGAACTTAACCCTGTACTTTTGTCTCTAGGACTATGATCTCAAAAAAAAAAAGAGTTAATTTTTAACCATTTAAATAAGGTTAGCATAATTAGGTAATGCACTTTTGCTACAATTCTTATAAACATCACATTCTACTGATGGTTTTAAGAATGTTATACATATATTTATAGCATAATTGTTATAGAATTTTGTTAGTAATAAGTTCATGGTAAGAGTTAACCAAAAAAAAAAAAAACCCATAGAGGTTTTGCCAGCTTGATGGTGGTGGGAGGCTAGCCAGCACGGTGGTGGTGGGAGGCCAGCCAGCATGGTGGTGGTGGGAGGCCAGCCAACATGACGATGGTGGTGGCCCCTCAGATTCCTCTCTCTCTCTCTCTCTTACAAATGCTTTGTCAATCTTAATTTTTTTTTATTTTGGTAATTGTGAAACAGTGCATTTCATTTAACAATCAAAAATATTTTTGTGTCTCTCTATCTCTTCCTAGTACCTTATTGGGTTAGTTATATTAGTCCTTAATTTTTTTTTTTTTGGTGCTTTTGTTTTTAATACTAAAATTGTGGGTATGCTATAGCCTAAAAGACATGAAGAAAAGAGCAAAGTGTGGTGTAAGCTTAGTCAATTAATGAGGTAACAGTAAAAATAAGTTAATGTGATATTTTGGATAACAGTAAAAAAATTAATGAATAAAGGTAAAAAATGCTAAATGCAAAATTAGCGCACCACATGACATGACCTTATGCACTCCCGTATGAGGTTTCTACTTTATGGTCCGTTTGGATTGAAGGGGAGGGAGGGGGGGGGGGTAGAGTAGATTTGGCCCAAAATTAGCCTATTTTTAGCCAACTTTACTTTACTCTCCTCCACTCTCCCTCCTTCCCCTCTCAATCTAAACAGGCCCTTAGAGCATTACGCTCCACCATTGGCAATTTATCTGTACAAAACCAAAAGAACTTAATCCTGGAATTTTGTCTCTAGGACTATGATCTCAATAAAAAGAGTTAATTTTTAACCATTTAAATAAGATTAGCATAGTTTAGGTAATGCACTTTTGCTACAATTCTTATAAACATCACATTCTACTGATGGTTTTGAGAATGTTATACATATATTATAGCATATTTGTTATAGAATTTTGTTAGTAATGAGTTCATGGTAAGAATTAACAAAAATAAATAAAAAAATAAAAATACCCATAGAGATTTCGCTACGTTGATGGTGGTAGGAGGCCAGCTAGCAAGGTGGTGGTGGGAGGCCAGCTAGCATGACGATGGTGGTGGCCTCTTAGATTCCTTTCTTTCTCTCTCTTAAAAATGATTTGTCAATCCCAAATTTTTTTATTTTGGTAATTGTGAAACAATGCGTTTCATTTAACAATAAAAAATATTTTTGTGTTTCTCTATCTCTCCCTAGTACCTTATTGGGTTAGTTATATTAGTCCTTATTTATTTATTTATTTATTTTTTGCACTTTTGTTTTTAATACTAAAATGGTGGGTATGCTAAAAGACATGAAGAAAAAGAAAGTTGTGGTGTAAACTTAGTCAATTAATGATGATAGTAAAAATAAGTTAATGTGATATTTTGAGTAACAGTAAAAAAAAACTTAATGAAAAGAGGTAAAAAAAAAGCTAAATGAAAGATTAGAGCGCCACATGGCATGACCTCATACACTCTCACATGAGGTCTCTACTTATATATATATACTAGTATTATGCCCGTGCGATGCACGGCTTAATAAAAAATATTTTGATAATATAATTAAATTTAATAACAAATAAAATGAAAAAAGAATTAATTTAAAATTTAAGATTAAAAAATAAATTGTACTTGTACACTTTAAAGAAATTTAATTTTTATTTCTTATTTTGATATTTAAATAATATGTTTTAGTGTTGATTTCATTCAAATGGTTATAAGTTATATCAACCCTAAACCAGTATATGCATCCATATGTAACATTCTAAATTAATAATAAATAAAAATATAATACTCTAACTTAATGTAACATTCTAACTTACTAATAAATAAATATAACACCCTAACTTAAAGTAATGTTTGTAATTGTATTGTATTTTAGCCTTTAAGAACACACACACACACACACACACACACACACACACATATATATATATATTTTTTTTATCATAAAAAATAATGAATTCAATAATTGAAATGGTTGAAAACAAAATTAAGCCAAAACCTCAATTCATTAATGAAAAAAAGCTTTTAAAAAAATGGAGTTAAGTAAAGATAGACTTACATAGAAATTTGGACGGATGGATTCTCTCGTATCCAATTTCATGTTTGACAGCAAATTTTTCTTTTAATTAAAGAATATAGATTACATGGAACAAAACACAAAACAAAAGCCATAACAAATTAAATCCATTATAAAATATTGATGTCAATAACAAATAATCATGTAATAAGAAATTTGAAAAATACAAATATATTGCTTGCTATATTGACTTCTAAAAAACACACTAAAAAGTGTGATCAAACATAGAATTTCAGTCTATTTATAAAATTTGTTGATAAAAATCATATTATATATAATAAAAAGGCAACAAATACACAAAATCTATTCAATTTGGTGAAAGAAAAAAAAAAATTTCTTGCAAGGTTGTAGGTAGGGCAGAAAGGAGAAATGTAGCACTTTTCTATTATGAAAGCTGCAACATCAAAAATAAGTACTCATGAAAAGCATTACTGCACCAACATTGTTAGAGGTAACACTATTTACATATGGCCAGGCCAAAAAAGAAAAAGAAAAAGAAGAAGAAGTAAAGAGACAAACACGGCTAAGCAAAATAATACCTGTATTGTATTTTAGAGTGAGATAAGATTTTGAATATTTGCTTTTGATAAGGAGGTAACTTCTTAATCCGATAAAGTTTGAATTTAGATGATTTATACTTAAACTAAATCTCCTTCGATCATTTTTTATTGGATAAATATGGATAGAATTTCATATTAGTATAAAGAAACAAAGTACTAATAAGGATAGACGTTTTTTTTTTAATGAATTAAAGTACAAAACTACAAATGAATGGTGATTTAAATAAAATTGATAAACATTCAATGATTGATTAAGATTTTGTGTACATCCTAAAAATTGATTAAGTATTAGAGTTTAAGTTGATAATAATAACTAAAATTCTATTTTATCAAAAATATTGCAATTTTTAAAATCTAAACAAAACTCTTCAATTTTTTTACGTGTAGTAAGAATTTGTGAAATTGTGAAGCTGAAATTTAAAAAAAAAATAAAAAAATTATAGGAGAATAAGATAAGAACAAAAAATATATATCTATTTTTAAAAAAATCTTAAAAAAAAAAAAATCCTACAATTTAAGAAGATAAGAACAACAAATATATATATCTATAAAAATTTATGAAAGTGTGAAGCTTAAGAATATATATATTTTTTTTCTTAATGGATGAGAAGAAGTTAAGTTGATATTAAATTATTGAGTTTTTGTGTCTATCAAACTTTATATAAAGAAGTAATTTCAAATTAAAATTTTTATCAACTTAGAAATTATATGAGAAAAAGATAAGAACATAAAAAAATTATATTTATTTTTCAAAAATCTATTAAAATTTCTGTAATTTGGTGAGTAGGAAAAAAATGCAAATTTGATCTTTTTTTTCTTTTACGTTCTTTTTATTTCTCTTTTTTATTTAAATTCTATCATTAGGTAATTCTATTCTATTGATTTTAGGCTTTGTTAATAACATTTTAGATAGACACAACTTATATAGTTGTAAATGAAATACTACTTTTTTTCATTACTTGATTTGTCATATTTATCCAAAAAATATGTATATATCTATTCTTAAAATCTAAAAATTTATTAAAATTTCTGCAATTTGGTGAAGCCACGTGGCGCAACTACGGCATCTAAGCCCAACTTTTATTTTATATATATATATATATATATATATTGATTTGGTAATGTAAGATGTTATGCTCTTTTGCAAGATTAGCTTAGTCATGTACTTCTATTTTATGTGCGGAATAACTATCATACATTTATGTTCAGGTTGAAGCTACTGCTTTGTCTATTTAAGAAGAGCAGAAGTGCAATTTAAAGAGCAGGTGCTTCGAAGTGATTTCTTGTAAAACAAAATACATCTATGGGACTCTGGTTCTAAGCTTCGAGCAATTTAAAGAGCAGGTGCTTCGAAGTGATTTCTTGTAAAGCAAAATACATCTATGGGACTCTGTTTCTAAGCTTCGAGCATACAACAAAAATTCATTAGGTGAATATTGTAATGTAAGATGTCATGCTCTTTTGCAAGATTAGCTTAGACAAGTACTTCTATTTTATGTGGAATAACTATCATACATTAATGTTCAGGTTGAAGTTGCTGCTTTGTCTATTTAAGAAGAAAAAGAGGAGCAATTTAAAGAAGTAGAACTGCAATTTAAAGATCCGGTACTCATATGTTTCTGATGCCTTTTATTGGAACTACCCTGAAATGATTTTATTCTTTCTTAGCATGGGAATCGAGCCCATTTCTTACTAATTTTTCTAGAATTTTAAGTAAAGAGCTTGGCACGGGATAGCAGAATTTCTTCTAATAATCTGATTTACAAATTATCCAAAGCACCATGATGATTAATTTTAGTTCTTTTGCATCTTTGGGCTTATTTCTCAAATACACGAGTGTTTATTTCTTATCATGAAGTGTTGGAGGTGATTATCTATATTCAATCTTTTCTTCTTCTTTTTTAATCAACATAAAGATTTGCCTTTTTTTTTTAAAAAAAATTTATGAAGTAAAAGATAATTACCATTATTGCTTGATGTTTCTGGAGCAAAACATTGTACAAGATTAATCAGAGATTCAAATAATTCTAAAGAACTTATTAACAGTATGATTTTCAAAACCTACATAAATGGTCCAAAAGGCAGAATAGCTACCAATAATTGCTAAAGAACAAATAATCATAGCAACCGTACCTGTGGGTGTGGCCAAGAAGTGTATAATTGGTGTGGCCCTCATGGCACTGGCAGCATAGCTAGCAATAATTGCTAAGAAAAAAGAGCACGTATGGCCCTGACAGCGCACGGAATCATTATTCCAAAAGGAAGACTCGTATTTTGACTCTCTTGAAAGTTGCCGTTTAGGAATTTTTTATTATTATTTTACAGTGAAGAGTAAAATGGTTTTAATTTCTTAATTTTTTTTTTTTTTTTTTTGGCTCTGAATCTAAACCTAGTACATGGGGCTTAATCTCATGTTTAAGTTGGATTATGGAACCAAGAGTATAATGTAGCAAGTTGAGCTTGGATTAACGGTTAATCTAATCTAATAAAACCCAAACTTGAAAGGCTAAAGCAAAAAGTTACCTAATATCACTCTATCAGTAATAAGTCTCAAAATATATGTTAAGAAAGGAAGAAACAGAGCATCAAGCTTATAATTTGATTGTTTTCAATAATAGATATAAAAGCATCACCATCTGATACTGCAAATGAACTTTATGAAATCTACTAAAGTAAGATTGGTTATAATTAAATTTAATTGGACAGGTGGAACACAGTTTTAAAAGTCCACAGAAAAGTTGAGAATCATTGGCATTTGGCAGAATTCATATTAGACTTATTTCACTCCCAGCTACCAATTGGTTGTGTCCTTAACTGCTGACAATGTGAAAACGTTCCATTCTACTATGACCGAAAGATAAAAACGTTTCACACACTTTCTTAAGAGTAAAAAAAAATTGAAAATGCAGATTAGAAAAAAGCAGTAGGTCCGTTTTTTGTCTCCCATTACGGTAGAAAGGAAAAGAGAGGCCATTTTTTCACACAATCGACGAAGAAACTACAGATTGCTATTCCTTTTGCCCAAAGCATTTGCACAATCTTTCTCTTGCCTTTTTTTTTTTTTACTCCTTTCATCATCTTTAGCCATAGAAGTGATTTCCTGTCAAGCAAAATACGTCTATGGGACTCTGTTTCTAAGCTTCGAGCATACAACAAAAATTCATTAGGTGAATATTGTAATGTAAGATGTCATGCTCCTTTGCAAGATTAGCTTAGACATGTACTTCTATTTTATGTGTGGAATAACTATCATACATTTATGTTCAGGTCGAAGTTGCTGCTTTGTCTATTTAAGAAGAAAAAGAGGTGCAATTCAAAGAAGTAGAAGTGCAATTTAAAGAGAAGGTACTCCTATGTTTCTGATGCCTTTTATTAGAACTACCTGAAATGAGTTTATTCTGTTTTATCTGTTCTTTAGCATGGGAATCGAGCCCATTTTGTTACTATTCTTGAATTGTTAGTAAAGAACTTAAGCTGGAATTGCAGAATTTCTTACAATAATCTGATTTAAAAATTATCAAAAACACCATGACAATGGATTTTTCTTCTTTTACATCTTTTGGCTTATTTAATCATCTTATGATAGCATCATGTGTAATGGGAAAGAATAGATACTGAATTCACATAATTCTAAGATCCAAAAATAAAACCAATCACACAATTAACCCAATACATAAGCTCACCATCAATAACCCATTCAAAAAAAATTTAACAACAAATTCAAAGTCATACACCTTTACTTTTTTTTATTACAAAACATCCTAATACATTACCAAACAAACAACAAAACATAAACAATAAAAAAAGATGAAAATATTCTAGTACAAAGAACAAAACATCAAATTTATAATGTCCTTGTCATACTGCATTTGTTTGCTGAGAAAACACTTGGAAAAAAGACAGAAATATATGTAGAACTTCAACTAGTCCAAGGGCTGTAATCAAATCAAGCCAAGTAGTGAATTTCCAAGCTCAGCTTGACAATAACAATAACATGTTCAAACCGCACTCCAGCTCAATCAAAGCCTACAAACAATTTCAAACTTGAGCTTGTCGAAAATTCTAAAAGCTTGAGCTCGACTTGATTCATTAGTCAAGTCGAGTTTGAGCTCAATATCTAGCTCAAACTTGAGCTTAATATCATGCTCTTGATCTTGACCTCCAACACAAGCAAATAATCAAATGTTCTAATCTCAACCAAAAAAAAAAAAAAATCAATTAATAGATAATTATAGAAAACAATGGATTTCCGCTAGTGAGCCACAGGAAAATATCACAATTTCTCAATATTAACAGGAATCTCATAAAATATAAAAATGTCGCAAATGAATGATGCTAGGGACAATGTTTTTCACAACTACTTTGTGATTGGAGCAACATCACTTTCACTTATGTCTACCACTAACACTACTTTTGTTATGCACTAGTCACAACTCACAACAGACCATATTAGCAATTATGAATAAAGTTGTGAAAAATATTGTGTCACTAGACTTATCGTATACAAATTAGGAAGCAAGGGATGGACATAACAAGAACAGATCAATAAAGTAACTATATATTTTTTACTAGTTTCATTGTCCTTCTCCTTCTCCATAGGATTAACAAGTGTGGATCATCTTTATTTTATCTTTTGGTGAATCCGTATACATTCATTGAGAAAAACCAAACGATACACAAACAACAGAAGTTTGGACAAAAAAAAGACACAGGTAAATGGTCCCAACAACACAAAAGGGACCAAAATCTTACACACCAAAAAAAAACTATACAACTAACTCTAGCTATGCATAGCGATGGACCAGGGAACTAATTACATGACCAGCATAAAGACAGAAGAACAGTTAAAACCAAGACACATATCAGGCATATTACAAGTTTCGAAAAACAAAATTTTGACATTGCACAGAGCTTAGTTGAGGCTTAATTGAGGATTGCCGCAGTATTTATTCTCCATTTGTAACAGAGAAGCTTAGTGAAGTTACTATCAATAAAATAATGGCCTAGAAGATTGAATGTCAGTTGCTTAACCGACTTATAGCAACAATAAATAGGAACCAAGAGGTTCCACTTTAGTGTGTGTCATAAGCACCAAGAGTGAGTAGAGTGGTTTGAAGGAAAAGCCTTCTAGTGTTAGTAGGTGTCTAAAGAAGTGAGGTGTGGGCAAGGATATTTATGTGAATTGATGTGTGTCTTGTAGGAGTTGGTGTGTCTTGTAAAAAGTCAAGTGGGTCTTATTGCACTGTTAAGTGGGTCCTATTGTTCCAAAAGTTAGTTTTTAGCTTCTTTTTATTTTCTACATACTTTTAGCAAAAAATTTTCAATTTTAACAAAATCAACTATTCCCAAAATAGATCAGTGTAACTTGTGTCTTGCAAAGTTTATTGTCAACTTGTCAATATTTTGAATTAAAATTTTTCTTTTATAATATCTTTAGCACATGTAGTCCTCTATTTTGTTCAACAATCTGGTATCAGAGCTTCCACTAGTTCAACAGGATATCCAGATTCTTCTAGCAAAAGGGCAGACAAAAAATAGGTGGTGGTCTTTGCTCTCAATACAGTCCCTACATAATACACACAAAGTATCACCTGTATATCCCCTTTTAGCTAGCCTGTCTCTAGTTGTTAATTTGTTGTTAATAGCCAACCATCCTATGAAACTGTCTAGGAATAGCTAGCTGAAACCAAAGATTCTTCCACCAATCCACCTCCAACTCTTTTTTCTCTAATTTCATTATAGGTGGTAGCACAAGAGTAGCAGCCAAAGCTTGTTGTCAAAAGGGTAACCAAGTCATCTGACCTTGCAGGCTTCCAAATCCAAACTTTGTCCCTCAAAACTGACTCTACTTTTGCTTCAGGCTTGCTGGCTGCATCATAAATCACCCTATATCCAAATTCTAATGGGATGCCAATTGTCATGCCATAAGAATATGGTCTTCTCATCCCTAACTTCAAATTTAAAGAAGCTCATAGCCAGATCCCTTAATTTTCGGATGGCTCTCCAATCCAAGTGCACACTTATGGGCCTTTTAACAGTCCATAGACACCTAATTATCACTGAAATATTTATTACTTTAGACTCTTGAGCCTTAAGTGAGCCACCAACAAAAAGGCAAGAACCTAGCACACACAGAGATAGAGAGAAGAAAATATTTATATTTAAAAAAAAAAAAAAAAGCCTTCATGGAATTAATATAATAAGCCCATAAAGAATTAACAGAACAGAGAAATAGAGAGGGATTTACCTTCTTTAAAAGCGTTGCTTTTGTTAGCCTCAACTGTGGCTTTGTGCACAGAGAGCCCTAAGAACCAACAATTGGTTGGAACTTAAAACTCACCTCAACCAAGAAAAATAATTTTGTATATATTTACTCATACACGCTTATTAAAAAATGATGGCCAATTAAAAAAAGCAAACAACCAACTAGGAAAAAAAAAAACAATCACTCAAGTTTATTAAAAAAGAAAAACCATGCCCAAAAAAAAATTCACATCTAGCTAAACTCAAGGAAAAAGAAGAAGAAGAAGAAGAAGAGCAAAAGGCCCTACTGTATTGACCAAACCAAAACAAAAAAACAAAAACAAAAAAAAAGGAAAAAGTGAGAGAGTTCAGAGTTATATCAAGCCCACAAAGAAACAATTGGCACATGAGAAGGAGCGGTACTTTTGTCATTTGGCTACAATTACATTTCTCCTCCCGCTCCCCTATTTTCTCCCCAAGTTGGGGAGATAGCATTTTGGTAGGCCCAAGGAGAAAACACTCAGGCCCACCAATTTACACTTATCTCTTCTCACTAATCAAATACCTACAAAAATCATTTTCTCTTCACTTTTTTCTCTCCTATTTTTCATCACCCCTAAAATCTCCCCCACTACACAAACCCTTTTCTTCAAGATGATGATGAATTGAGAAAGTAGGTGAAGAAACCTTAGACGCGTAAGGGAGATTATTGTTTTCAATAAATTATAATGATCCCTTACATACTTTTGCAAGTAGGGTTTGAATTTCAAGTTCCGAGTCAACTTAATGGGCTTGATTAAAGATTTAGACTCGTGAAACTTAATCAATCGAGACTCTATTGAAAATTTGTCAAGACACAACTCGATCAATCGAAGGTGAGAGTGGCGGCTCCAAAAAAAAATTTTGGGGGGGGGTCAGCGGTGGTGGAGCTAGAAATTTATCATAGGGGCAAGTAAAACAATAAAATAATTAACTTTTTTTAATATGTGCAACTTCCATACTATATACATCATATAATAACCTAAAATAATATTCTACATATAATTTAGTATAAATATGGATAAGAAAACAACCATTGAATGCAAAAACAAATATAATTAAATAACTAATAACATATATGGTCAGTCTCTTGGAGTCAGACTAACTGTAAATGTAAAATTAAGAAGAAAAAAAATAGTAACTGATATAAGTTTTAACTTTTGAAGTGTATGCTTCTTAACCATACACGTGGTTAGTCCCTTGAAATTGGAGCAAGCACTAAAATAATTTTTGGATTTGGAAATCTTTAGAGCATTTATCAAACTACTTGATCAAATAGAGAGAAAAACTAAGAAAACATCGAAGGGAAAAAGAAAGATAGAGAGAATGAGAAAAGAATCATAGATATAGATATAGATCTATTGGTTGTACTAGTGTGTACTTTTTAGTTGATGAAGAAGAAAAGTGTAGGGAAAATCAACTTTATTCTACTATATGGGAAAATAAGCCAAAGTCTTGGAAAAAAATGAGTTTTTTTTTTTTTTAAATGAATGAGCAAAAATTTGGAACTTTTTTTTTCTTTCTTATAAAATTAAATATTTTTTTTGTTAGTGCTATTTGACACAACACTACAATGAAACTTAAATGGCAAGTTGTTACATGTAGGAAAAAAGTGATGTTAGTTGTAGAGTTCTAATAAAAACCAGTTACAACTTGCCACCTGTTAAATTATTATAAAAATATTATAAAAGTAGCATTAAGATGATCTTATTCAAACTTATGTCAATTGAGTTTAAACAAAATTTAGGGCTAGGATATTCAAAATTTTATTTTATGAGCTAAAGAAAAGTTATTAAAAGGAATATATATATATATATATATATATATAATTATGGCCAGGTCAGGGGGTTCATTTGAACCCCTGGCCTTAAGGTAAAGCCACCCCTGAGTTAAGCTATGTATCGACAAGATAGTAACTTCCCATTTCTTGAGCTAATTCTGAGACTTTGTAGTGATCTTGAAAATACAACTATTTGATAAAATACTAATTAATACACATTAATCAAGATGATAACCTAAAAATATAATTCAATTAAATAACTATTAAGACACGTTGCGTTTGTCAGAACAATGTATAACATGTACCCACTCTCTTGCAAGTTGGCAAGTGGGCATGTTGCATGCTCTCCTTTCAAGGTGCTGATAATGTGAATGTGTCCCGTTGTAATTTTCTTTTTCTCTTTCTTTTTTTTTAGCGCACATTGTTCAAAAAAATATGATTTCAGTTCAAGCCATAATAAACATAGGGAAAAAAAAATTATGAATGACTTAATAAGCGTATTGGTTTAGAACATATATATTTTTTTTTATAAGATAAACAAAGGTAATTGTCTTTTTAACATTTTTTTTTTTTTTTTTTATAAAAGTAGTATCAAAACTTTTCTAAAATAACATATTAACTAATATCTTAAAGGTACTCGTAAACCAAACCTGTAAACAAATGAAAAAAGTTAATAGATATAGTTTGTTTACCAAGTTATTAAAAAACCAATGGCTTGGCCAAAGGAAGAAAGCTCCTAGGATTTACCTCCAACCAATAATTTAATTACATGACCACGTGCAATTCAAATCTGATTGGATTCTTCTATTATAAATTTTCCTAACATAAACTTTTTGCTAGCAACTTTAAGAACCACTTCTAAAATTTCATAGTAGTGTTGATATTATGGCTTTAACTTGATTACCAATCTTAGCAATACCAGTTTCATATTTAGCACCAATTTAGCAACACCAGTTTCATATTCAGCACCAATTGCTATTCCTTTACCCTAAAGCAATGGCAAAATCTGGCCTTTATATTTTTTTCCTTTTCTCCTCCAAACATCCTTAGCCATAGATGTGATCTCTTGCAAAGCAAAATAAATCTTTGGGACTCTATTTCTAAGCCCTGAGCATACAAGAAAACTCCATTTTAAGTGAATTTTGTAATGTAAGTTGTCATGCTCTTTTGCAAGATTAGCTTTAGACATGCATGTACTTTATGTGGGGAATAACTATCATTCATTTATGGTCAGGTTGAAATTGCTGCTTTGTCTACTTAAGGAGAAACAGAAGTGCCATTTAAAGAGCAGAACTGCAATTTAAAGAGCAGGTACTTACATATTTCTGATGCTTTTTATTGGGACTACCTCGAAATGTTTATTCTAATATATTTGTTCTTAGCATGGCAATCGAGCCCATTTCATTACTAATTTTCTTGAATTGTTAGTAAAGAACTTGAGCCGAAATTGCAAAATTTAATTTGATTTAAAAATGATCAAAAAGACCGTGACAATGGATATTTCTTCTTTTGCATCTTTTGGCTTATTGTATCATTAATTGTTACATTTGAAATTCTTCCTTACTCAATTTAGTGGGCACCTTATGATAGAATCACTTTAATGGGCAAGGTTAGATAGTTCAAATAATTCTAATTCTAACTTTCTTCCACTGCTGCTATTTTAAAAAAATTGTCAAATTATTGGTTCTCCTAAAAGCTTAAGCTAATAGGAGACGGTGAATTTATTTATTTAATCTAACAATATTAATGGACAAATATATAAAATGTATATTCCTAGTAAACAACCAATGTATCAAACTCAGGTTACTAATCAATAACACACTTCTCTACATATTTTCACCACCAAAATTAATTCCCAGATTTTTTCTCATGGTCTATTGTTTTTCTTGTTTCTTTGTTTGTCACAACCTTGGTTTTCGTGGAGCTTCTTGTGTCTTTATGTACTAATCTGATGATCAGTACTCAAGTTGTATTACCAATACGTTCAACTGTGGGGAGATCACAAATGTGAGTTTACCATTCTGGGGAGCTGGCCAAGCTGGTGTTTGTGGCAATCCTCAGATCTCACCTGTGCGAAAAATATTACTACCATAGACATTATGAACATGAAGTACAGGGATTTTTAGAAATGGTTGACAACATTAATGGAATTTGCTCGCCCAACTTTGTGAATAGCAAACTCTATTCCAAGCTTTTCCACAGCGTCACACTCTTACAAAATCTTACCATAAAAAATTGACGTGGCAAGCTTCCAAATCCAAACTTTGTCCCCCAAAAGTCAAAACAGACTTACTTTTGCTTCAGGCTTGCTGGCTGCATAAATCACTCTATCCAAATTCTAATGAAAGGGTACCAATAGGATGCCAATTGTCATGCCATAAGAATATGGTCTTCCCATCCCATACTTCAAATTTAACGAAGCTCATAGCCAGATCCCTTAATTTTAGGGGCACACCATTGGGACTTTAACAGTCCATAGACACCTTTTATCAAAAAAAAAAAAAAAAAAACTGTCCATAGACACCTACCTTTCAGCAGGTTGGAATCCTTCTCTCTTGGAAGGTAAACGTTTTCCCAGGATACTTTAATGCCCCCTTTACTAGTGCTTTGGCATGACCAAAAGAAATGGTTGAAATACTTCTGTAATTAAATTGTAATTATAATAATTTTGGCAAGCTTTCTCTGTAGTCTTAATAATCTTTTTTGGCAAAATTCCATAGATGTGTACATGACAATTGACATGACACATTACATTAATAATTAAATTGTTATGTTCTCAACATTATCATTGAAATAGTTGTTACTTTCTACCCTTGACCCTTAAGTGAGCCACTCCAAAAACCCAGAAACCTAGTACACAGTGATAGAGAGAGATAAGAAAATATTTATAAAAAAAAAAAAAACCTTCATGAAATTAACATAATGACCCCATAAAGCATTTAACAGATCAAAGAAATTTACCTTCTTTAAAAGCATCGCTTTTGTTGGCCTCAGCTGTGGCTCTGTGCACTGAGAGCCCTAAGAACCAAGAATTGGTTGGAACTTAAAACTCACCTCAACCAAAAAACAAACTCTAATACTTGAAAGGATGAGAAAAATGTAAGAAACAAATTTTTGGGTTCATTTTTCTTGTTAACCAAACTGAGAATGAGAGGATGATATTTTATTTTTTAATACTTTTATCTAATTGGGATATTGACCTTGTAAAGGTTGAGTTTCAAGTTGGGTTGAGAGCCCCCCCCCCCCCCCCCCCCCGGCGCGTCTTTTTATTTGAGAAAGCTTGAGGTCAATTAAGTCTAGACTTTTTTTCCAAGATTTTTTTTAATTATTTTTTAATTTTAGACGAGAAAAACTTATATCTTTATACCTATTGAATTTGTAATTCATATTAGTGTTACATTTTTTAATTAATTAGCTTGATTATAATAGTTATATACCTTTTTATTATAATTTATATTTAAGTAAGTTTCTTGAAAGTTGAACAATTAACTTACTCCAAGTTGGTATCTTATTTGTACTCTTTTGTATGCCTATTATTTCTCATATACGAACAGTTTGTTCAAGGGCTTTGATACGTACAAATAAATTATGGTCAACCCGTCAGCTTTTTGCCCTACGGTCTAAGCTGACGGCATCGAACAACTGGAAAAGCAGAAGAATCCAAGGCTGACGGATAGGGATTCGGAGCCCTTGGGCAGCACTGCAAAGAACTGACGACGACATGGCTGACGGGGTAAAGCAAGCCGACGACCCCGATGCCGACGGTTAGGAGTAAAACTTTGACCTGGCCACCACGCGTGGTATTTAAGGAAATTACTTGTGTCCCACGCTCAGTATTAAAGTCCTATAAGGAAAGGATTCCGCGATCCGCGCTCATGAGGATTCCTATAAGGAAAAGACTTCTACTCCAAGGAAAAAGGTCAACCCACAACTACTATAAAAGCCCCAATACTCTCACAAATCGAGGTACGCATGATTAACCCCGCTCTAGCACTATAGAGTTGAAAAAAGTTCTAATTTGACCTTCGGAGGGTATTTGGCCGACACCACACCGGTGCTCTCTGTTAGGTCTTCTCTTTTCCTTGTGCAGGTGCCGTTTCGAGAGTACGAGCATTGTGCAACTCACTGTTGATATTTTCGGCATCATCAGTTGGCGCCGTCTGTGGGAAATAAAGACTAAGCCATATTATCGTTTCCCGGACTAAAGGGTTGCATGGTACTCACTCGCTTAATGGCAACTACTAATGACGTTCAAGGAGAGGAGCCACCCACGACTGCCTTCGAGAGACAAGTTCGGACTCTCGGTGCCGCCGTGGAACGTCTCACCAGACAAAACCTCGACTTGGAAGAACAGCTGCGCCAGAAGAATGCAGCACTGAATGACCAACAAAAATATCAGGAAGGGACCAGCGCCCCAAAGAAGAATCAGGAGAAACCTGAAGGCAGCCACGCCCCAAGCAAGCCGGAGAGGCAGAACGTGAGCATGCCATCCCTCACGGATGCGACTCCACCGCATATTATCGCAGAGATGCAGGCAATGAGGGAGCAGATGGAGGTTATGATGAACGCGCTCAAGGGGCGAGTCTCCAGTGATCTTGACGATGTAGTCAACTGCACCGACTCGCCCTTCACTATGGCCGTGAACTCCTTCCCCCTACCCCACAAGTTTCACATGCCGAATATAGATAGCTATGACGGAGTGAAGGATCCTCTGGACCATCTGGACACTTTTAAGACCCTGATGCATCTTCAGGGGGTAGCAGACAAGATTATGTGCAGGGCCTTCCCCACAACACTCAAAGGCCCAGCAAGGGTATGGTTCAGCCAACTGACGCCCAACTTTATCAGCACCTTCAAAGAGCTAAGCGCTCAGTTCACTACACACTTCATTGGGGGACACAGGTATAAGAAGTCCACAGCATGTTTGATGAGTATCAAGCAAAGAGAGGACGAGACGTTGAGATCCTACATAACGCGCTTTAATAAGGAAGCGCTATCGGTTGACGAAGCCGACGACAAAATACTTGTTGCAGCCTTCACAAATGGGTTGCGTAAGGGTAAGTTTTTGTTCTCCCTATACAAAAACGACCCGAAGACCATGTCGAAAGTACTCTACAGGGCCACTAAGTATATGAATGCTGAGGACGCGCTGCAGGCCCGGGAAGAGAAGCCGAGAAAAAGGGAAAGGCAGGAGGATGCACGACCAGAGCAAGGGAGGAAGAGGCCTAGAACGGGAGATCGGAGGGACGAAAGGCGTTCTAAACCTCCGGGAGGAAGATTCACAAGCTTCACCCCGCTAACTGCCCCAACAGATCAAGTCCTAATGCAAATTAAGGACGAAGGGGCTCTGACCTTCCCTGGAAAGCTGAAGGGAGATCCTAGCAGGCGTTCTAGAGACAAGTACTGTCGCTTTCACCGAGATCACGGCTATGACACAGCCGACTGTTACGACTTGAAGCAACAAATCGAGGCCCTTATAAGACAAGGGAAATTGCAGAAGTTCGTAAGCAAGGAAAGAGCGGATCCAGCACCTCTAGAGCACCCCCCCCCGACGAGATAGCGACCGTCCTAGACCTCCCGTTGGTGACATACGAATGATTGTAAGAGGAATGGCTACCGGGCCGTCCAAAAAGGCTCGAAAGACGTACCTCCGGATGGTCCAAAACGTCCAGCTGACGGGTCCAGTGTAAAAGGTAGCTCGAAGGGAAACCCCCATTATCGAGTTCTCGGAAGAAGATGCGCGACGTCTTCACCACCCGCACGACGATGCGCTTGTTATCAGCCTACAAGTTGGAGACTACAACTTGCATCGGGTGTTGGTCGACAATGGCAGTTCGGCAGACATCCTGTACTACCCGGCATGCCAGCAGATGAAGATTGGCAGGGAACAACTGGTTCCAACAAATGCCCCACTTGTCGGTTTTGGAGGTGCAAAGGTGTTTCCACTAGGCGCGGTCACGTTGGCTGTGACAGCAGGCAACTATCCCCAGCAAATCATGAAGGACGTAACGTTCCTCGTGGTCGACCATTCATCTGCCTATAATGTTATCCTAGGGCGACCCACCCTCAATTCATGGAAGGCGGCAACTTCGACTTATCATTTAATGATCAAGTTCCCAACTGAATACGGAGTCGGAGAACTACGTGGAAACCAAATTGCCGCACGTGAATGCTACGTGGCCATGATGGAAATGGATGATCACCGCCAAACCATGAGCATAGAAGAACACCGGAGCACGACGGAGCCAATCGAGAAGCTTGAAGAAATACCCCTGGATGACTCCAGACCTGACCAGGCAACGAAGATTGGAACCCTTGCAAGTCCCGTAATCCGGCAAACACTTAAAGCATTCCTCAAAGAGAATCAGGACGTATTCGCCTGGAGTCACAAGGACATGCCAGGAATTGACCCTTCAGTCATGGTGCATAGGCTGAATGTATCACCATCCTTTCCGCCCATCCGGCAGAAGAAGCGGGTCTTTACCCCAGAACGAGATCAAGCCATAGCTGAAGAAGTCCGCAAGCTACGAGAGGCAAATTTCATTAGAGAAGTCTACTACCCCGACTAGCTAGCGAACGTAGTGATGGTCAAGAAAGCTTCCGGGAAGTGGAGGATGTGTGTAGACTTCACCGATCTAAACAAGGCATGCCCTAAAGACAGCTACCCTCTCCCGAGAGTTGACACTCTAGTAGACTCTACGGCTCAACACCAGCTGTTAAGCTTCATGGACGCTTTCTCTGGCTACAACCAAATCAAGATGCACGACGATGATCAAGAAAAAACTTCCTTCGTAACCAGCCAAGGCCTCTTCTGCTACAAGGTAATTCCGTTTGGTCTAAAGAATGCGGGCGCAACATATCAAAGACTTATGAACAAGATGTTCGCACGGCAGATCGGGAGAAACGTCCAGGTGTACGTAGATGATATGCTGGTTAAGAGTCGAAGGGAAGAAGATCATTTAGAAGACCTCAGGGAAACGTTCAACACTCTCCGCTCTTACAACATGAAGCTTAATCCAGGGAAGTGTGCCTTTGGGGTGACGGCAGGAAAATTCTTAGGATTCATGGTCTCCCAGAGGGGCATCGAGGTCAATCCAGACAAGATCCGGGCTATAATGGAGATGGCACCACCAAAGAATGTGAAGGAAGTACAAAGCCTCAACGGCAAGATAGCAGCGCTATACAGGTTCGTCTCCAGGGCAACGGACAAGTGCTTACCCTTCTTTCGCACACTGAAGAGATCTTTCGAGTGGACTGCCGAGTGCCAACAAGCGTTCGAAGAATTGAAAACTTATCTCTCTTCCCCCCCATTACTGAGTCCCTCGCAACCGGGTGAAGAGCTTTTTCTCTATCTTGCCGTCTCCCCGGCCGCCGTCAGCACCACCTTGATCAGGGAAGAAGGAAGTGTGCAGAAACCTGTGTACTACACCAGTCGGGCGCTACGCGGAGCAAAAGAAAGATATCCGCCCATGGAAAAACTCGCATTTACACTGGTTACAGCGGCACGCAAACTGAAGCCGTACTTTCAAGCCCACACAATGATCGTCCTAACTAACAAACCTTTGCGACGGGCGATGAGCAACCCTGAAGCTGCTGGGCGATTGGCACTATGGGCCATAGAATTAAGCGAGTTTGACATACAGTACCGCCCACGAACCGCCATTAAAGGACAGGTCGTTGCAAATTTCATAGCTGAGTTTACAAATGGCGAGGACAAGGGGGCAGAAGAATCTCCCCAGTGGAGCATACATGTAGACGGGTCCTCTAACAGGCAGGCTGGGGGAGCCGGTGTCGTACTACACTCACCCGAAAGAGACATGATCGAGTGTATGATCCGCCTTGAGTTCCCTACCACCAACAACGAGGCAGAGTACGAAGTTCTGATAGTAGGGCTGGACCTCGCCAAAGCTGCAGGAGCCGAAAGAGTGATTATTCACTGCGACTCTCAAGTCGTGGTCAACCAGATAAATGGGGATTATGAGTGTAAAGGCGAGAAGATGAAAAAATATCTGGACCAAGCAAGGTGGAGGGTCAACGAGCTGAGGGCCAAAATTACACAGATCCCCCGAGGAGAAAATGAGCAAGCTGATCGCTTAGCTTACTCTCTTTCGTTCAGCTCTCTCCGCTTATAAATTCTGTCGCTGTACAAGAGCTTGGTTCCGAAAGCAATTGGACTACGCCATTAGTTTCCTACTTGAAGAACGGCGTATTACCAGACAGAAAGGAGGCTGCAAGAAAGCTGAAGGTCTAAGCCGCGAGGTTTGTCCTAATAAGAGACGTCTTGTACAAAAGAGGCTTCTCCCGCCCCTACCTACAATGCTTAGGTCCTAAAGAAGCAGATTACGTCATGAGGGAAGTGCACGAAGGAATCTGTGGAAACCACTCAGGGTCGAGGTCGCTAATACACAAGCTAGTACGAACGGGGTACTTTTGGCCAACTATGTAGAAGGATGCCGAGGCTTATGTAAAGAAATGCGACAAGTGCCAAAGGTTCAGCAATGTCGTCAGACAACCACCAGAAGAGCTTACCTCGATGACAGCACCGTGGCCGTTCGCTCAATGGAGACTGGACATCATGGGACCATTTCCTATGGCAATACGACAGCTGAAGTTTCTAATAGTAGGCATCGACTACTTTATGAAATGTGTGGAAGCTGAAGCCTTGGCCACCATTACGGAGAAGAACGTACAATTTCGTTTGGAGATGCATAATATGCAGATTTGGCATCCCTAGAGTCTTAGTCTCGGACAACGGGAAGCAATTCGACAACGATGCCTTCCGGGACTTCTGCTCTCAATTAGGGATACGGAACCACTACTCCTCCCCCGCCCACCCTCAAGCCAACGACCAAGTTGAGGTCACGAACCGATCCTTGCTGAAAATTATCAAGACTCGGCTCAAGGGGGCAAAGGGTATATGGGTTGAAGAGTTGCTGAGCATACTTTGGGCCTACAGGACGACGGTAAGAACACCAACACAGGAAACACCATTCCGGCTAACATACGGGAGCGAAGCTGTCATCCCAGCCGAAGTCGGCCTCACAAGCTACAGGGTGCACAACCATGACGAAAGGAAAAATGACGAAGCCATACGTCTACAGCTCGATCTAGTGGACGAAGTCAGGACTACGGCAGAGCAAAGGATCGCACGATATCAGGACCGCATGGCCAAGCATTACAACTCCCAGGTCAAACACAGAGACTTCCAGGTTGGAGACCTTTTTCTAAGAAACGTTATGGGCGCAGCAAGGGACTCCATCCAAGGAAAGCTCGGCCCAAATTGGGAAGGACCCTACCGAGTCACGGCATGGCAAAGGAAGGGCACCTGCCATCTAGAGGCACTGGACGGACGGAAGACAAAGCGACGCCCTCGTCCAGAAGCGGAGCCAACCGCAACTCGTCACGTGTCCAAAGCATTTAATTCCAACCGAATTATTTTCTCTCTCCTAGCTAAAATGAAGGTCAGCAACAAAAAATAACTCCATAGCCCGTCAGCTTGAACTGACGGAGATATGGAGTAGGGGGCGACTGATACGTACAAATAAATTATGGTCAACCCGTCAGCTTTTTACCCTACGGTCTAAGCTGACGGCATCGGACAACTGGAAAAGCAGAAGAATCCAAGGCTGACGGATAGGGATTCGGAGCCCTTGGGCAGCACTGCAAAGAACTGATGACGACATGGCTGACGGGGTAAAGCAAGCCGACAACCCCGATGCCGACGGTTAGGAGTAAAACTTTGACCTGGCTACCACGCGTGGTATTTAAGGAAATTACTTGTGTCCCACGCTCAGTATTAAAGTCCTATAAGGAAAGGATTCCGCGATCCGCGCTCATGAGGATTCCTATAAGGAAAAGACTTCTACTCCAAGGAAAAAGTCAACCCACAACTACTATAAAAGCCCTAATACTCTCACAAATCGAGGTACGCATGATTAACCCCTCTCTAGCACTCTAGAGTTGAAAAAAGTTCTAATTTGACCTTCGGAGGGTATTTGGCCGGCACCACACCGGTGCTCTCTGTTAGGTCTTCTCTTTTCCTTGTGCAGGTGCCGTTTCGAGAGTACGAGCATTGTGCAACTCACTGTTGATATTTTCGGCATCATCAGGCTTAATTTTAATCTCTTACGTAAACTATATATATCTATCTATCTTACATAAATTACATTATTATTTATCTATTTTTGTTACATTAAAAATAAATATGCTTATAACTAAATTGACATATATATATATATATATATATCATGTATAACGTAACCTGATTGCAAAAAGAAGATGCAGTAGCATAATCCTAAAGTCGCATATAAGCTCTACCGTTGAAAGTATCAAAGAGATTGTGTTCAGAAAATTTCCAAACCAGCGGATTAGTAACTGATTCTAAGACAACTCTTAAGTGAGACTAAAATTGAAAAATTCAAGAAAATAATAATCCCTAGGAGCTTTGAAACTTTGGTTCGCCTCGAAAGGGCTGTAAGGGGCATTATCTTCATGCAAAAGCTCAAAGTATCACTGATGCATGTTAGAAAATTAATATAAAGGTAACTATTTTCACATTCTAAGAGCATTAATATTGATATAAAAAAAAAAAAAGAAAAAAAAAAGAGCATTAATATTGAAGGTGCTAAAAAGTCATATTGTTATTTGTAGCACTACCAATACTATAAAACATGCTGCAATGATGGAGGGAAAGCTAAAAAATTTGGCTGTTGAGCTACAGTGCACAACCAAATATGGCTGTGCACTGTAGCTAAGAAGGTAAAAAGAAAGAACAATATTTTATTAAAAGTTATATTATTTTATTGTGTTGGTGGTGATGGTTATTATTTATTGTAGTAAATATATTATTTTATTATATTATTTTATTGCGTTGAAAGTTAAAATAAAACTATTGATATTGGGTGTTTAGTAAAATTATACGATAAAATAGATAAAATAGTTTTTTATGGTGTCAAATTGCTAAATTTATGCCCCAATTTGTAGTTTTTACGTTGAACACATACTTGATACTAATCTACCATAGTATGAGACAAAAGACGTGGATGACACGTAATTGGAGATATGAAAGAAAACTTGCCAAAGCCGAATGACATGTATCAGAAACAGACTGCGTTTTGCTAGAATGCAAGATACGTCTTCTTTTATTAATAGTAAAAAATTGGCCACCAAGCCCTAGCGGTCCAGCTTCCGCAATCTTAAGTGACCTTCTATCTAAGAAAAATCTAACTAGTATTTCCTAGCCATTTGTTAGTTATATCATCCTAGGTTTTTTACTGTGCCCTTATACAGTACTAATCCCATCAAGTTTTGGATTAAGAGTTGTTCATGGAAGTTCTCAAGTCCCTAAAGTTAAAAGCACATAGCCAAGGGTCTTCATTCCTAATCGAAAGAAGAAAAGCACTGCCAATGAGTTCTAACCCAATGGTGCGCTTGTAAATTTACCAATCAAAGAGAGGGAAGAAATGAAAAACATCATTACTCAATTGTCATAAAACCATTGCCTTCCAAGAGTCAAACATTAAAAATTCTCAACTTTTGCACATTCCATATTCAACTAAAAAAAAATCCATGTAGTTGTGTGGAAAGTACAGCAAGCAAAAAAAATCAATTCCTAACAAAAAAACAAAATAAAATTTAAGCAATGACATAAAAAAAAAAAAAAATATCGAGTAAATTAAGAGTTACAATATTAAAGAAATTAGCAATGGGAAAAGGAAACATAAAAAACATTATGATAAATCTTAAATTAGGTATCATGTAGATTTGCATCTGGAATCAGATTATCCATAAAAGTAGACTTATATTTCAAAATGTTATACAATAAATAGACAAAAGAAAAATACATTCCCTACCATTGCTTGTGATATGAAAAAAATATAACTATTATGAAAGTCATATATAATAGAATTAAAAGAATTCCTTAAAAAAATAAAAAGAGAGGGAAGCAAAGGTCATACAGTAGCAAGAGTCATATATAAAGAGGAACAGTTTTTGTCCTGCACCCTTACACATGCTAATCCATCAAGCTTTGGACTAAATTGAGAAGGTGTGTACTTCAAAGATAATGTTACAATAAAAACTCAAATTAAGAAGAATACCCATTTTCTTGTTGAGAACTAATCATCTTAAAACAGAGTGAACTGCTATTGTTGCAAAAGAGTTGTTCATAAAGGTTCTCAAGTCCCTAAAGTGAAAATCACCTACCCAAGGGTCTTCAACACTGCCAATGAGTTCTAACCCAAGAAGAATCATTGCTTTCCAATAGTAAACACTCTGAAAGCTCTCAACTCTTGCATACTCCATATTCAACAAAAAAACCCATGTAGGTATGTGAAAAGCACAGCAAGCAATATTATTGAATTCTTGAAGGTGTTGCGACTTGCGAGAGCTGTAAATTAGTCCAATTTTTTGCCTCCAAGTTTGTATGAATTTTCCCATGTTCGAACTACCTAGTGCCAATGTACCAAGCATAACACTCATATCTCTGTGTTTCCAAAAGATCACTCAGAACATTTCAATTGAAAAGGTTGTCTTTTTATTTCAACGCTATAATATGAGAAACCCCTTGCAGTTTTCTGAGATAATTATTGAATTAAAAAAAAATCTCTGAGACCCAAAATTAAAAACCAATCACACAATTAAACAACAAATTCAGAGTCCTATGCACAGCTTTACTTTTTGATTACAAAACACTCCGATACATTAATTACCAGACAAATAACAAAACATAAACAATGAATATATAAAGATGAAAATCTTCAAGCACAAAGAACAAAATTTTCAAATTCAAAACGTTTTGATGATGCTGCTTTTGAAGACTATACATAGAACTACGGAATGAATGGAACTTCAAACTTGGAGGTCTCGAATTGGAACTTGGAAGGTCAGTTTTTTTGTCAATGGAAGGTCAGTTTTGTTTTATTTAATTGACCTAGTAAGTGTGCTGAATTTAAATTTGGGTTGGGCTATGGAGTGAGAGTAAAATAACCCCCTTCGTCAGAAAGAGAAAAAAAAAAAAAAAGAAAAAAAAAAGAAAAAAAGAAAAAGAAAAAGAAAAACCCATTAAAAAAGAGAGAGAGTAAAATAACCCATCTCGAGCCCAATTATGTCCAGAACTTAAATGGATTTATTGTTGGCATTCTCTAGGTTTTTATTTCTTATTAATATTTTTTTATGAATAACAAAAATAGTAGGAAAAGACAATAAGAGTGACTTTTACTTACTTTGGTGTTACCATGGTAGCATCTTACCTGCTAGAATTCGGAAAAAACCATAGTTGTTATCTCAACTCCATATGGGCTGAAGTATAAGATAAAAAAAAATCTAAACATGTATCCATCTAATATTAACAAACTATCAACCAAGATAAAAACACAAAATCATTGTTTCTTAATATATTAAGATGTAATCAAATACCAACAACAAAAAAAAAAATATATATATATATATATATATTTTCTAAAGAGCATCAACTATTGCAAAAAAAAAAAAAAAAAAATTTATTTTCACAAACCAAAAATTACTTTTGCTACTTTAATAGAGCACTTGAAATATCTTATACAGTAGCGTTTTTGGTTTATAGTATTTTAAATACTAAGAGGGTGTTTGGATTGACCTGTTTTCAGTTACATAACTCAAAAATCTTAACTCAAAACTCAAAAACCGTGGGACCCACTAGCTGAAATGTTGTTTGGTTCAATTTCCATTTTGTGTTTCCGTATCTCATATCTCAAAATTTTGAGTTTTGAGAATGAGAAATGAGAACAGCTCTGAGCCTGTTTTCACTTTTTGAGAAATGAGTTTTGTGGCATTTGAGTAAATAATTGCAAATATGTGGGACCCCCTTCAGTGTATAGTCACATCACCCTCAGAGCCGTTGGAAGCCTTTGCTGTGCCAAATGCTCCTATCTCAGTTTTGGGTGAAAGAACAAAGAAGAGGACGCGCCAGAAAAACCAACTTTCTGACCTGTGCAGGCTGTGGGCTCCACCAAAAAGTGAAAAAGTTGAGAAATGAGATATGAGGCACAGCTTTGAGATATTGGAGCCAAACAAAAATTTTCAGTTTTGGGTTTTGAGGGAGATGAGTTTTGAGCAATGAGTTATGTGTTTTGAGTTATGATTTTTGAGTTTTGAGATACTCTCAATCCAAACACCCTCTAAATATTTAGAATTTAGAACACTTGATGTTAGTACTCTAATACTAGGCTAACGAGGATTTTTTATTTTTTATTTTAAAGTTTTGTTTTAGTTAAATTTTTGAGTTGGATGGTTGCTAGTTGGGTTAAGCTAATTAAAAGTGAGAGGTCTAAGGTTCTGGAAGAGGAAGGTCCAACCCTAGAAATAAAAAAATATAACCAATAAATTTTTTTTTTCTTTGGGCCAAGGGACCCAAAATTTTTTTTTTTTTTTTTTTAAATCAATCTCTGTTTTCGCTATGATTCTCCTTCCTATAACTTTTGCAATATTATTTTTTAATCAAGAGCAGGTGGAATCATTATTCCAAAAGGAAGACTCGTATTATTATTATTATTATTATTATTATTATTATTATTATTATAGGAAAGACTCGTATTATTGACTTTGTTGGAAGTTGACATTTAGGCATTTCTTTGATAGTGAAGAGAGTAAGGTACTTTTCTATTTCTTAAAAAAATTCTCTTATCCTTTTTTTCCTTTTATCATTTCATCATCTTTAGCCATAGAAGTGATTTTTTGTAAAGCAAAATACATCTATGGAATTCTGTTTCTAAGCTTTGAGCATAAAAAAAAACTTCATTTAGTGAATATTGTAATGTAAGATGTCATGTGCTTTTGCAAGATTAGCTTAGACATGTACTTCTATTTTATGTGGGGAATAACTATCATACATTTATGCTCAGGTTGAAGTTGCTACTTTGTCTATTTAAGAAGAAAAAGAGGTGCAATTTAAAGAAGTAGAAGTGCAATTATGCCTTTTATTAGAACTACCTGAAATGAGTTTATTCTGTTTTATTTGTTCTTAGCATGGGAATCGAGCCCATTTTGTTACTAATTTTCTTGAATTATTAGTAAAGAACTTGAGCAGGAATTGCAGAATTTCTTATAATAATCTTATTTAAAAAATATTAAAAAACACCATGACAAGAGATTTTTCTTCTTTCACATTTTTTGGCTTATTGTATCATTAATGGTTACCTTCGAAATTCTTCCTTACTCAAGTTAGTGGGCACCTTAGGATAGAATCACTACTTGTGATGGGCAAGGTTAGATACTGAGTTCAAATAATTCTAATTCTAACTTTCTCCCACTTTGCTGACATTTTAATGAATATATATATATATATATATATTCCTTGTAAACAAGCAACCAACCAAAGTACCAAACTCAGATCCCTAACAACACACTTCTCTACGCATATTCACCATCAAAATGAACTCCCAGATTTTTTCTCATGGTCTACTGCTTTTCTTGTTTCTTTGTTTGTCACAACCTTGTTTTTGGAGCTTCCTGTGTCTTTATGCATAGATGATCGATACTCAAGTTGTAGTACCAATACGTATACGTTCAACTGCTGGGAGATCACAGGTGTGGGTTATCCATTCTAGGGAGCTGGCCAAGTTATTGCTTGTGGCAATCCTCATAACTCACCTGTGAGAAAAACATTACCCCCATAGATACTATGAACATGAAGTATGGGGTTTTGGAAATGGATTCCAAAACCAAGAGAGTCTGTATTGCAAAGGGGGATGACATCCAAGGAATTTGTTCGCCCAACTTTGTGAATAGCAAACTCGATTCCAAGCTTTTCCAGTGTCACACTCTTACAAAATCCTACCATGTCACACTCTTACAAAATCTTACCATAATCTATGGTCGTAAGAATTGACCTCCTATAATGTATGATTACAAGTTCTACTATGAAAATTTCACTTGCCCTGTACATGGGCATGGGCTTTTAGTAGTAGAATATGACGGCCCTGAGTTGTGTCTTGTTTATCAAAAACAAACTATCTCTAGTGATCTATTATTTTTTTATCAATAGTAATCACCCATATCTTTAAGCAAATTGCTCCTTTTGAATCGCATGCTTTTATATATTTTCACTTACCCATCTTAGTATTCACATTTCAACTACACTCATTTTATGAATACTTGGCCTCTTAATAGCCCAACATTCAGTATCATGGAACATAATTGGTTCTATAGCAATCTTATAAAATTTCCCCTTTAACTTAATAGTCATTCTACAATCACACACTACACTTGATTCACTTCTCTACTTCGTCCACCATTCTCTTATCCTATGATTCACATCCTTTTCAATCTCTCCATTTTTAGGAATTATTAATCCAAAATATTGAAAGCTCTTTCTCTTTAACATCTCTTTTCCATCATGTCTTACAGCACATTCATCTTTGTTCAACTTTTATTATACGTGCATTCTACTTAATTGAAATCCTTTAGATTATAGAGCGTCTCACAAAATTTTAACTTGGCATCCACTTCGAGTCTATTTTATTTACTAAAACTGTGCCATCTGCAAAAGGCATACATCAAGGGACTTCCTCTGGAATTGATTTAGTTAGGTCATCCATCACTGGTGCAAAGAGATTTAGACTTATGCGGTGTTCCTTGATGCAAACCTATAGCGATAGGAAATTCAAACTAGTTACAAAACAGTCATACATATCCCTAAACAAGTTTAAATACTTTAAAGAAACATATTTCTTTTTCAAGACCCACCACATAACCTCTCCAAAGACCTTAACAAATGCTTTCTCTGTGTCAATACATTACCTCTCCAAGGACCCTAAAATATGCTTTCTCTACATCAATAAAATCATATGAAGACCTCCCTATATTTTTCTTTTTAGACGTCTAAGAAAGAAAATAGCTTCCATGGTAAATGCACATGTACATATAGTACAAACTGGAATTCTTTCTTTAAAAAAATTGAAAGAAAAAGATGACATTAATGAAACATAAACATTCTCTCTCTCTCACTCTAATCTTCACTTCATAATTATAACAAATAATGCAGGGGTCAAAAGCAAGAAATTCCTAAAAAGTGGTAATCAAGTAAAGCACCTCCTATAGTTGGGATTAGACTAATCAAAAAAAAAAAAAGAAGAAGGGGATTCAACTTGATTTGGTCCAAATGAGAACTTGGATACTTAACTATGGGTTGTACCTGCTGCTATTTATGGGAAAAATCTAACTCATATCCTAGCCATTTATTTTATCATCTAACTTAGGTTGAGATATATATATATATATATATTGCACCTTTTGCAACCAAAGAACACATTTGTACTCAACAGCGCTAGATTACATGAATGTAGTCATCAAATATACCTAGTGGTAATTGAGGCTATGTGGCAACGCTATTGCAGTTAACATCATATATATTTCAATATTTTAGTATACCATTTATATGTACATTTGTACTACCTCCGTCCCTTTTTTTTGTCCTCTATTCTATTTTGAGATGTCCCAAAATATTGTCCTGTTTCTAAAAATAAAAGTCATTAATTTACTAATGTTTCTATTATACCCCTATTAATTTACTAATTCAATTTTTTGATAAATTTTTTTAAGGGTACTTTTGGAAATTTATACATTTTTAAAAGATAGACAAGACAATAAATGATGTTCCCTTAAAAAGTTTGACTTTTCAAACAGGACAAAAAAAATAGGACGGAGGGAGTAATTCTTTTTATAAATTTTATATGGTAAACTATACTCACATCTCTGTGTAATCACTCAAAACATTACAGTTCACCTTTTATTCCAATGCAATAATGTGAGAAACTCCTTGCTCTTATTTGACTTAATCATTGAATCAAAACAATCTCTAAGACCCCAATACAGCAAACCGTTCATACAAACCCAATACATAAGTTCAACATCAATAATTCCTTTCAACAATAAACAAATAAAGAATTCCAGGTCAAACAATTTTACTTTTTGATTGCAGGACATCCTAATACAATGCCAAACAAATAATATTCCAAGATGGCAATCTACAGCACAAAGCGCACAAGTTTAAATTTAAAACGTCTTGATTGTGCATTCTGTTTCTGTTTGATTTGTTTGTATTTGTTTCTAGTATAATCTATTCATCATCGTGAAAAGGATGTACTTGTTTTAATTAAAATATCTATTACCTATCAAAAAAAAAAAAAAAAAAAAAGTACCTGAGAAAACATTGGAAAAAAAAAAAGAAACATACATAGGACTTCAACTAGGAGGGCTGTAATCAACTCAAGCCAAGTATAGAATGGTTGAGCTCGGTTTGATAATGAAGATAGCATGTTCAAACTCCGCTTGAACTTGATCCAAGCCTACAAACACTTTTTGAACTTGAGCTTGGATTAATGGTTACTCTAATCTAATAAAACCCAAACTCGTATTTGACTCTCTTGAAAGTTGCCGTTTAGGAATTTATTATTATTATTATTTTACAGTGAAGAGTAAAATGGTTTTAATTTCTTAATTTTTTTTTGGCTCTGAATCTAAACCTAGTACATGGGGCTTAATCTCATGTTTAAGTTGGATTATGGAACCAAGAGTATAATGTAGCAAGTTGAGCTTGGATTAATGGTTAATCTAATCTAATAAAACCCAAACTTGAAAGGCTAAAGCCAAAAGTTACCTAATATCACTCTATCAGTAGTAAGTCTCAAAATATATGTTAAGAAAGGAAGAAACAGAGCATCAAGCTTATAATTTGATTGTTTTTTCAATAGTAGATTTAAAAGGATCACTGTCTGATACTGTAAAGAAACTTTATGAAATCTACTAAAGTAAGATAGGTTATAATTAAATTTAATTTGACAGGTGGAACACAGTTTTGAAAATCCACAGAAAAGTTGAGAATCATTGGCATTTGGCAGAATTCATATTAGACTTATTTCACTCCCAGCTACCAATTGGTTTTGTCCTTAACTGCTGACAATTTGAAAACATTCCATTCTACTATGACCGAAAGATAAAAACGTTTCACACACTTTCTTTAGAGTTAAAAAAAAAAACAATTGAAAGGCAGATTAGAAAAAAGCAGTAGGTCCATTTTTTGTCTCCCATTACAGTAGAAAGGAAAAGAGAGGCCATTTTTTCACACACTAAGCCAGAGGGAATACTTTAACATCATTATTTGTAGTCCTCTGGAAACTAGAATTCAACAGAGCAATCAACGGAGAAACTACAGATTGCAATTCCTTTTGCCCAAAGCATTTGCACAATCTTTCTCTTATCTTTTTTTCATTTTCTCCTTTCATCATCTTTAGCCATAGAAGTGATTTCTTGTCAAGCAAAATGGATCTATGGGACTCTGTTTCTAAGCTTTGAGCATACAACAAAAATTCATTGGGTGAATATTGTAATGTAAGATGTCATGCTCTTTTCCAAGATTAGCTTAGACATGTACTTCTATTTTATGTGTGGAATAACTATCATACATTTATGTTCAGGTTGAAGTTGCTACTTTGTCTATTTAAGAAGAAAAAGAGGAGCAATCTAAAGAAGTAGAACTGCTATTTAAAGAGCAGGTACTCATATGTTTCTGATTCCTTTTATTGAAACTACCTTAAATGAGTTTATTCTGTTTTATTTGTTCTTAGCATGGGAGTCGAACCCATTTTGTTACTAATTTTCTTGAACTGTAGTAAAGAACTTAAGCTGGAATTGCAGAATTTCTTATAATAGTCTGATTTAAAAATGATCAAAAACACCGTGACAATGGATTTTTCTTCTTTTACATCTTTTGGCTATTTTATCATCTTTTGCTAGCATCACTTGTAATGTGAAAGGCTAGATACTGAATTCACATAATTCAAAGATCCAAAAATAAAACCAATCACACAATTAACCCAATACATAAGCTCACCATCAATAAACCATTTTAAAAAAAATAAACAACAAATTCAGAGTCATACAGCTTTACTTTTTTATTACAAAACATCCTGATACATTACCAAACAAACAACAAAACATAAACAATGAAAAAATATGAAAATAGTCTCGCACAAAGAACAAAACCTCAAATTTAAAATGTCTTGGTTATACTGCATTTGGTCGCTGAGAAAACATTGGGAAAAACGATAGAAATATATGTAGAACTTCAACTATTCCTAATCAAATCAAGTCGAGTAGTGAATTTCCAAGCTCGGCTTCACAATAATACTCAACAATGCTAGATTACATGAATGTAGTCATCAAATATACCTAGTGGTAATTGAGGCTAGGTGGCAACTTTTTATGGTAAACTATACTCACATCTCTGTGTAATCACTCAAAACATTACAGGTCACCTTTTATTCCAATGCAATAATGTGAGAAACCCCTTGCCCTTATTTGAGATAATCATTGAATCAAAACAATCTCTAAGACCCTAATTCAGCAAACCGATCATACAAACCCGATACATAAGTTCAACATTGATAATTCCTTTCAACAATAAACAAATAAAGAATTCCAAGTCAAACAATTTTACTTTTTGATTGCAGGACATCCTAATACAATGCCAAACAAATAATAATCCAAGATGAAAATCTTCAAGCACAATGCACACAACTTTAAATTTAAAACGTCTTGATTGTGCATTCTGTTTCTGTTTGATTTATTTGTATTTGTTTCTAGTATAATCTGTTCATCATCATGAAAATGATGTACTTGTTTTAATGAAAATATCTATTACCTAAAAAAAAAAAAAAAGGTACTTGCGAAATCATTGGAAAAAAAGAGAAACATACATAGGACTTCAACTAGGAGGGCTGTAATCAACTCAAGCCAAGTATTGAATGGTTGAGCTCGGTTTGATAATAAAGATAGCATGTTCAAACTCCGCTTGAACTTGATCCAAGCCTACAAACACCTTTTGAATTTGAGCTTGTCAAAGATTCTAAAAGCTTGAAGTTGAGGTCAGCTTGCTTCATTAGTCAAGTTAAGTTCATGCTCAATATCAAGCACTTGAGCTTGAACACAAGCACATAATCAAATGTTTCAAATCTCAAGGAAAAAAAAAATCAATGGATAATAAAAGAAAACAATGGATTTCCTCTTTTGAGCCACAACAAAATATCACAAATTCCCAACATTAACAGGAATCTAATGGATAATAAACATATCACAAATGAGTAATGCCTAGGGACACAATTTTTCATAACTATTGTAATGATCTATTGTAATTGGAGTAACATCACTTTCACTCGTGCCTACCATTGATTCGATTTTTCAAGGACAGAATTAACATGACAATGCCATAGATGTGAACTTGGAAAGACACATTAAAATCATAATTAACAAAGGAGGAACAAAGATTTCAACCACATGAATCCCCTTCACCTTCTTTGCCAAAAAAAGAGAAAAGATAAAATGAGAGTATATATTAAATTGCTCTGTTCTCAACAATATCCATAAAGGGACTACTTTCTACTCTTAACCCGAGACAACGCAAAAATCCAGAAACACAACACACAAACACAAAGAGAGAAGAAATATTAATTAAAATTATTTAAGAGACTCCAAATAAGAAGCCCATAAATCGTTAACAGAACAGAGAAAGGGATACAGATTTACCTTGTGAAAAAGGGTGGCTTTTGTTGGCCTCAGCCTCGGCTGTGTGTACAGAGAGCCGTAAGAAAGCCGAATTCTCGAACAAGACCGAAAATTTGGAGGTGGGTTTCTTTTTAAGATGAGCGAAATCTAAGACACTATATTTCGGGATTTTTTCTTTTTTTTTCCCTCTCTCTGAGATTTCTCGCTAGCCAAACAGAAATGAGAGAGAATGGAATATATGTAATGGAAAATTCTGGTGACACAACCTTTGTGCATAACTCTGTGCACAACTCGCTACGTGGGCGAGTTGTGCACAAAGTTGTGCACATAGTTGTGGCACCAGAACCACTCGTATGTAATTGGATTTACAAGGGCGGTGATGACTGATGACTATTATTTTATTTTTATTTTTGTAGGTACTATTATTTTCATTATTTTATCGTAGGATTCAGTTTGATAAAGCTTATTTTACTGAAAACTGAAAATTAAAAATTGAAAATACTTTAATAAAATAATTTTTAAATGTATAAATAGTATCATGAAACTCATTTTTAATATTTTTTTTAAATAAAGTGGTTGTGGTCTTGTGAACAGTGCATAAACAGTGCACTTTGTCGAGTAAAAGCTGAAACGCCTGCCAAAAAAAAGGCAAAACGCCGGATCCAAACACATACTTATTGAGCTCATGACCTCGTAATTGGGGCTGAATTTTAAGTTGTGTTGGGCTATGAAGTGAAAATAAGGAGGAGAGATTATTGAAAAAACTTTCTACAAAGTTTGGAAACGAAAGAAACAATATATCAAAGGTTTGTTTAAATACCGTTTATTACTAAAAATTGAAAATTGAAAACACTGTAACAAAATAATTTTTAAATGTATAAATAGTACCGTAGGACCCAGTTTTAAAGTTATATTTGCTAAATTCTGTACTTGTGGGTATCATGAACAATGTACGAAACCCACAGAAAAAAACACAAACGCGTTGCTATCCAAACCTAGCCTAGGGATGAAAACAAACTTTTAGTGAAGTTTTAGAGACGAAAATAGTATTTTATCTTTTTACATATTTAATAGTTACAATAGATAGGAGAAATTACAATCTCGAATATTTTCAACAAGACTATTAACTACCTATACTCTTTTTTAACCAAAGCTGTCTTATTATCTAGAGGCTGCAAAGGCCAAATTTTTACTTTTGTCTTCTCTTGACCAACTTAAGTTTTCTTCTCAACCATATTTTTCAATGCTATTGCTACAACGTACCAAATACAAGAAAGCTCGAAAAACATTATTAAAAATTAAAAAAATAAAAAATCATCCGAACAAACCTAGCAGAAAATTAGAAACCCCTCCAAATTTTTATGGAATGTTTCTGCCCAAACAAACATCTTTGGCTTCTTTAACTTCGGAGCAAATGATAGAGAAATTCCATGTCTCCGTTTGCCTTGACCAGCATTATATAGCTCTTCTTTATCCCAAAATAAATAAAGAACCATTAATTGAATCACCTGCAGCCATCTCTATGCTCATGTGTAAAGTAAAAGTATAACTAAACACTTATAAAAGAAAAGAAAAAAAAATCTTCTGATATATATATATATATATATATATATTAAAGAGTAATTCTTAGGTACTTCCAGAGCACGGAGAATGATACTCCTTCTTCTCACATTTATGGAATGTGAGAGAATATAAATGTAAGAGGAGTGAGTACCATTTCACTACACTCTATGAGTAAATAAAAAATTTTACTATATCAAAGGCACTTGCCTACAATAGTTAATGAGATTATAAGTAATACTAGTTTGAGTGGCATGTGATGCCCCTAGGGATGAGAAATTTAAGATAAAGTTTCTATTTGGAGAAGTATGAAGCCATGTACTAAAAAATATGTCATATAATGCTAAATCATTCATATAAGAATGTTGATTACATACAAACTTAACATAACTATTTAATAGATGAATATCTATTTTATTATAATAATTTCTTTTTACTAAATGCAATACCCACTCACTAAAAATATTCTAAGAATGATAACAAATGGGTTATCAAAAAAAAAAAAAAAAAAAAAAAAACTGATAACAAATATCATCTTTCAACAATAAGCAACTAAGTTTTGCTAAGACATTGTCATAATATTTGAATTTTTGCAATGAATAAGACCATATGTAATTAAAACTCTTCATCAAATACCTACAACCATCCACAAAGAAGATTTTTATTCATAGTTCATTATTTGTCGTATTACCACATTTTATGCGTCTAGCTATATTGTTTAGCTTATTTAGTTTTTAATAAACACATTTTAAGCAAGTTTTTTATAAAAAAAAGAACAAGATAACAAAAGGCGTATGTGTCATCAAATTATATAAAATTATAAGTTTGGCCGATTAAAACCTACTAAATCAGTGTTCTTTAGGTAATAAATAGAACACCTTATATTACCATTCCAACTTTCTAAGCATAATTACCACATAAAACAAAAACAAAAACAAAAAACATGAAGGAAATTTTTGGGATATATATTATAATTTGGCAGTGGTAGTTTAGAACTTTCGACATTGCACAATGGGTATTGTAAGATTCCATTAGGGTTTAACTGAGAGAGTAACAATATGAGGTATTTGCTTGTTTCCAAAATATAAAAGGAGAATTTTCTTGGTTAAAGTTTAGGGAGAAATTGTGAACTAATCCAAACATAAAGAAATAAGCTGGATTTTTTTTTAGTGAAACTAAGTTGGTGTGTAAAAAAAACCAAAACAAAAAGGCAACCTAAGAAAATTGTACGTGAAACAGTGAATTTGGACTCACCAAAATTGATTAAACCAAAAACTTTTAGGTGCATAACATAATGTCACAATATTTTCACAATAACTTTATTTTTAGTTGTGATGGGTCTTGATCTCGTAATTAATTTTTTTATTTTGACTTATAAGAAACTTATACCTAAGTAGTTGTGAAAATATTGTAAAAACAACAAAATGTCATAACATTTTCACAATATGTTTATTTTCAGTTGTGATGGGTCCTGGTCTAATAATTTTTTATTTTATTTTATTTTGACCTATAAATTACTTACACCTCAGCGGTTGTAAAAATGTTGTAATAATAACAAAATGTCACATTTTCACAATATTTTAAGTTGTGATGGCTCATGGTATGATAATTTTTGTGTTTTATTTTATTTTATTTTGATCTATAAGCTACTCACACCTCAGCAGTTATGAAAATATTGTGATAACAACAAAACTAACATCAACTCTCTTTCTTCATCATTGAAAAATGCAAAGAAATAATAAAAACTAAAATGCACAACAACAGTGCTTGTGTAAATTTGCATAAGTAATAAAGTTTGAATGTATTTTGCACAATAGATGCATAAGCTAATGTAGGTGGTTTTTGGAATTGGTTGGGCAAAATTTGGCTTTTATGCTATTTTGCATGAGCTAATGTGAGTGATTTAAGAAACTTACACCTTAGCAGTTGCGAAAATAATATAACAACAACAAAATGTCACATTTTAACAATACTTTTTATTTTAAGTTGTGGTACGTCCTTGTATAACATTTCATATTTTGTTTATTTATTTATTTATATGCAACTGACACCTTATAAATTGTAAAAATATTATGATAACACGAAAAATGTTATAACATTTTTACAAAAAAAAACTTTATTTTCAATTGTGGTTGGTTTCAGTTTGATAGTTTATTATTTTGTCTTATAAGGAATTGACATCTCATTAATTATAAAAATATTATGACAATTTGTTGTGTAGGTAACAAAAACACTATATTACCACGTATAAATATTTTAAAAAATAAAAAAGGAAATAAGCTCAAAGCATGATTTACAAAACTACATATAGATGTTAAAAAAGGAAAACGGAAAAAGGAAAAAAAAAAAAAAGAGGCCCAGGCCAGCAGGCCCAGCACACACGAAACGCCTCTGCATTAACTATCAAGTTTTGTTTTGGTCTTACGGTGAAATTACTTTTAGCTTTTCGCAACAACACACTGTTTTGCTCACAAAGAGACTAAATTGACTAAACCAAATTAACTGTAGAAATAGCTATATATAAACACTTTTTATATAGTTAGTAGAATGAACAAATTTATTCACAGAATTTTTTTTTTTTTTTTTTTTTTTTGAGAATCTATTCACAGAATTCTATTTGGCTTAATGCAAGTGCTATAAGTAATAAAATATAATTTTGCAATTTGACTCATTATAAGACAAGACATTAAAATTATTATTAACCTTATTACCAAATATTTTTAAAAATCCAAAAAATTAACTTTATTGTCCATGATAAGTCATTGCTAATGAAAGTAACAGAATTTGTTTAAGCTATGACTAAAATTTGTATACCACAAAGTGTCATTCCATGTAAAACTAATGACATTCAGTATATTATACAAAAGTTGTGAAATTATATACTAATCAAACATTTAATTATTATCACCCAAACATTCATAATAAATTTCACAGTCTTGATGGAGTATGTTCCTCCAATGTTGAAGATGTTTATCATACTGATTTAGTGCATTCTTAATAAAACTGTCAAAGTTTCCCCTAAAAAAGATATCATATACTATATAATTAGAATTCTATTCTACAGGTTTGTGTTTGTGCCAAGTGGACACTATACATTTTTTTTTTTTTTTTACATTTTTCCTCCTTATATAATGGGGCACACTATAAGTTTTTGAAATAACTAACAAAAATCCAAGTAAAATCTATTTTAGAAATTTCAAAAAGTTAAAAAAAATACGGCTCCTATAAACATTATACTACCAAGAAATTATATAAATTAAGAAGTTTTATTATTTAGTTTATATTATTTTTATAACCTATGAAGATTTTTTTAATAACAAAGTTTTTTTTTTCTTATACACACACGCAAATATATATATATGTGTGTGTGTGTGTGTGTGTGTGTGTGTATATATATATGATTTTGTTATATGCTAAATAAAACTAATAAAAAATCATAGTTTTAACCAAAAAAAGTAATAAAAAAAATAAACCCAACACTACACAAATTCTGACAAAATTTTACTCTTATTTAAACAAATTAATGTTTTATTTTTTTTAATAAATTCTTTGATTTGACTTTTTTTCGTACTGATTTAAAAGTTTCATATATATATATATATATATATATATATATATATATATATATATATATATATTCTCTCATACATCATACTAATTAATGACTAATTTAACCAATATTGTAACAGAAAATAAGGTAAGTCATAGTCATAGTCACAATTTACATGCACAACCAACGTGACCAAAACTTGTATGGCTAGAAAGATCTAGGGGGAAATTACCCTTAACTTAGCCACAAAAAAAGAAAAAGATTACATTCCAATCCCACTAATTAACATCTAAATTAATATGAATAAGCAAAAAAAAAAAAAAAAAAAAATCCAAATTAATATGAGAAAGAAGAGATTTCTTGAAAGTACCACTGTTTATAATGATATACATTTCTTTGCCCATTACAAAGAATTTGGGTTTTAGTCAAAGGAGTCAATACCGTACTGGAGGCTGTACCGGTTTGGCCAGTAGTACAATATATTTCGGATACCGGTCAATACCGATGTCCTGTTTCAGTTTTACAACTATTTTTTATATTTATAAATATATATATATATATATATGTATGTATGTATGTATATATGTATGTATGTGTGTGTGTGTGTGTGTGTGTGTGTGTGTATTATAAAAAATATAAAAGTTTACCATAAAACATTTCCTCAATTCAAAACTAATTATTCATGGTTTTAGACTTTAGTATCAATTAAAAGAAAAAAAAAAACACAATATAAAAAATAGAAAGCTTAAAAGTTACCATTGCATACTAAAAAAACAAATAATACTAATAAGTTAATACAAATAAGTTACAAAAATTCAAAAATTACAAAACTTATAAAAAAATAAATAAAAATAAAAAAGTTCTTTTTGTACCAGCCGGTATGACCGGTACATGGCTGGTAGGGCCGGTATTTAAACCGGTACGAAACGTTGATGTTTCGATACCGGTACGGTATTGACTACCTTGATTTCAGTTCAAAGCATACAAAAAGTTGGACCATTTAGCTTACTACAATCATTTGACATATATTTTCGTGTGTAGTGTTTGTGCTTCGTATTGACTTATTGTTATAAAAGTAGGTTGCTAGCTTGAGGCAACAATTCCTTGATTGTATTGCAGCGCAGCAGCTGTGGTCTTGCACAAGGTTTTTCTTTTAGTGAGCACCAAATTTGGACAGTTATTGGGAGCAAGGACCTTGACCTTCCTGCTCACAAGGTAATATTAATTGTGAAACAAAGCCAATTTTTCCCCCATTTATTGTTGAATATGATTTTATTTCTGTAACATTGGTAACTTACTGGTTTATATGCAATTAACTATGGGCAGTGATTCAAGAAAGAAGGGAAAATGGCAGAAAGTGCAGTAAGCCTAGTTATACAAAATTTGATTCCGTTGTTATCCAAAGAAGCGAATTTGCTTAAGGGTGTCCATGAAGAAGTTGAAAGCATTAGATGTGAAATGGAAATGATTCAGTCTTTTCTCAAGGATGCAGATATAAAGGCCGAGAAGGATGGCATGAGCAATGTAGCAAAGACATGGGTAAAACAGGTGAGGGAAGAAGCTTATCACATGGAAGATGTCATTGATGAATACATACTTCATTTTGCAAAACAAGGTCTCAGGCGAAGACAACGATTTTATTTCCTCCAAAAGATTTTTCACATTACCACAAACGTAAAAGCTCGACATGTGATAGCTTCTGAGATTCAAGGTATCAAGAAGATACTCGACGACATCAAAAAAAGTGGTGAAAGATATGGCTTTAATGCCATAGAGCAAAGCACATCCAGCAATGATGCTATAAATGACACATGGAATGATCCTCGAATGACATCCCTTTTCATTGCGGAAGCTGAGCTTGTGGGCATTGAGTCTCATAGAGATGAATTGATAAACTGGCTGATAAAAGGACCATCTAATCGCATGGTGTTTTCAATGGTCGGCATTGGTGGCCTTGGGAAGACCACTCTAGCTTGTCAAGAAAGTATACGACAACAATAAGGTGGTACCACACTTTGATTGTCGTGCTTGGATCACTGTGTCTCAATCATACAAGATGGATGAGCTATTAAGGGATATGATCAAGCAATTCTACAAGGCAAGGAAGGAGTTTGCACCTAGGGAAATTGACATGATGAAAGTGGCATCACTAATTGAAGAATTGAAGACCTATTTATATGAACAAAGGTATTTAGTAATTTTTGATGATATATGGGATATAAGGTTTTGGGACTGTATAAAATGTGCATTCCCAAATAATGGCAAAGGCAATAGAATAATAATCACAACCCGAAATGAGAATGTTGCACCTTCCAACAATGAATCTCTAGATTATTGTGTGTACAAGCTGCCATTTCTACCATTTGAAAATGCCTTGGAGCTCTTTTGCAAGAAGGCCTTCCAACGTGATGGGGGGCAATGTCCTCTTGATCTTGTTGAGTTTTCTCATGACATAGTTAAGAGATGTGGAGGATTACCACTAGCAATTGTGGCTATAGGTGGCCTTTTTTCAATCAAAGCCAAGGTAGTCTCTAAGTGGCGCAAAGCTCTTGATAGTCTTAGTTCAGAGTTTGAAATTGATTCCAGTCTTAACAGTATAAGAAGAATTCTATCATTCAGTTATCATGATCTTCCTTACAACCTCAAAGCATGTTTTCTATATTTTGGAATGTTTCCAGAGGATTGTGCTATTAATTGTGCAAGACTAACTCGACTATGGATAGCTGAAGGTTTTGTAACAGAACAGAAAGGGATGACATTGGAAGATGTTGCACAAGCCTACTTGAACCAGCTTATTCATAGAAGCTTGGTTCAAGTGGATGAGGAAGATTTTACTGGGAGAATTAGAAAGTGTCGAGTTCACGATATGATGCATGAGGTAATTCTTTCAAGGTCAGAGGAATTGAGTTTTGATCTGATGTCAATGTCAAAATACTCAAATTTTGAGAGAGCAGCTCGACGCCTCTCAATTCAGAACAATGTGAACACTCGTTTGCAAAATATTACTAATTCTCAAACTCGTTCTATTCTCATTTTGGGGGTAGATGAAGTGCCTAATTCTTTTCTCTCTACTTGTTTTGCAAACTTCAAGTTAATGAAAATAATGGATTGTGAAGGTGCTCCTATAGATTACATTCCTAAAGAAGTGGGAAACCTATTCCATCTAAGATATTTAAGCCTAAGAGATACGAAAGTGCAAATCCTTCCAAAGTCCATAGGTAAATTGCACAACCTAGAAACGTTGGATTTGAAGCGTTCCCTTGTGTCTGAGCTTCCAGTAGAGATTAGTGGGCTTCGTAAGCTACGATATCTTGCGGCCTACAATCTTAACAGAGCTACTAAATTCAATATAGATTCTTACCGTGGGGTAAAGATACCAAATGGCATTGGACTTTTAAAGTCCTTACAGAAGCTTTTACAAATTGAAGCCACTAGCTCTACCCTTATAACAGAATTGGGAAGTTTGTCACAGTTGAAGAAGCTGACGATCTGTAAATTGAAGAAAGAGAATGGAATGGATTTGTGCACTGCGATACAGAAAATGAGCCACCTTCAGACATTGGAAATTTTAGCAACAAGTGAGGAAGAAGTTCTTAATTTGCAATCACTGTCTTCTCCTCCTCCCCTCCTACAAACTCTTTTCCTATTAGGACAACTAGAAAAGTTGCCAAAATGGATTCCCGAACTCAAGAGTATGGTGAGAATTGTTTTATACTGGTCAAAGTTAATGGAAGATCCATTAAAGGTCCTTCAAGCTCTGCCTAATTTGATGAGTCTTGCGCTTTACGATGGATACAAAGGTGAGCAATTACATATTGAGGGAGGCTTCCGGAAACTCAACTTTCTACAGCTTCGTTGTTTGGGAGGATTGAATAGGTTGATAATAGATGAAACTGCCCTGCCTCTTCTCGAAAAGCTTGAAATTGGAAATTGCCCACAGCTGAAGGAGGTGCCCTCTGGCATCCACCATCTGAAAAGCCTCAAAAATCTGCAATTTTATGATATGTCGACAGAATTCGTTCGTAGTTTGCAACCAGATGAAGGCCCTGAATTTGGAAAAGTCAAGCATATTCCCTCTGTCACTTTCTGGTATAGGACTCAAGGGGAAAGCTATTACGGGTACGACCTTGGACGCACAGAAATTCAAAATTGTTGGGAGTGTCTAAAACATTAATTCGTGGACGACCAAAGTGCCCTCACCGCATTGAAGAAATTACGGGTACGTCCACACCCATTTATGTGACTATTACATTTACCGTAACCATTTTTTATAAGCCTGAATTTCCTAAAACGAATCTTTTACTAATCAAGTTTGTTTATTGTGGACAGGAAAGATGATTGAGTGCTTAAGTTTTACTTGCCTATGAATTATAGTTGGTAAGCCTTTATTTTCTCCTTTCACACATTATAGACCTTTTTCTTTTTTGCATTTTTTATTACATTTAACTTTTATTTACATTGCTCTTGTTAATACTGTTAGGCTTAGCTTCAAATGCCAATGTTTCGAGGATTTTCAAGTGCCAAATCAAACAAGATACTGCTCTTTTCTCAACCAACCAGAACATAAGTAGTTGTTTCTCCCATTCATTGTTGCCTTTGTCATTGTCTTGTTGTAATGTGTTATTGTTTCTGTATCAATATTGTTATAATTTGTAATCTTTTCTGTATCAAACTTATGCTACGCAACAGAGTGATGTTTTAGTTGAATTGTATTTGTTGTCTTTAGAGTGGTTTAAGTAACTTAAGTGTTTCATTGGAATTACTGCATGAAATGGCTTTGATATAATAGCTAAAAATTCTATATAATGACATTTGCGTATAATTTGTGAAAGAGTAACTAGATGTATATGTTTTCTTTCTTTATTCATCGAAAAAAAATAGAAACTGTATCGAACAAGCTTCTTGTTTTGATTATGGAGTGTCCTCGACTATTTCTAAAGACTAAGATGTTTTGTATGGTGTGGTGCAGCCATTTTGGATTTGAGTAATTTTCTGTGCTGCTGTAGTGTTGTTGCCTTGTTTGTTGCAGATTTTGTTTTGATGTTTGTTAGGTGTTATTAATTTGATGTATAAATTTAGCTTTTGTTGCTTCCTTTTGAACTTCTAGTATGGTTTTTCTTGTTTCAAGAAATTTTACTCATTCATCTGAGAAAAAAAGAACTAGATATTTTTTTACCATATGCAACATTCATTCATATTGATAAAAATGAAGTCCACTTCTAAACAACAAAATTAACAAAGGTTCAATTAGTATTAAACATTATGAATTTAGTTACTGATGAGTGTCTCCCACAATAGATTTTGATATCTAAAATCCTGATTTTTGGTAGAAATCCAAACTTGGAGGTTAGACTATATTTCCCCTAAAAGACTTTGTTGTTCCAGAATTTCCTGAATGAACCTCTTGTACTGACACTTTGATCTTGTTTCAATAAATTTAACTCATACATAAAGAATAATAATAATTGAACTAGAATTTTTTTTTGCCTTATTCGCAGTAGGTCTCCTAAGATGTGCCACAGCCAGAATATCAAATTAACAAGAAGTTTTTTTTTTTTTTTGGCTAAACAAATTAACAAGAATTTAATAAAGTTGTAAAGTGATTCTTTAACTACGATATTTTTAAATGTGATGGCGCCATTGCTTGTTGTAGCATCACAAGAAGTTTTGTGTTGTAGGATGATATACTTTTTTATTTTGCAAAACTGAAATATTATGATTTTAGAATTATGAGCCTCTTCTTTTTTTTTTTCTTTTTTCTTAGTTTAAAAAGTCTATAGCAAGTTGAAACTCATTGGCAGAAGTTTATTAGTACATTCACTCCTAGTAACTAATCGGTTTTGTCCATAGTTACCAACAACGTGTATGCATTCCCCCTAACATTTGGAACACTGTCCAATAACCTACTATAAATAAAAGATAAAAGCTTTCACATGCTTTCTCAAGGAAAATGCAATTTACAAAGGTGCCCTGATGGGCTTGTAGGAGATCAATGGAGAGTAGTTCCAGGCTTCCAACTTCAGGTTTTTCTATTAGTGAACATCAAATTTGTAAAGTTATTAAGGATAATCACAATTACAGAAAAGACATTTGCTTATAATTTGTGAAAGAGTAAATCGTATGTATATGTTTTCTATATTCATCCAAATAAGAAATTAGAAAACTGTTGTGAGCAAGATTATTTTTTCGGATTGGGAAATGTCCTCAACTATCTTTAAAGACTAAAATGTCATACCAATGTTGTGTTGTCTTTTCTGTTTTGAGTATTTTCTCTGTTGCTGCCTAGTTTGTTGCAGGTTTAGCTTTGATGTTTGGTAGGTATTGTTAGTTTGCTCAGTTGATTCAGCTTGTTCTGCTTATTTTGAACCTCTTGTACTGTGATCTTGTTTCAAAAAAATTATCTCATTCATCTCAAAAAACAAACAAGAAATTTTTTACCATATATGCCATTCACAATGATAAAAACGCTAGTCCACTTCAAACTAATAAACTCAACATAAGAACAATTAGTATAAATCTTTGTTAATGGTTTTATTGATGGATGGTGATCACTTTTTTTTTTTTAGATGGACGGTAATCTGTTTACTCTTTTTGGGTACTATATATATTTTTTAAATTTTATTGGAAGACTATGAATTCATTCAAAAGAAAAGGCAGAAGGTACGTCACGAAGAAGAGTTCATTCTAAGAATAGCGACTCTCATCAATCTAAGCAGAATAATCCCTACTGCCTAAAATACAATTAAGGCACTAACTTTGTCCAAAAATCATTTTGATTCTTTAAGTTTGAATTTTTTTTTTAAATAAAACTTTAAGTTTGAAATTGCTTATTTTACTCAGATAACTTTACAAAAATATTTGAATAATTTTGCTCAAAAGTCATTTTAGCCCTTTGATGATTCACTTTAGTCCAATAATTTTGTCCAAAAATCACTCAAAATGATGGGCTAAAAATGAATTTTTGGGTAAAGTTACCAAATTAAAATGACCATTTTTTTTTTTTTTTTTGAGAATCAAAATGACCATTTTCAAAATTAAAGTATTTATATAATTTTAAAATAAAGTTAAAATGGCCGACTTCAATTTTTTTTTTTTTTTTTATCAGACCAACTTCAAACTTAAATGTCCAAAAAATTAAAAATTAAAAATGTCCAAAAAGATTTTTGAGCAAAGTTAGTGATATAAATTACATTTTTTTGCCTATATTTTAAAAGAAGTCTGGGCCTTGTAATTGAGCTGAATTTCGAGTTGGGTTGGGCTATGGAGCGAGGGTATAACGTCAATTGTTGAGAGCACTACTAAGATTTAAGTCCATATCTCTAAGACTGTAAGTCTGTAACGCTGTAAACCGGTAAACGTTTATCTATAGACTTCAAAACACAGATTTGTGCATGGAAAAAAGAATCCGAAGTTCCTTAACACAGAAAAATGATTAAAAGAACAAAAAGAAAAGAAAAGTAACGCATCAATGTTTTACTTTTAACTTGCTTTGCTTTGCTTGTTTACGTAAAAGACAAATTCCTTGCCTTCATATTTGGTTTTGGAATTTCTTTACATCTCTGGTTTTTATATCGATATAGAAACTATACGTCTCCGTTTCCTTTCTATAGCATTGTGCTGTTCTTTCTTCTTTATCTCTTTATTAAAACTATAACTATTCAATCACCTGCACCCATATCTATGATCATTTGTAAAGCAAAAAGTGTTGCCAAACTCTAAAAAAAATAGGTTTCGTCCTACGTTTTTTCTAACAACTATTAGGAAAAACGTTACTCTAAGAATAGTAGTATCCACGCACAGGGGTACGACTTACGAGGGAGTGGAGTTTACGGTTTCCACTGGGTGTTTTCAAGTGAGACCACATTTTCTTCCTCAGCTCAGGTCTGGTCTAATTTGCTCATCTTACATTTTGGTTGTGTCTACAATAATCTTTGTTATTTTCTACTTATAATTGTTAGATTCTAATTAGCTATGGCTTTGCTAGGGTTTATATTCTCTTTAGTTTTAGTTTTAGGTTGTTTTAATTTGCATTGTAATGATTTCTTCTTCAACTGTGGATATGGTTGTTATATGTATACATTATCTATCTATTATAATTATATAAAAGCCGAAATCTATATTCTATACATAAAAGAATAAACAGGGAAAATCATCGGATTTACAAGGGCGGTGATGAGTGTTTATTCTTTTTGGGTACTATTATATTTTAAATGGAGTCTGGGCCTTCTAAATTGGGATGAATTTCGAGTTGGGTTAGGCTATGGAGTGAGAGCATAATGTCCATTGTTGAGCACTATTAAGTATTAAGTCCAGAGCCATAGACTTACGTTTATGTACAGACTTCAAAACCAAAAGACAGATTTGTGTATAGAATAAAGACTCAGAAGCTCCTTAACACAGAAAAATTATTAAAACAACAAAAATAAAAGAAAAATGAGAGCATCAAGAGGTTTTACTTTTTAATTTACCTTGCTTTGCTTTGCTTGTTTACGTAAGAAAAATTCCTTGCCGTCCTATTTGGTTTTGGTATTTTTCTTTACATCTTTGGTTTCTATAAATTTGGAGCAATTGATAGAGAAATCCCATCTCTCTGTTTCTCTTCAATAGTATTGTGTGGCTCTTTTTGTCTATATCCATCCCTCAAACAAAAATAGATCGAATCACCTGCAGCCATATTTCTTCGTCAGCTCAGGTCAGATCTAAATCTAATTCGCTCTTAAAAAAAAAAAAAAAAAAAGCCTTTCTTATTTTCAACTCACTCTTAAAACGGAAAAACCTTAGAATTGTCTAAAGTATAATCTATTTCAAGTCGAGGCATTCCGTCACGTGAATTTTTCTATTATTATTAAAAATTAAATTAATATTAAAGTACTCTTATGGTTTCTAAAATAATCGTGTAAATTAAAACATACTCGTTGTAGGCCAAGGCCAATTAGCCTTAACGCCTAAAGTCTCCAATTTAAAATGGACCTAAAATTATACAATAATAATTGGTTTCTCAAATAATAATAACAATAATATGGGTAATATATAATTTATGTCCCTTAATTAACTTTCATAAAAGTTTGTTTTTCAACCCTAAATTTTGCAAAATGTTCTACTTTTCATCTTTTTGTCTATGTCCGTTTGTTTATGTCCTATGTGGCCAACGAGTGCTAATATGGTATTAGACTTAGACTAAATTAACCATTTTATTTTAAAAAAAATGGATATGTGGGCTCACAATGGTTCACACACATGGATTAAATATTTGAGTAAGACAAATTTATCCCTAATACCCACACAACCTAATTGAAACCTTAGCCCTAGTACCTTGATGTGAAGCTCTTAAATTTCAAAAAGTTCAAAAAATATTACTCTTTTTAAAAATCTACTATCAAAAGTTTTTTTTTTTTAATTCCAAAAAAATAAAAAATAATCTATCATTTTTTTTTTTTTTAGAAACAAAACCTACCATATACCTTTTCTTATAAATAAAAGAAAATTTTGTACATGTCTTTGTCGCTTAATATAAGTCTTACTAGTTATATGATGTAATTTTGTAATGTGTAAATGTGAAACGTGAAATAGTTCTCTTAAAATAAAAAAATATTTCAAATAATTTTTGGGACAATAACACTCCATTTTCTTAAGGTTTGAGAAAATGACATTCTACCATAAATCTGAAGGGAAAAAAACATTCCCCTCACTTGACATTTGAAGAAATTAACACTCCCCCCCCCCCCCCCCCCTTTTTTTTTCTGTGTATATTAATAACAAAATATTATAAATTTCTTTAAGCATCTCTTTACAAAAGTTTAACCACAATTTGTAAAAAACAAAAGTAATAAATTTAGAATAAAAATGCAAAAAATGATCAAGTACCAAAACACTTGTAATAACAAATCTCTCCATAGCCAATTGAAAAAAAAAAAAAAATTTATACTTAATATTTTGAAATACACTTTAATTAAAAATGTAAGGCAATGGACATTATTTCTGAAATTGAGGGTAATTTTGGAAACCTAACATTAATAAAGGGCATCTTAGTACATAATATTTTTAATATTTTTCCCTTCAAATTTGGAGCGGAGTGTTATTTCTCAAAACCTTGGAGGGGAGTTTAATTATCCCATAATTTTTTTATGTTAAAAATGTGAAATAAAACTTCTTTTAGGAGAGTTAATGGTTTTTTTTTTTTTTTTTAATCCCTTTAGGTTTAGGGGGAAGTGTCATTTCCCCAAATCTCAATAAAATGAAGTGTAATTACCCCTTTATTTTATGGGTTATGCTAACGGGTGTTCTTAAGACAATAGTTAATAATCTAATTTAGAAAAGTTCTTACACCACTTTTATGAGAAACGAAAAAAGTTGTTAAAACATTAATTTTTTTTTCTTTTTCCATAAAAATTTTCTTTAAATGGATTGTTAATCATTACCCTAAGGACATCCGTTAACATTTCTCTTATTTTATAATCTATTATCATTTTTTTTTTTTTGGTTATTAAAGAAAATTGGCCTTAAATATATTTTTTGCTTTCATCATGTATCTTAAATTAGTTTTTGTTCTTTTACTTTTACTATTTACTTTATCATTCAATTTAATTATATTATAAAAATATTTTCTTTAGGTTCCGTTTGGGAGTTTATAAGGGAATAGAATGGAATGATTATAAGGGAATGGAAAGGAATGGAATGGAATAGAATGTATTTAAGTAAGGGAAAAGAATGGAAAAAAATGGAATGGAATGGAATTAAGTAACCCTGATTGGATGTTTTAAAATAAAGGAATAGAAATGAATGGAATGTAAGTAATCTTGTTTGGGAGCAACATGGAGGGAGTGTAATGGAATCATTTTATAACAATATTACTATTAGAATCTTATTTTAAAATAAAGGGTTGAATATATAGGGGTATTTTGGGAGTTTTAGTAAAAAAATCATTAAATCTAATTTCATTCCCTCCCATTCCTTCCAATTTCGGGGGGAATGAAAATTTGAGGTTTTAAGGGAATAGAGAAGAATGAGTATTCCCTCCTACCCATTCCATTCCCTCTCACTTAAACTCCCAAACAAAAGAATGAGCTTTCCATTCCCTCCATTAAAACTCCCAAATAAGGGAAGGGAAAAATATTCTTTTCATTCCATTCCATTCCCTCCTCCCAAACGAGGCCTTAGTTAACATATGATAATAGATTAAGTCTTGCATCTTTCGAAAAAATACTGTATAATAAATGTTGTGTATTACACATTGGTGTTGCATAGAATGACTTAGTGAGCGTTTGGATTTGCATTTTCTCCCCCTATGTTTGCATTTTTTGCATTATTTTTTCCAGCGCCTCTTGTATTGTTCATAGGACATAAACAGTGCATTTAGGCTTATGAACATTAACCCACACTGTTCATGCACGCAGATTACATTGTGCACGGTTTACTGAACCCACAACCACTTTATTTAGAAAAAAAATATTAAAAATAGGTCCCACGGTACTATTTACACATTTAAAAATTATTTTGCTATAGTGTTTTCAGTTTTCAGTTTTCAGCTTTCAGTTTTCAGTTTTCAGCAAAATAAATTGTATCCAAACGAACCTTTAATGCAAAATGTTACATGTGGTACATTGTACTTTTTTTATATGGAAAATCATAGGCATATTAAAATTATTAACATATTTGCTTGAAGAGAAGCTATTTTTTACCAGAATTTCATGAATTTTAGGAAAACTATTTCAACTAACCAAAAATGTTAAGAATTTAAGAATAAATTCATTATTTACTTTATATGTTTTAATAATCTACCATAATGTTTTATTTTTATTTTTATTTTTATTTTAATACAAGATAGAAATTCTACTCTAGAATTATCTAAGTGTATATATGTATGAAACTTCCTCTTGGAAACTTAAACTCCGACCCTTACCCCCCACATCTCAAAAGCACTTATATATACTTATGGAGAGACCATCGTATCAAGGGTGTGTAGTTATAATATTTAAAAAAAAAAAAAAAAAACCAAAAAAGCTGTATTTTTACGCTTGTTTGCAATGTGACTCAACAAAAAGGTTATTACATTACGTGCTTTCACCATTTGAGTGCTATAAGTAAACTCTATTATAAAAGTTGCCCAGAAATTTGAATACTACACTTATTAAAATTAACTACCGAATTTTTAATTTTAATAAAATTTTTCCTTACAAAATGTGTATTGTTACAAAACTTGAAGTAAATTCTGTTCTTTTTGTTGTCTACTTTCAATTATATTATTAAAATTTATTAGTTTACTTTCAATTGTATTGTTCATGGGACATAAACAGTGCATTTAGGCTTATGAACATTAACCCACACAGTTCATGCACGCAAATTACATTGTGCACTGTTCACTGAACCCACAACCACTTTATTTAGAAAAAAAATATTAAAAATAGGTCTCACGGTACTATTTACACATTTAAAAATTATTTTGCTATAGTGTTTTCAGTTTTCAGTTTTCAGCGAAATAAATTGTATCCAAACGAACCTTTAATGCAAAATGTTACATGTGGTACATTGTACTTTTTTTATATGGAAAATCATAGGCATATTAAAATTATTAACATAATTTGTTTGAAGAGAAGCTATTTTTTACCAGAATTTCACGAATTTTAGGAAAACTATTTCAACTAACCAAAAATGTTAAGAATTTAAGAATAAATTCATTATTTACTTTATATGTTTTAATAATCAACCATAATGTTTTTTTTTTTTTTTTTAATACAAGATAGAAATTCTACTCTAAAATTATCTAAATGTATATGTGTATGAAGCTTCCTCTTGGAGACTTTACTCTGGCCCTTACCCCCCATACCTCAAAAGCACTTATATATACTTATGGAGAGACCATCGCATCAAGGGTGTGTAGTTATAATATTTAAAAAACAAAAAACAAAAAAAACTGTATTTTTACGCTTGTTTGCAATGTGACTCAACAAAAAGGTTATTACATTACGCGCTTTCACTATCTGAGTGCTATAAGTAAACTCTATTATAAAAGTTGCCCAGAAATTTGAATACTACACTTATTCAAATTAACTACCGAATTTTTAGTTTTAATAAAAATTTTCCTTACAAAATGTGTATTGTTACAAAACTTGAAGTAAATTTTGTTCTTTTTGTTGTCTACTTTCAATTATATTATTAAAATTTATTAGTTTACTTTCAATTGTATTGTTCATGGGACATAAACAGTGCATTTAGGCTTATGAACATTAACCCGCACAGTTCATGCACGCAAATTACATTGTGCACTGTTCACTGAACCCACAACCACTTTATTTAGAAAAAAATATTAAAAATAGGTCTCACAGTACTATTTACACATTTAAAAATTATTTTGCTATAGTGTTTTCAGTTTTCAGCAAAATAAATTGTATCCAAACGAATCTTTAATGCAAAATGTTACATGTGGTACATTGTACTTTTTTTATATGGAAAATCATAGGCATATTAAAATTATTAACGTAATTTGCTTGAAGAGAAGCTATTTTTTACCAGAATTTCACGAATTTTAGGAAAACTATTTCAACTAACCAAAAATGTTAAGAATTTAAGAATAAATTCATTATTTACTTTATATGTTTTAATAATCTACCATAATGTTTTTTTTTTTTTTAATATAAGATAGAAATTCTACTATAAAATTATCTAAATGTATATGTGTATGAAGCTTCCTCTTGGAGACTTAAACTCTAGCCCTTACCCCCTATACCTCAAAAGCACTTATATATACTTATGGAGAGACCATCGCATTAAGGGTGTGTAGTTATAATATTTTTTTTTTTTTTTTTAAAAAAAACCAAAAAAGCTGTATTTTTACGCTTGTTTGCAATGTGACTCAACAAAAAGGTTATTACATTACGCGCTTTCACTATTTGAGTGCTATAAGTAAACTCTATTATAAAAGTTGCCCAGAAATTTGAATACTACACTTATTAAAATTAACTACCGAATTTTTAGTTTTAATAAAATTTTTCCTTACAAAATGTGTATTATTACAAAACTTGAAGTAAATTTTGTTCTTTTTGTTGTCTACTTTCAATTATATTATTAAAATTTATTAGTTTACATATGGCTTTTTACTAACCCATGCATCATAATTACACTATTAATCTTATGGAGGTATTAGATTTGTTGTTGACAATTTCTTAATTATGTTGTTACAAGAAATTCTATATTTTTCTTCATCAACTTATATAATTGGGTTTTTGTTATATTTCAGTTAAAACTAATTAGAAATCACAGTTTTACTTAAATAAAACAAACCAAAACTGAACAAATTCTTATTAAATTGCCTTTTGTCTTCTTCAAAGATATTGATGTTTAATCTTTTTTTTATACATTCTTTGTTTAAATTTTTACTTATGAATATTAATTAAAATATGTCATATATTTTTCTTAATCTGTCTGACACAATGACACATCACACAAATTTACAACTACTTTAACCAATTGTACAACAAAAGAATGTGCTATACTCGACTTTACACCTTACAATTTACATCCCAACCACCATGGCCAAAACAACAGAGTCAGTAAGATCTAGGGGCAATTGCCTTGAACTTCAAAGCACAAAGCTCCAAATCGCTAGGTTTGTTCCTAGTCCCAAAAATTAACATCTAAATAATACGAAAAAGAGGTAAATTCTGGAATGTACTACAACTATTAAAAACAATCCAACAATGAACAACCTATCTAGAATTTACAAAATCCTAAGTTTAGAGAAAGTGAGGGCTTGCTTGGTTGGTTAGTTTGAGTAATGTTGTTTGAGTGTTTTTGATATACGTGTAGGCGAAAAAGTGTGTTGAAATGTGTATAAGGTTGTTTAAAATGTGTGAAAATGTGTTAGTACTTAGCTGCCAAACAGCCCCTCAAGTTCTAGAAACCTTAAATTTTTTAAAACATTTGTGGCTATGTTAAGGGCCTATATATATATATATTAATTTTAAAAAAAAATAAAAACTTAATTGCGATTATAATTAAATTCATTAAATATCATTTTTATTACGTAACATATGTTTCCGTGTGTGTTTGTAAAGTTATTAAGGAGACAAAGGACCTTGACCTTCCTGCTCACAAGGGAATACTGTGAAACAGAGCAAGTACTGTGACCCTCCTACTCACAAGGAAATATTGTGTAAAACATAGGCGAATTTATTTCAGTTTTGATTTTATTTTTGTTTCATTTGGCACTGAGTTGGTTCATTTGCAAGTTACAGTGGCCACTAATTTAATAAGGGAGGAGAAATGGCAGAAAGTGCAGTCGGCTTAGTTATGGAGAACTTGGTCCCTTTATTAGTCCAAGAAGCAAGATTGATGAAGGGTATTCATGACAAAGTTGCAAGCATGAAAGGTGAATTGGAGATGATTCAGTCTTTCCTGAAGGATGCAGATACAAGGGCTGAGAAGGAAGAGGTGAACAACGTTTTGAAAACTTGGGTGAAACAGGTGAGGGAAGAAGCTTTTCAAATAGAAGATGTCATTGATGAATACATACTTCATTTTGTAAAACAACCTTACAGGCGAAAGCAATGCTTCCATTTTATCGAGAAGGCTTTTCAATTTACTATAAAATTGAAAGCAAGATATGTGATAGCCTCTAAGATTCAACATATCAGCAACAATCTCAAGGAAAAGAGAGAGATGGCTGTAGGTTTTCACTTTAACGCTATAGATCAAAGGGAACCTAGCAGTGACACTGGAAGTGCTCCATGGCATGACCCTCGAGTTGTAGCTCATTTCATTGAGGAAACTGAGGTTGTGGGCATTGAATCTCATAGGAACAAATTGATAAACTGGCTAGTAAAAAGACCATCTAATCGCACTGTGATTACAGTGGTCGGCATTGGTGGTGTTGGCAAGACTACTCTTGTCAAGAAAGTGTATGATAATGAGAAGGTGGTTGCACACTTACTGTCGTGCTTGGATCACTGTGTCTAAATCATACAAGATGGAAGAGCTATTTAGAAACATGATAAAACAGTTATATGAGGCAAGGAAGGAGTCTGCACCTAAAGAAATTAACACAATGGAAGAGGTAAAGCTCATTGAGGTATTGCGGCAATATTTACTTGAACAAAGGTATGTAGTTGTTTTTGATGATTTATGGGATATAAAGTTTTGGGAGTATATAAAACTTGCCTTACCTAATAATGACAAAGGTAGTGGAATTGTAATCACAACTCGAAATGAGGATGTTGCTCCCACTCACAATGAATCTTCATTGTGTTATGTGCACAAGCACTTACCTCTAGCTTCAGATAAAGCTTTGGAACTATTCTACAAGAAGGTGTTCCAAGTTGAAGAGGGCAATTGTGCCCGTGAACTAGTTGAGCTGTCATGCAAAATAGTTGGAAGGTGTGAAGGTTTGCCACTTGCAATTGTGGTTATAGGTGGTCTTTTGTCAAGCAAAGGCAAGGTTGTCTCTGAGTGGAGTAAATTGTATGATAGTCTTAGTTTGGAGTTAGACACTAATTTACGTCTAAGAAGTATCCTTAAAATTCTATCGCTTAGTTATCATGATTAACCTTACTACTTCAAAGCTTGTTTCCTATATTTAGGCATGTTTCCAGAGGATTACTCCATAAATTATGCAAGACTAATTCGACTTTGGATAGTTGAGGGCTTTGTAAAAGAAAAGCAAGGATTAACATTGGAAGAACTTGCACAAGAATACTTGAATCAACTCGTTCATAGAAGCTTGGTTCAAGTGGTAAAGATTGATGAAGTTGGCAAAAATAGATTTTGTCGAGTTCATAATATGTTACGTGAGGTCATTCTTTCAAGATCAGAGGAGTTGAATTTTTGTTTAGTCTCAATTCAAAACTACTCAAGTTTTGACAAAATTGCCCGACGTTTCTCAATTATGAACAATGTAAATACTCCATTGCAGAGTATTTCTAATTCCCAAACTCATTTTGTTCTTATTTTTGGGGTAGACGAAGTACCCAATTCTTTTTTTACTAATTGTCTTGCAAATTTCAAGCTTTTGAGAACAATGGATTTTGAAGGTGCCCCAATTGATTACATTCCTAAAGAAGTTGGAAGCCTATTACATCTAAGATATTTAAGCCTTAGAGATACAAAAGTGAAAATGCTTCCTAAACTGATAGGTAAACTACAATACCTAGAGACTTTGGATTTGAAACGTTAGCAGAGATTAGTAGGCTCCATAAGCTACGGTATTTTACAGCTTACATTGAAGACAAAGATGTAGAATACAATATTGACTTTCTACAAGCAGTAAAGATACCCAGTGGCATTGGGCGTTTACAATCCTTACAAAAGCTTTCTAGTATTGAAGCCAACAACAATGCCCTTATAATAGAATTAGGGAGTTTGGGACAGTTGAGGAAGTTGGGGATCGCTAAATTGAAGAAAGAAAATGGGATAGCTTTGTGCACCGTGCTAGAGACAATGAGCCACCTTCGGTCATTGATGATCGACGCAATAAGTGAGGAAGAAGTTCTTGAATTACAATCAATGTCTTCTCCTCCACCCCTCTTACAAACTCTTTCCCTATCTGGGCGGCTAGAAAAGTTTCCAAAATGGATTCTAAAACTCAACAATATAGCTCGAATTTTTTGAACTGGTCAAAATTAATGGAAGATCCATTAAAGGTTCTTCAAGCTCTGCCTAATTTGATGCGTCTTCAGCTGCTCGATGGTTACAGAGGTGAGCAATTACATATTGAGGGAGGAGGCTTCCAGAAACTCAAGTATCTAGGGCTTCGAAATTTGGGAGGATTGAATAGGTTGATAATAGATGAAGGTGCCCTGCCTCTTCTTGAAACACTTGAAATTGGAGAATGCCCACAGCTGAAGGAGGTGCCCTCTGGCATCCACCATCTAAAAAGCCTCAAAAATCTAGAATTTGAAGACATGTCGACCGAATTCGTTCTTAGTCTACAACCAGATGAAGGCCCTGATTTTGGTAAAGTCGAGCATATTCCCTCTGTCACTTTCTGGTATAGGACTCATGGAGAATACTATGATGTGTACAACCTTGGCGATTCAGAATTGTTGGAGCATCTATAAAGTTGATTCGTGGAGGACCAAAGTGGCCACACCACTTTCAAGAAATTACAAGTATGTCCCCGCCCGCTTTTCCGTTAGACTATTACATGTAGGGTAAATTACCAAAGTCTTTCACATATACAATTACAGCCACCATTTTGTGTTACCAAACAGCTTCAACCCTATATCTTTTAGCTTGTGATAGAGATAACCATAAAATATTACGTTACAAAGAAAGATCCAAAACATCGTTTTTGTTTGGTAACACAATGAAAATTTTAGATAAAAGAAAATAACCCAAATATTTACTAGAATCTTTCAATCTTCCCTGTTTTTTCCTCTTTCTTATACTACTATTTCTAACTAAACTGTTTCTATTGTACCAATTAGCTTGAAACTAATAAATAATTTTACAAATATCATTGTGAGTAGAATGAAGTAATAATTGGACAACAAACATTACTCAAATTTCTAAATTTGTAGAAAATTCTTTTACTAATGTTATAATTCATATTACCAAGTTTTTATTGTGATAGGAAAGACATTTGAGCGAATTACTGTTGGCAAGCCTGCATTTCCCCATTTCACATATTATATACCATTTCCTTTTTTACATTTTATTTATTATTTATTATTTATATTGTTATTATTCTTACCGTCAGGCTTCAAATGCCAATGTTTCAAGGATTTTCAAGTGCTCAACCAACCAGAACATCAATAGTTGTTCTCCCCTACATTGATGCCTTTGTTATTGTATTGTTGCAGTTGTGTTGTCTTTTCTGTATAGAGCATATGAACCTCTTAAACTCATGCTACGCAAAGAATAATTTTTATTTGAAATGTATTTGTTGTCACTAGAGTGGTTTAAGTATGCCAAGTGTTTCGTTGGTATGCTTGCATGTAATGGCTTTGATGTGGCTAAAAAATATATACAATGACATTTGCTATGCTTTGTGAAAGAGTAAACTATATGTAAATGTACATGACATTTGACCTATAAATATATATATATATATGTATGTATGTGTTTTCTTTTTTCTTGCAAAGAGGAAACAAATTAGAAAACTGTTATGAACAAGGTTCTTTGTTCAGATTGGGGAGTTTCCTCTACTCCCTTTAAAGACTAAGATGTTGTATCTGGTGCAATGCCGCCATTTCTGCTTTGTGTTGTTTTTGCTGTTGTTGTGTTGCTGCCTAGTTCATTGCAGGTTCTGTTTTTGATGTTTGGTAAGTGTTTGCTGTGTTGATTCTGTTTTTGCCATATGCACTGTTCATAATGATAAAAATTGTATTCCACATCTAATCAATAAACTCAACACAAGTTCAATTAGTATCAAACACTACAGATTCAGATATAATTTGAGTCTCCCAAAAGGCCTTAATATCTTACAACCTGATTTTTGGCAACGAAATCCGAATCTTACATTCTATATCCTGGAGTCTGATAAACTATATCTTCCTTGTTTCTTTCTCAAAACTTGTCAATGCATGAGTTCATAAATTCGCTTGTCATTGCCACTGCAGGGTCCTACTTGGAATTTATTTTTTATCCTTACCAAAAAAGTGAAATTTAAAGTTTTTTGTGCTGAAATTTACTTGATGCAGTGAACATCTTGACAGCTAACAGTATCTTTGCTAATTTCTAATCCAAGTTGTATCCTTTCATTAAGTATTTACCAAATGATCAAATTTGGATATTTTCCTTTGTTCCTTTGTTCCTATATATATATATATATAAATATATATATATATATATATAACATTATAATAGTATTAAGGCACAACCTGATTTTCTTACAAGAAACACGTCAAAATTAATTGAAATAAATTTGAAGGTGAGTACATACTCATTGTAAAAATAGGAGAACATGAATATAAAACCATTATGCCACTATTTTAATCCCCATGTTAAATAGAGGGCTACTGAGCTTGGAGCAAGTCACTGATAGTCCCTAATTTAACAACCAATGCAGATAGTTTGGAAATTGGAACCAATGGGACCTCCATGATGCAAGTCGGAACTATGTTGGTGTCCCCTGCATACCTGTATTGAATAATTTATCTTGAGTAATGAAGGGGGAGAGGTGAATTCTCCAAATAGTTTGAACTATTTGAGGATCAAAGAGATTGGTGTATTTTTAAAAATCCCATTACCCCTTGTCAGGTTGCATGAGATCCCTTACATATACTTTTTCACAGCCAAGAGCATAATTTTAGTTTAAAGGCTTTTGAACAAATTTCCTTTAGATATTTAGCTTTGACCAAAGGCACCCCCTTAGCATCTCTTTCAACTGTAGCTATCTATCCCAGTTTGAATAGCTAAAAATTCTATATAATGACATTTGGGTATAAATTGTGAAAGAGTAAACTATATGTATATGTTTTCTTTATTAACGAAAGAGAAAAAATAGAAAACTGTTATGAACAGGCTTCTTTCTTTTAATTGGGGAAACCCTCAACCATCTTTAAGACAGAATTTGTATGTGATGGGGTAATGCCATTTTCGGCTGTGTAGTTTTCTGTGTTGTTGTAGTGTTGTTGCCTAGTTTTTTGCAGGTTTTGTGTTGATGTTTGGTATGTGTTATTAGTTTGCTGTATTGATTCAGCTTTTGCTCCTTTTTTAAACTCTTGTAATGCAATCATGTGATGGCTTGTTGTAGCACCACAATAATTTTTGTGTAGGAGGATGATGTACTTTCTGACTTTGGAAAACAACAATGTTATGATGTTAGAATGTTAGAATGTTAGTTCACTTCAAATTAATAAACTCAACACTATGTATTCAGTTAATGTTGAGTGTCTCCATAGAAGAGCCTAGTATCTAACAACCCGATTTTTTTGAAGGAAATCCAAAACTTACATTACAAATCAAACTAGTAAACTCAACTAATGCAAGAGCATAACCAAAAGTTATTTCAATATTTCATTTTAAATTTTCAATCGTTAATTTCAGATTGTAACGTAGTTATTTGTTTAGTTTGGATTGGTATTTGAGTTTGGTTAGGATTAGTTGTTCATCATTATCCTTTGTTTAGGATTATCGGATTAGTATTTGAAATTGTTTAGGATTATCATATTAGTATTTGAAATTGTTTAGGATTTGTTTAGGAGAGTTTATCCTTATCTTTGTGATTCCTGGAAGCTGCATATAAAACTCCAGATGATTTCTTTTGTAGGGGATATACTATGATTATTATTATTGAGATTATTTGCAGAGATTGCATTGTGTTTGATGGTGAACCCAAACACCTTAGGTGGGAAGCCTAAGGTTCTACGGTGGGACTAGTCTAGGTGGGAAGCTTAAGTTGTCCTGCATCAACTTTGGGACTAATCTAGGTGGGAATCCTAGGTTGTCCTGCATCAACTTAGTATCAGAGCCTAACCCGATCTCCCCTTTCAGCAACCCAAAATAACGACTAACAACCCACAGCCACACTCACCATCAGAAAACAAATCAACCGCTAGACATGCCATTACTCAAATACTTACCCCACGAGATTTGCAACCCAAAGCAACCCAATTTCTTACCTCACGAGATCTGCAAACCAGAACTTGAACCAATCCGTACCATATTCCCCTTTTGGCCACACGAATTCTTCATCCCAAAACCAATAGAGAAACCCATTACTCCCTCCAAGCCTATGACCCCCATTCGTGCCCGACGTTAGGACCACCTACTCAGAAACAGAGAACATAAATTCCACCCAAAAAAAAAAAAAAAATTCCGATCCACAACTTCAAACCGCTAGATTGAGAACAAGAGAGTTGAAAGCCAACACCAAGCCACCGATCCCACCAACGGAATGACGCCATCGCACAACCCGTCGCCGAAATCATCACCAACAACTGCCGCCGACACGCTGTCACCATCGCTCCCACCATGCCGCTTCATGGGTTCCATCACTGCGATCTGACTTGCGATCTCCAATCTCCACCATCGAGCACCGCCGACAGTGAACGCCGATGACCCATGCCACCTCTCAACCGATGACTCTGGCGACGCTTCGTGACTGCTACTGTTTCTCTTCTCTTTTAGTTTTCCTCTATTTCTAGTTCCTCTAGTTTCGGTGTTTACACTGTGTTTGGTTGGAGTGAAAATAGGGAGGATGGAAAACATAGAAAGGAAAATAAGGTGGAAAACAGTGTTTTCCACTGTTTGGCAAAAGAAAGAAAATAGGGAGGAAGGAAAACCCGGGAGAAAATTTTCTCTCTCGGGCCCACAATTTTCATCCTCCCAAATCAGGAGGAAAATCTGGAGAGGAAAGTGCTGTGAAAGCACTTTTACCCAAATACCCTCTCTCGGGTTCCACAACAACCCAACGCGGCAAAATAAGAAGAAAGAAGCAGAAAATAACCACCCAACCACCAAACCCAACACCACCACCAAACACCAGAACTTAGCATAGAAAACTAAAACATACCACAATCAAAACAAAAACACAAAACCCATTCAAAAGATTTGAAACACAAAAACAATCTTTCTCATAAGTCTAATGAAATCTGAACAATAAAATAAAACTAATCAAACCAAAACCAAAAAAAAAAAAATGTAGGTCGATCTGTGTAGAACGCCGATCTCCACTTCTCTGCCGGTGATCTATGTGTGTATGAGAGAGAATTTTTTTGTGTGAGAGAGAGAAAGAAAGAGAGAGCTTTTGTTCTGGAGTAGACGAAGAGAAAAAAAGAAAAAAGAAAAAAGAAAAGTGAAGAGAGCACCAGTGGAGTAGACGAAAAAAAAAAAGTGAAGAGAGCACCAGTGGAGTAGTCGAAGAGAAGAAGAGAAAAAGAGTAAAGTGATGAGAGACCAGTGCCAGAGAACAAAAGAAAAAAGAAAAGTGGAGATAGAGATAAGGGAAAGGTGTGGAGGAGAAAAAAAGAGAAAAAGAAAAAAGAAAAGAAACGTGTGGATAAAAAAAAGAAGAAATTAAAATTGAGAAATGTCACTACAATATTTTCACAATAAATTTTAAGTGGTAGGTTGTTACTAACTAATACTGATAAAAAAAAATATTTAAGTTATGTGTTCAAATTAAAATTAATAATAACTTACCACATATGATTTATTGTGAAAATATTGTAGAATATTAAGAACGTAACACTTGTTTTTTCAACGTGACCTGATCAAGTTGTACATTATTGTAATTTTTACATTATAATAATAAAAATAATAACATAAATTTATATATATGATGTGGTAAATTTTATATTATTTAATGAGTACAAATAAATCTATTTTTTACATATTATATACCAATGGTATAATAGTCAATTTATATAAATTACATTTTCCATCCTTCCCTTTTTCTCTCCAACCAAACAAAAGAGTTTTCTACCCTCCCACTTTTCCACCCCTCCAACCAAACACAGAAGAGGGAAAACTAAATATTTTCTATCCTCCCACAATTTTCCATCCTCCCACTTTTCCACCCCTCCATCCAAACATACCCTTAATGTTTAAACTTGGCAGATTTTAGTTTTAAATTGTCCGTTCTTTCTTTATTGTATTTCAAAAAAAAAAAAAAACTCAAGTCAGGTCAAGTAGAAGCCTCAAGAAGGTTCCAGTGCACTACACGTGAGGAACCACAAGCCCAACTTCCCATTGTTAGTAGTGTGATCCACTGTCCAGTGAGGCCCAAGTTGTTAAGTCAGCCCAAGAATGTTCCAATTTGGTGTTTTGTGCCCCTAAGTCTGAGCTAAAATATGACTTCCTTTGATAGAGAACTCGAGAAGCAGCTTAAGGAGGCTGGGGATAGACTCCTTAACCCTCCTTCCTCCATTGATGACCTCCTCACTCTTCTTGATGAAGTTGAAAATTTGTTAGCATATGTGGAGCAAGCACCATCCAAATCAATGCAAGGTGCACTTTTACCTTCAGCGAAGGCACAGATTAATAATAAACTTTTGAGACATGATGAAATGGATGTGAAGGTTTCAGATCTATCTTGCATTATTCAGATTACAAGGATAACAGCACCAGATGCCCCATATAAGGATGAGCAAATGAAGGAAATATTTCAGTTGATTGTGGCAGCATTTGAAAATATGTCTCATGTGTCTCCTTGTTCTTATAAGAAGGTGGCTTCAATTCTTGATACCATTGCTAAGGTCAAGTTATGCTTGGTAATGTTGGATCTTGAGTGTGATGCATTGGTTGTTAAGATATTTCAAAGTTTCTTGAAGATAATTAAGTCCAACCATCCACCTGTTGTACTTTCAGCCATGGAGACAATTATGAATTTGGTCATAGATGAAAGTGAAGACATTTTTTGCTAGTATAAGAAGGGAAAATCAGAATGTTTCACCTACTTCATGGAAATTTGGGGAGCAAATAATCATTAGGATTAATGCCCAACTAGAAAAGATAATGACACCCACTCAAAAACTACTCCTCAAGTTTGAGGATGCACTTGATGTGAAAGTTGATTCTGATGCAAGTGCTACCGTTAAGCCCTTCATGATCCATGAAGATCTACAGGTTGATGAAATCCACAAGGTTGATACTATGGTTCAAGATAAAATTGTGCCTGTTCAACACATTGATTTTGTGTCTCCAGAGGAGTTCTATGGTGTCGTGGAATTGAAGGTTATTCTACTCTCAGTACTTCCTAGGGTGATATCTGATCTGAAGGAAGTATTAAGATCCAAAGTCTTAATTCTTCATCACTACAAAACTCGAGGTCGAGTTTTCTTAAACTAGGGGAGTATAATGCATGAGCATAACCAAAAGTTATTTCAATATTTCATTTTAGATTTTTAGTGGATAATTTTAGATTGTAACGTAGTTATTTGTTTAGTTTGGATTGGTATTTGAGTTTGGTTAGGATTAGTTGTTCATCATTATACTTTGTTTAGGATTATCGGATTAGTATTTGAAATTGTTTAGGATTATCAGATTAGTATTTGAAATTGTTTAGGATTTGTTTAGGAGAGTTTATCCTTATCTTTGTGATTCCTGGAAGCTGCATATAAAACTTTAGATGATTGCTTTTGTAGGGGACAGACTATGATTATTATTATTGAGATTATTTGCAAAGATTGCACTGTGTTTGTTTGGTGGTGAATCCAAACACCTTAGGTGGGAAGTCTAAGGTTCTACAGTGGGACTAATCTAGGTGGGAAGCCTAGGTTGTCCTGCATCATCAACACTATGTATTCAGTTAATGTTGAGTGTCTCCATAGAAGAGCCTAATATCTGACAACCTAATTTTTGGCAAGGAAATCCAAACCTTATATTACAAATCCTAGAGGAGAATAAACTATATCTTCCTTATTTCTTTCTCAAAACTTGTCAATGTGTGAGTTATAAATTATCTTCATTGCCACTGTAGTAGGGTATTACATGAAATTTATCTTTTGCTGTTTCCAAATATGTGAAGCCTAAAGTAGTTCTGCCTGCTGAAATTTATTTTTTGCAGTGAACATCTTGACAGCTGACGGTTTCTATGCAATTTTCTAATCAAAGTTGAGGCCTTATTTATTTTGCTAGTATTTACCCAAGAGATCAATTTTTGGATGTATTCCTTTGACCATGAAAGTGTAAATGCTAATAGATAGCAGGGTGTCATAGAATATATATAGCATCATAATAGTGTTAAGGCACAATGTGGTTTTCATACAAGAGAAAAATCAATATTAACAGTAATGAGAGAAAGTTGCGTGCGAGTACATTCTCATAGTAAAAAATGGGATAACTTAATATAAAACCACTATGCCAATGGTTTTATCCCCATGATAAATGGAGAGCTACTGAGCTTGGAGTGAGTCACTGATGGGTCCCGATTTAGCAGCCAATGTAGAGAGGTTGGAACCAATGGAACCTCCAGAATGTCGACACCTTACCCCACGTGTTGTCGGCAGGGGTGGAGCCAGGAATTTTTGTTTGAGGGGGCCAAGTTGCGACGCTTATATATTTATCAAGACAACTTTCGCACCCACACACACATATATACACACACGTGCGCTTTTTTATTATATACACACACATATATATACACACTTTTTTATTTGATAAGTTATATATATACACACACCTAACAAAAAAAAAAATCTTAGTATTTTCAATCAAAATTATTTTTGACGGCGTTCTTTCATAAAATAAAATTCATTTTTTCCATTTTCATAGTCAAAATCTTAAAAAGTTTCATTTTAAACACAAATTATCAAATTTTATGCTAAAGTAAGTAAAAAATATTTCAATTGAACTAATGAAATTTTCAAAAACATGAATGATCCAAAACTTGGAGAAATAAGTTAGGCTCCAAAGATATTTAAATCTACCTTACTTTAACACATTATATGGCAACTAAAGACACATTTCATGTGTAGTTTTAGTGACAGAATTTTTTTAATGAGTCAATGACTTGTTAATCGTCACATAACGGGTTGAAAAATATAGATTTAAACATGTTTGATAGCAAATTTTATCAAATATTTAACAGATATAAAAGCACATTTTACAATAAAAAATAGAATTGCAAAAAATAAAGTTATATCTTTATAACTATTAGACCAATTTTTTTTTTTTAAGAGCATTATTGGACTAATTCAAATATTTGGGGGGGCCAACTCTTATTTTTTAGACTAAATTTTGAAAACATAAAAATAATTGCATATATATTTTAAAAAATTTTAAAATTTTGGGGGGGCCATGGCCCCCCACCCTTGTACGTGCCTCCACCCCTGGTTGTCGGGGTGCAAAGATAGTTCTTCCACCTTGAACTTTGTTTGCCTGAGCCCCCTTGATATGTTGGTGACACAAGTAATGAGAGTGCTTTAAATCATCTGAACTAAATTCTGCTGTCTTTATCTTCTGGTCCATCTACTTCAGGTTGATCTTTTGATGCTTTTGCTCCACATTTTCCTCCATATGTTGTCTATTACAACCTTGAAAATAATATAAAACATTACCAATCAAATGCACAATCACAGAAGCTGTTAATATGAATTCCTATGTTACATTTATATGGCATGTCACAAGCTGCAATTTTATAAGATTATCACAAATTATATCTTTTGGCAAGACTATGTTGCTAATTTGAATTGTAGAAGAAACAGAAAAGATATGTTTTGATTGATTTGGTGAAGGGTGGTTAGTTTAGATGAAAATTTTATTTTAAGATCGTTGTTATAATTATGCATTCTATTAGCACTTTTCTAACAAGCACAAGTAAAGAGAAAAGCGCTTAAATAGTCTTCAAAAAGTACATAGGGACAGTAGTTGGAGAATTATAAGTTTTAACAGCATGATTAAGACATTAATATGTTTGTGTTTATGGAAACAAAATATTTTGGTACGTAATATAACGCGTATTCAAACAATGTTCATTGTATTACATTAAATATTGATTTCAAAGATAAGACCAAAGTATTGGTAGATAGCATTTAAAGGGGGATAGTGAGCTTAATTCTTACAAGAATCCCAGTGCCAGAAACAAGAAAAAAAAAATCAAAGGAATTCTAGTTTAGGTGCATTTAACATAGCGAATGTTTAGAGTAACTAGCTTACCTGAAATTTACAAGTTCTCTCTTGGCTGCTACCAATTGCTCTCATGGGGAGAAGGGAAACATTCGCCTCGATTGATTTTTTTTCCCACAAAATACGAAAGGAAACTTCCATATTAGATAAATGGAACAAAATTTAACAACATTGTATGCCAAGGTTCTTCGAGACTATCTTGCTTGACTGATAAAAGAGAAAGCCATATGTCTCCGGTAGTAGAGGCTTTTGTGATGTATCTGGTTTCCCAATCTGAAAAAAAACAATTGAGGACAGTCCCCATCCGTACAAAGAACCTTGTCCATATCAGTAATCGAATTTGTTATAATTTATATATATATATATATGTGTGTGTGTGTGTGTGTGCGCGCGCGCACGCGTGCGCGTATTGTTTCTAGAGGGACTATTACTAGTGATAACTTCCAATCATTCTTTCATCTTCTCTTCGTGTAACTGTAAGGCCCCTGACTTTCCTTATCCTTAAAGAATTAATCCACTTGACCAGTTGCCTCACCACTACCATCACCATCATAATAATCACTGGGTGGTAATCCAGACCCAGCATCATCGAGTTGTGGCCAAATTCCTTTCCTGAAATTTCAATTCACCAATATATACCATTTGAAATATCGAATCTCACAGAATTTTAAAAGGAAAGCAAAAGTCAATCTGGATTTATATGTATCAACAAGTGAAAATGAAAAAATGTATTTAACCACCCCATATATAAACCCGTAAAAAGGTTTACACAAATTAGGAAATACAATGCTTTAATTAATCGATTGACAACAGACGTTGGTTGTCAAGAACAGGACAAATTATGACTCAGTTCATCTTATGCCGCGATAACAGGTTTGATGTTATCTGAAGCTCAGCCTAATGATCTGGTGATTGTCCCAGCCCAAAGCAAGGATGAGCTTCGACTCTCAACGGGCAGTCCTTTGATGGATTGGATAGGTCCTGAGGCAATTCTGGAGATTGGGTCCTCGAATTGAGGGATGGGAGACAAGTAGTGATTCCACCTTCCCTTTATCGATCAATGGAGAGCCTCAGATTTCACAGGCTCAGAGGATGACTTAAACATTAAATATAGGCAAGGAAAGGAGCACTTACTCAGGGAGGTGCCTTCTTTGGATTGGGCTGATAAATCCGAAAGTGGTGTAGCTTGAGATGCATTATCTTTCAATGGGGGATCAGAGGGTGAATTGTGGGAAAATTTAAAATAAAATAAAAAACACAACCGCCTTTTGATGAATCCCACAAAGAATCCTTGAAGCAACATTTATACCAAGGAGCCGAGAAAAAGAACTATGACGAATACCAAGATTCCATTTTAGAAAATAGAAAACCAGAAAAGGAGATAACTTTGAAAGTTGGACTGAATGAATTCAGAGCAACCAATGATTCAGGGTATTTCTATGCCACTTCAGACAAGCTACTCACACCCACCAATGACATGCAGTTCTGGGTCTGGCTAGCCAAAGCAATTTCTCCAATACATTAAATGTAGTTTGTCTAATGATTCATACTCGGAAATAGCCATTACTAGAAATGTGAGTAATTGGAGTCTTGCGTGTAACAGTTTGAGTTTGCTCAGAGTAGCATTTTGCATTCTTCAGAAGAAACCAAATATAGGCAGAGACAAAGTTTTTAACCCAAAAAAAGAACAATATCAAGAAGCTATAGAATCCCTTGGTTTCTAACCTCAATTTCCATGCATCTATGAAGAAAAAAAGAAAAAGAAAAAACGAAATGAATTGACTTAATGTGTTATACAACAAACAGACAAAAAAATGTTACATTCCCTATCATTGCTTGTGATATTAAAAAAAAGATAATCTATATCTATATATATCTAAAAGCTGAAGCGTAGCATTTATTGTTGCTACGCTCCAGTTGAGCCACATCAGCATCTATCTCATTATCATTTTCTTTTCAATTTTCCTATAATTTTTTTTAACATTTACTTTTTATTTTATTTTAATATTTACACTTTTTTCAACCTTTCTCCACCCTTACCTTTTCATCTCTCCACTACCCTATACATAAATACTATTCTTCTTCTTTTCATCTCCCCACTACCCTCTACATAAATATTATTCTTTTTCTTTCTCTTCACCTTCCTTTATTTTGTCTCTTCTTATTTACACTCTCTTACTATAAATTTGTAACTATCTATTCCATTCTATGCATGGTTTTCTCTCACAAAAAAAAGGTTCTCTCTCTCTCTCTCTCTCTCTCTCAATTTTTTGATGAATTTTTTTTACATTCTTCTCTTTATGCCAAATTACTAATTTTTGGGAATCATTTCTTTTCTTTTCTTTTTTTCTTTTCTTTTCTACACTAGAATCATTATGCTTATTTTCTCACTCAATTTAATTGGGTAGTTTGCCGGAATTCAAAAAAAAGGTTCTCTCTCTCTTTCTCTCTCAATGTTTCGATGAATTTTTTTATACATTCTTCTATTTATGCCAAATTACTAATCTTTGGGAAGTCTTTATTTATTTATTTATTTTTCTAAACTAGAATCATTATGCGCATTTTCTCACTTAATATAATCGGGTAGTTTGCCGGAATTCAAGTAAAACCAGACAATAAGGAATTTTACGGCATTGGAGAACGCCTAAATATATACCAACGAAAAGTTGAAAGTTAGCAAATTGGTGGAGCTATGATTAAGCTTCAAACGGGATTGATGGTGTTGCCAATGTTCTTTAATTAGCATTCTTATTTCTATTTCTCTATATATGTTTCCTAGAATTAGTATTAGTCTGATTTTTATTTTCTCTATTATATTCTAGGTAAACCAAGAGTTCTTTAAAACTCCACATTGGTTAATGCCATTTAGATTTGTTTTTTAAATTGTTTTTTTTTTCTTTAATTGTTAAATGTTATCCTATTTTTGTTCTTTCTTATAACTCTAATTAATGTTGATGATTCCTTTTTTTTTTGGTTAGTTAAGGTTGATGGTTCTTTCTTACAGAGAAAAGACAAAAATTGAAAACAATTGAATTCCGTTTAAACCTGTACCTAAAGGGGACATGAGCCTTTGTTTATTTGATTAAAGACAATATATTAAAGGGGCATATCATTTGGCCATTGCATTGCATTTCTTAGAGGTTAAAAGATAAAGCTTGTCATTATAGGAAAACATTTTGGGTGGGGATAAGGGCATCATTTTGTTTGCTTTAAGAGTAACAAAAGATTCTATTATAAAGGAAGCCCACAATCATATCATATGCTTATTACACTAACCATGAGCACAACCTATTATTCTCTCTCACCATGTTTCTACTACATTTGCATTTAGCAACCTAAGATTAGATTTTATTCCCAATAAAAGAACTGTAGAATCATTTAGTTTTTATGGAAAACTAGCCACAGACTTGCGCAATGTGTGGGAATATAAATATTATGCAATGAAGTGTAATATATAAAAAGTAACAATTACTTTAAGCATTGTCTTTTTTTCAACAACAACAAAAAAAAAAAAAAAAGATTTTTACACTTATTTTTTATAATCTTTTTATCTCTACAAATATATCATTTTAATATATATATTTTTTTTTTGTATTTGATTAATATTTTTTAAGGTGAACCATATTCTTCTAACTTTGTTGTAGTGTGTTACATTTGCTTAATATACAACTCATCTCTTAAGAAATAAGGAAATTATCATAATAATAAAAAATCATCACAAAATTACAATGTTAACTTAACCAAAATTAAAATAAAACAAAAGAAATAGAAAATAGATTTTATAATAATTTATTAGTCAAAAAACTGGTAGGCATATTCAAATTCCTATTTCCAAAAACAACTAAGTATTAATCCAAACCAAAATTCAATCAAAATTATAAAAGGGAAAGAAAATACTTTTTGAAGGGAAATTAAAAAAACACAATACAAAAAAAAAATATTATAAAAAAAAAAAACCATCAATCTTAATTAGAGTTATGAGAAAAAACAAAAATCTTTTATGTGCAATTGTTCTCTTTATTGGTATTTATTGTTATATGTTTTTTTTTTTTTTTTACTTTTTTTCTTCTTCTCATCTTATGTTATTCAACATTTAAATTCAATCACATCATCCACATCACTAAATTATTTATATTTTCTCTTTTTTTTTTAATAATTAAACATGGAATATTTTATTTAAATTCAAATCAATAAAATTATCCTTAAAAAATTGTACTTTTTTTTTTTTTTAACATTTACACTTTGTCCAAGCTTTTTCCTTACCTTTATATTTTCATCTCCCTACTATCTTCTATCTTAATATCACTATTCATCTCCCCACATCTTCCATATCATTAAATTATTTATATTTTTCTCTCCTTTTTATTTAAAAAAATTAAAAATTAAAAATTTTACTTAAATTCAATAAATAAAAGTGTCCTCATAAAGTGGAGTAATACTAGGGACACACTCATTCTCAAACTCAATACATCAAAGGAAAAATATAATACAAAACAAATGCCAATTGGGAAACACTAAATGAAAAAATAAATAAATAAATAAGGATATCAAACCAAATATAATATAAAGAATAGTTATGGATATACTAACTTAAGGGTAGTAAAATTAAATGCAAAAAAAAAAAAAAAAAAAAAACTACAATGCATATTTAATGCAATAAAATCATCATCAAATTTTGGAAAACAGTAGGTTGCTTATGGGGAGAGAGAGAGAGAGAGAGATGGTAAAAAAAAATGTCAATTAGTAACTATTAATTGGAAAACAAAGAGGTTGTAAAGAGAAGTAAAACTAAAAAATAAATATGACCAATATGTAGAACATTAAAACTTTATAGTGCAATAAAATCAATTGTTACATTCACTTAAAACATTGAATCAATAATTAAGCACAATCATAGCAATATATTTAAACTTAAAACTAATGAAACTCTAATTCATAACTAAAAGGAGATGTTCTCATGTAATAATAGAAATTACATAAGAAATAAAGTTAGAAAATTTTAAAATCCTTTTTTTGACATTTCATTTAACTTTATATATATGTGTGTGTGTGTGTGTGTGTGTGTGTGATTTAGTTTTGTTTTTTAAATTGTTGTTGTTGTTTTTTTTTTTTTTTTTTTTTTTATTCTCTTTGATTGTTAAATGTTATCCCATTGCGTTCTAAGGAATTAAATATAGCATACAAAAATATAATATTATTCTATTACTTAGCATGATTTAGATAATTTGGTATTTATTCTGTTACATAGCATGATTTTTTATAGTGCTCAATTTAGATGTTAAACTATGAGACTTTACTAATTTTGTTTATTTTCTAATCCTTTGTGGTGGACAAAGTACTCTTAATAGTTGTATTAGAAGTACTCTATAATGCCATTCATTTAAAGAAAAGCAAAGGTTAGCCAAACGAAAATAATCGGATAAGTGACAAATTTTAACTTTTGCAATTTTATTTTAATTATTATTATTTTATAACAATGCATGTATAGAAATTTAATTCGTAGATTTTGCTAATAATTTTTTATTTGATAATATATTTTGGGTGGCCGAAATTATAATTTGTACAAAGAAAATAACCTTAATTAATCATTGTTAAGGTTTATTAATTTTTTTTAGTTTACCTTTTTTTGGTGTTTTGGATTGTTCATATATTACATTTATAATTGTTCCCATAATAAATAAAAATATAATTATGAAATACATTACTAATTATTAGATTAGTTTAAATTGTAAAAAAAAAAAAAATTAATAAAACCACCATAAAAATAATTATCACGCGCAACGCGCGGGTTTGCGGCTAGTATTACTAAAATCTGAAACGTAGCATTTAATACTGCCGCTCTCACGTTGCGCCACATCAGCTGCTACGTCATTTTTATTAAAAAAAATATAATTTGTCCTACAATTTTAAAATGGTTTTTACAATTTTCAGCCCCATAAATGCAGCCCACTACTTATTTATTTACTTCCACTATTACCCTATAATAAATTTGTATAATTAATCCAGCCCACCTCTTATTTATTTAGTTCCACTATCAAGCCCAACCCAAAGCATTTTCAGTTCAGTTTTAGAATTTTTGTTTTCTTTCCAATTTTCTTATAATTGTTTTAACATTTATTTTTTTAATATTTACACTTCTTCAACTTTTCTCTATCCCTTACCATTTCATCTCCCCACTACTTCTTCAATCTTTCTCCCTCCCTTATCTTTTCATCTCCCCACTACCCTCTACATTAATATCATTCTTTCTCTTTCCCTTCATCTTCATTTATTTTTTTCTCTTCTTATTCACACCCTCTTACTATAAATTTGTCACTATCTCTTCTATTCTATGCATAGTTTTCCCTCACCCCAAAAAAAAAAAAAAATGATACTTTCTCTCTCCCTCTCTCTCTCTCTCTCTCTCTCTAAATTTTTTGTTAGATTTTTTTTTTCTTGCATCTCTACTTTAGGTTGATAATTTTTTATATTTTTTAAAACTCTATTTTGGGTTAATGTGATTTAGTTTTGTTTTTAAATTGTTGTTATTGTTTTTTTTTTTTTTTTTTTTATTCTCTTTGATTGTTAAATGTTATCCTATTGTGTTCTAAAGAATTAAATATAGCATATAAAAATATAACATTATTCTATTACATAGCATGATTTGGATAATTTGGTATTTATTCTGTTACATATCATGATTTTTTATAGTGCTCAATTTAAATGTTAAACTATGAGACTTTACTAATTTTTGTTTATTTCCTAATCCTTTATGGTGAACAAAGTACTCTTAATAGTTGTATTAGAAGTACTCTATAATGCTATTCATTTAAAGAAAAGTAAAGGTTAGCCAAACAAAAATAATCGGATAGGTAACAAATTTTAACTTTTGCAATTTTATTTTAATTATTATTATTTTATAACAATGCATGTATAGAAATTTAATTCTTAGATTTTGCTAATAATTTTTTATTTGATAATATGTTTTGGGTGGCCGAAATTATAATTTCTACAAAGAAAATAACCTTAATAGATTATCAAAAACAAAATTTTATCCTAATATTGATTCAATTAATTATTATTAAGTTTTATTAATTTTTTTAATTTACATTTTTTTGGTGTTTTAGATTTTTTCTATATTACATTTATGATTGTTCCTATAATAAATAAAAATATAATTATGAAATACATTACTCATTATTAGATTAGTTTAAATTGTAAAATAGTAATAATAATAAAACCACCATAAAAATAATTATCACGCACAACGCGTGGGTTCGCGGCTAGTTATTATAAAATTCATATAAATTTGAATTAAAAGCATTACAATTATTTTAAAATTTTTAAAATTTAAAAAAAAAAAAAAAAAAAAAAAAAAAAAAAAGAAGAAGAAGAAGAAGAAGAAGAAGAAGCAAAGGTCATAAGAGTCATTTACAAATAGGAACATGTTTTTTTGTCCTCTACACTTATACACGACTAATCCTATCAAGCTCTGAATTTCAAAATGTCTTGATACTACATAGAACTACGAAATGAATGGAACTTAAGGCTACGTTTGTTTCACATGAAAATGCTTTCAAGAAACTGTTTTACACCCTTATGTGTGTTTGGTACCCACAGAAAATACGGTCAAACGGAAATTCAGCAAACTCGGCTCAAGTTTTAGAGATCTCAAACGATAAGAGATCTAAAGCGTAAAGACACAAAGTTAATGTTGCAAAATTTGTGACACTCAGGTTGTGACACTTAAAATGGTCTCCTTTGCTGGCCTCAGGATTGCTTGTGTGCACAGAGATAGCAACGAGACCGCAAATTGAGAGATTTACGGCTTACCTTCTAAGTTCGTTTTTTCTCTTTATTTTCTCTCTAACCAAACGAAAACATGGCGACGACTGTTTTTTTTTTTTTTTTTTTAAATACTTTAATTCATTGGGCTAGTAATTGGGTTGAATTTAAAGTTGGGTTGGGCTAAGAGTATAATTTCCCAAGTTGAGCCCAATTATGTCCAGACCTCTTTTTTTTTCTTTTTTTTTTTTAATGAAAACTAAAAATTTCAATAAAAAATATTGGCCAACCTGAACTACAGTTATAAGACATCTTCTATCCACATTAATAAACTTGTGACATGAACAGTATACTTAGTAAAGTTATAAGTTACATAATTGCCTTGGCGATGAACATGTAAAATTGCGCCGAAAACAATTTTGCATATTGTATCAGATGATCAAAGGAGGTGTCAAATCCAATATAATGTAAAAGATTGTTATGTGATTTTTCTCTTCTTCTTCCCTCTCTTTTCTTTTCTTTTTTATTTTTATTTTTATTTTTACGAAAAAGGGTAAGTAGTATTTTGTCATTTCTCAAATATATGAGTGTATATTTTCTTATCATAAAGTATTCGAGTACTCGCATCAGTGCTTGTATAATAGAAAAAGTACCAACTTTTAAGCAACCAAGCACAAAATTCACTCATATCAAATCATACAAAGTTGTGTAGAGATACCTGATTGCTACAGTTTAACGTAAATTAGTCGTAAACCCACGCGTTGCGCATGATAATATTATTGTTTTAGTTATTATTGGTTAATAGTTGGTTTTTCATTTTCTTTCAAGTTAATATATTGACTTTTAAAAAATATACAATCTAATATATTAATTCAACAACAACAATAATAATAATGTTGAATAAAATAATATGAGAAGAAAAAAAGTAAAAATAAAAGATATAACAATAAACACCAAATTAATTATCTCTAAATAAATACCAAATTATTTAAATCATATTATGTAATATTATAATATTACATTCTTATATACTATCTTTAATTCTTTACAATGCAATATGATAAAATTTAACAACCAAAGTGAAAAAAAAAAAAAAAAAAAAAAAAAGCAACTTAAAACACAATTAAATCGCATCAACCTAAAGTAGATTTCTTAAAAATACAAAAAATTTCTCACCCTAAAGTAGAGATGAACATATATATATATATATATATATCACCAAAAATTGAGAGAGAAAGAAAGAGAAATAAAATTTTTTGTGAAGAAAAATTATGCATATAATGGAAAAGAGAATGCCAAATTTATACTAAAACAATAACAATAAGATTAAACAAAATAAAGAGAAAGATGAGGAGTGATATTAAGAGAGAGTGTAGTGGGGAGATGAAAATGTAATGGGAAAGAGAAAGGTTGGAGAAAGTGTAAATGTTAAAAAAAGTGAGTACAATTTAATTTATTTAAATTTAAATAAAATATTATATGTTTAATTAAAAAATATATAAATAATTTAATTATATGGAGGATGTGACTGAGTTTAAATATTGAATAAAATAAGATGAAAAGATGAAAAAAGTAAAAATATAATATATATATATATATATATAACAATAAACACCAAATTACCCAAATCATGTTATGTAATAGAATAATATATATTATATTTTAATATATTATCTTTTTAAATTTTTTTATAACGCAATAGTATAATATTAACAATCAAAGAGAACCAAAAAAAAAAAAAACTTAAAACACAAAACTAAATCGTACCAACCCAATGTAGGGTTATAACAAACACAAAAACTTATCAATTTAAGCAGAGATGCAGGAAAAAAAAAACTCCAAAAAGTATTGTGTGTGTGAGAGAGAGAGAGAGAGAGAGAGAGAGAGAGAGAGAGAGAGAGGGAGAAACAACCTTTTTGTGATGGAAAACTATGCAGAAAATGGAAGAAAGAATAACAAATTTATAGAAAATTGTGTGAATATGAAAAGACAAAATAAAGGAAAATGAATGGAAAGATGAATAGTGACATTAAGGTTGAGGGTAGTGGAGAGATAAAAAGATAAGGGAGGAAAAGACGAAAAGACAAAATAAAAAAAGATGAAAAGTGATATTAAGGTTGAGGGTAGTGGGGAGATAAAAAGATAAAGGTATGAAAAAGGTTGGAGAAAGTGCAATTATTAAAAAAAAAAAAAAGTAAATGTTAAAAAAAAATTATAGGAAAATTTGAAAGAAAAAGGATAATGACGTGGATGCTGACGTGGCTCAACGTGAGCACAGTAACATTAAACACTGCGCTTAAGGTTGGAGAAAGTGTAAATTTTAAAAAAAGTGAGTACAATTTAATTTATTTAAATTTAAATAAAATATTATATGTTTAATTTAAAAAAGAAAATATAAATAATTTGATTATATGGAGGATTGATTATATGGAGGATGTGACTAAGTTTAAATATTGAATAAAATAAGATGAAAAGATTAAAAAAGTAAAAATAATATATATATATATATATATATATAACAATAAATACCAAATTACCCAAATCATGTTATGTAATAGAATAATATATATTATATTATTATATATTATCTTTTTTAATTTTTTTATAATGCAATAGTATAATATTTAACAATTAAAGAGAACAAAAGAAAACTTAAAACACAAAACTAAATCATACCAACCCAACATATAGTTATAAGAAACACAAAAATTTATCAACTTATGCAGAGATGCAGGAAAAAAAAATACTCCAAAAATTATTGTGAGAGAGAGAGAGAGAGACGGAGGGAGAAACAACTTTTCTGTGATGGAAAACTATGCAAAGAATGGTAGAGAGAATAACGAATTTATAGAAGATGGTGTGAATATGAAGAGACAAAATAAAGGAAAATGAATGGAAAGATGAATAGTGACATTAAGGTTAAGGGTAATGGGGAGATTAAAAGGTAAGGGAGGGAAAGATGAAGAGACAAAATAAAGAAATATGAAAAGTGATATTAAGATTGAGGGTAGTGAGAAGATGAAAGGTAAAGACATGAGAAATGTTTGAGAAAGTGCAATTATTAAAAAAAAGTAAATGTTAAAAAACAATTATAGGAAAATTGGAAAGAAAAATGATAATGACGTGGATGCTGATATGACTCAACGTGAGCACAGTAACATTAAACGCTACGCTTAAGGTTGGATAAAGTATAAATGTTAAAAAAAGTGAGTACAATTTAATTTATTTAAATTTAAATCAAATATTATATGTTTTATTTAAAAAAACATATAAATATTTAATTATATGGAGGATGTGACTGAGTTTAAATATTGAATAAAATAAGATGAAAAGATTAAAAAAGTAAAAATAATATATATATATATATAACAATAAACATCAAATTACCCAAATCATGTTATTTAATAGAATAATATATATTATATTCTTATATATTATCTTTTTAAATATTTTTATAATGCAATAGTATAATATTTAACAATCAAAGAGAACCAAAAAAAAAAAAACTTAAAATACAAAACTAAATCGTACCAACCCAACGTAGGGTTATAAGAAACACAAAAATTTATCAACTTAAGCAGAGATGCAAGAAAATAAATAAAAAATACTCCAAAAATTATTTTGTGTGTGTGAGAGAGAGAGAGAGAGAGAGAGAGAGAGAGCGAGAAACAACATTTCTGTGATGGAAAACTATGCAAAGAATGGAAGAAAGAATAACAAATTTATAGAAGATTGTGTGAATATGAAAAGACAAAATAAAGGAAAATGAATAGAAAGATGAATGGTGACATTAAGGTTGAGGGTAGTGAGGAGATGAAAAGATAAGGAAAGGAAAGATGAAGAGACAAAATAAAAAAAAGATGAGAAGTGATATTAAGATTGAGGGTAGTGGGGAGATGAAAAGGTAAATGCATGATAAATGTTGGAGAAAGTGCAATTATTTTAAAAAAGTAAACGTTAGAAAACAATTATAGGAAAATTGGAAAGAAAAAGGATAATGACGTGGATGTTGATGTGGCTCAACGTAAGCACAGTAACATTATACACTACGCTTCAGCTTTTAGTAATATAGAGATTTGTATTAGCACTATTCATTTTGCATTTAGTTTTTTATTTTTTCTTTACACATCTCGAATATAATGGAAGCTAGTGGATGATGTTGTTATTTATAAAGAAAGAGAAACACTTAAAAAAATCAAGAAATTTTGATATTTTAATAAAATGTAGTGTAAAAGAAATAATCTAATATGTGATATATTAAAAGTAAGTATGTAAAATAGAACAATTAGGTTTTTATACTAATTGAAAAAGTTTACCTAAAAACAAAGGAGCAAAAATGCTCTCTGTCTCTCTGTCTCTCTGGAAGCCAGGTCTTTCTTTGGACAGTAGAAGTGTTTGTCCCTTCTTTCTGAAGGAGAGTTTGTCTATATTGTTAGGTTCATCCCTTCCTGTGAAGGCGATGTTAGGTTGCTGGGGGTACCACGTGTATTCCTTGGCTTGTGGGGTTTTTGTTCAAGGGTTTTGGGAAACAGTTTTTACAGGTTGTGTGGTGGAAATTCAATCAAACTCTATGGAGGGACCAGCACAGTTATGGAAGTGCCTCTCTCTGTCAAGAAGAGAAGGGCTAGAATGCTGCATCACGACTTACCAGACAGAGTCGTCCACCGGGCCGGAGAAAGAAGCAGACGATGATCCCACGGTGACTGTTGGACTTACAGAGGTTGAAGGTGAATGTAACGGTTGCACTAAAGAAGTTATTGCTAAGACAGCCACTCACAGGTCTGATTGTAACGCCAGGCCAGGTATTAACATCCATAACTTGGGACCTAACGGCACGCATGGAAGGAAGAGTGGGCTCAATATGGAAGTTAATGCCGTAGTCAATAAGGGGAGTAATAACATGTCCAATTTGGGAGCTGAACGTTACAGGTTTGATTGTAACACCAGGCCAGGTATTAATATCCATAACTTGGGACCCAACGGCACGCATGGAAGGAATAGTGGGCTCAATATGGAAGTTAATGTCGTAGTCAATAAGGGGAGTAATAGCGTGTCCAATTTTCTGCCATTATCTCCCACAATTAATGGGATTTTAAGCTGTCCTAAGGGCATTGATACGGAATTAAATGCGGGGATTGATGACAGCTCACCAATTATTGCTCCTATTAACTCTAATTCCTAGCAATCCCAACGACAAGTGTTTAATATGGTCAATATTCCAGACAAAGAAAAAAGCGCAACAACAACAATGAAGGGTAATGAGCCAGATCAGTCCAATTAGCCTCCACACCGTGCCATTTGGAAACCACCTCCATGGCTGATCTTGAGGGTGAACTCTGATGATGCGATTTTCCGGGAACAAAATTCTGTGGATGTTGTTTTGGATATGGGAGGTGGATTAGTGTTGTTTTGGAGATCGACTATTGATGTAATTGTGGAGTGTTCGGGCACAAATTATATCGATACAATGTTTCAAGAAGAAGATAGGGCAGCGATTGGAGAGATCATCCGAGAATGCCAAGGAAAAGGCTTGGCACACATGGTCAGATTCATCCCTCTCCCCTTAACTGTCATAAAGCTTGAAACTTTGGCTATATCGAAGGCTTTACAGTTTGATGTTGATCTAAGTATGGAAGATGTCACCCCAGAGGGAGTTTCAGAGATTGTAATGAACGCTTTGAATGCAGATTCACAGTCTTTGGAATCTTTTGGTTTACTTAGTCGTGATGTTAAATGTTTTGCAAGTTTATTTCATTGTATTAGGTTTTCATATGTTCGTAGAGAAGGATTGTTATATTCTCACATTAAGAGAAACGACAATGGAGTTGCTCATAGTCTGGCTAAAAATGCATTATGCATACCAGATTTTCAAATATGGATAGAAGATGTCTAATCTCATATTGGTTCGATTTTACAATTGGATGTAGTTGAATTTTATTAATAAAAATCCATCAGTTTCTTTCTCAAAAAAAAAAAAAAAAAAAAAAGGTTTTTATACTAAAATAGACAAACTTTTGCACGAGCTAGTGCGAATACTGGTTATCTATATTCAATCTATTTTTTTTAACCATCTCAAATATTTGTCATTACGTATTTTTGGGTAAAAGATATTTACCAGTACTGCTTTGATGTTTCTACTTCCTAAAGCAAATTATTGTACAAGATTAATAAAAGATTTAAATAATTCTAAACAACTTATTAACAATATGATTTTGAAAGACAAATCACCTGCATATATATGGCCGTCAAGGCATCATAGCTAGCAATAAGTGGTAAGAACAAATAATCATGGCAACAGTACTTGTGGGTGCGGCCATAAAGTGTATAATGGGTGTGGCCAAGAAATCATATATGGCTCCCATGGCAGCATAGGTAGCAATAATTGAAAAAAGAGCACATATGGCCCTGACAGCGCATGGAATCATTATTCCAAAAGGAAGACTAGTGTTCACACTGACTCTCTTGCAAGTTGCCATTTGACATTCACATGTGATATTTAAAGTTTGATGGTCCCGTACTCCCTTTACTTGTTGTAGCATCATAATAATTTTTTCGTTGGAGGATGAATGGATGATGTATGTAGTTTATGATTTTGCAAAATTAAATTGCTATGTTCTTACAACCATGAGCCTCTTCTGAGTTTTTTATTTTATTATAATGGATTAGGGGCATTTTAGAAAGGGAAGAAACAGGGCATCAAGGTTTCACACACTTTCTTCAGATAAAAACAATTGGAAGGCAGATAGAAAAAAGCAGTAGGTCCATTTTTTGTCTCCCACTTCAGTGGAAAGGAAAAAGGAGGCCAAATTTTCACCCACTAAGCCAGAGGGAATAATTAAAATCATTATTTGTAGTCTTTTGAAAACTAGAATTCTACAGAGCAATCGAAAGAAAAATTGCAGATTACTATTCCTTTTCTTTAGCCATAGATGTGAAAGCAAAATACATCTATGGGACTCTGTTTCTAGGCCCCTAGCATACAAGAAAGCTCCATTAAGTGAATTTGGTAATGTAAGATGTTATGCTCTTTTGCAAGATTAGTAACATGTACTTTCTATTTTATGTGTGGAATAACTATCATACATTTATATTCAGGTCGAAGCTGCTGCTTTGTCTATTTAAGAAGAGCAGAAGTGCAATTTAAAGAGCAGGTGCTCATGTTTATGATGCCTTTTATTGGAACTACCCTGAAATGAGTTTATTCTTTCTTAGCATGGGAATTGAGCCCATTTCTTACTAATTTTTCTAGAATTTTAAGTAAAGAACTTAGCACGGAATAGCAGAATTTCTTCTAATAATCTGATTTACAAATTATCCAAAGCACCTTAATTTTAATTTTTTTGCATCTTTGGGCTTATCATAAAGTGTTTATTTCTTATCATAAAGTGTCCGAGGTGGTTATCTATATTCAACCTTTTCTTCTTCTTTTTTAACCAACATATATATTTGCCTTTTTTTTATTTATAAAGTAAAAGATAATTACCATTATTGCTTGATGTTTCGGGAGCAAAACATTGTACAAGATTAATCAGAGATTCAAATAATTCTAAAGAACTTGTTAACAGTATGATTTTCAAAACCTACATAAATGGTCCAAAAGGCAGCATAGCTAGCAATAATTGCTAAAGAACAAATGATCATAGCAACAGTACCTGTGGGTGTGGCCAAGAAGTGTATAATTGGTGTGGCCCTCATGGCACTGGCAGCATAGCCACCAATAATTGCTGAGAAAAAAGAGCAATTATGCCCCTAACAGCACACGGAATCATTATTCCAAAAGGAAGACTCGTACTTGACTCTCTTGAAAGTTGCCATCTAGGATTTTTTTTTGGCTCTTAATCTAAACCTAGTACATGGGGCTTAATCTCATGTTTAAGTTGGATTATGGAACCGAGAGTATAATGTAGCAAGTTGAGCTTGGATTAACGGTTAATCTAATCTAATAAAACCCAAACTTGAAAGGCTAAAGCAAAAAGTTACCAAATATCACTCTATCAGTAGTAGGTCTCAAAATATATGTTAAGAAAGGAAGAAACAGAGCATCAAGCTTATAATTTGATTGTTTTCAATAATAGATATAAAAGCTTATATAACTTTATGAAATCTGCTAAAGTAAGATGGGTTATAATTAAATTTAATTGGACAGGTGGAACACAGTTTTAGAAGTCCACAGAATTCATATTAGACCTATTTCACTCCCAGCTACCAATTGGTTTTGTCCTTAACTGCTGACAATGTGAAAACGTTCCATTCTACAATGACCGAAAGATAAAAACGTTTCACAAACTTTCTTAAGAGTAAAAAAAAATTGAAGCGCAGATTAGAAAAAAGCAGCAGGTCTATTTTTTCTCCCATTACAGTAGAAAGGAAAAGAGCGGCCATTTTTTCACACACTAAGCCAGCGGGAATACTTTAACATCATTATTTGTAGTCCTCTGGAAAATAGAATTCAACAGAGCAATCGATGGAGAAACTACAGGTTGCTATTCCTTTTGCCCAAAGCATTTGCACAATCTTTCTCTTATCTTTTTTTCACTTTCTCCTTTCATCATCTTTAGCCATAGAAGTGATTTCTTGTCAAGCAAAATACATCTAGGGGACTCTGTTTCTAAGCTTTGAGCATACAACAAAAATTCATTAGGTGAGTATTGTAATGTAAGATGTCATGCTCTTTTCCAAGATTAGCTTAGACATGTACTTCTATTTTATGTGTGGAATAACTATCATACATTTATGTTCAGGTTGAAGTTGCTACTTTGTCTATTTAAGAAGAAAAAGAGGAGCAATCTAAAGAAGTAGAACTGCTATTTAAAGAGCAGGTACTCATATGTTTCTGATTCCTTTTATTGGAACTACCTTAAATGAGTTTATTCTGTTTTTATTTGTTCTTAGCATGGGAGTCGAACCCATTTGTTACTAATTTTCTTGAACTGTAGTAAAGAACTTAAGCTGGAATTGCAGAATTTCTTATAATAGTCTGATTTAAAAATGATCAAAAACACCGTGACAATGGATTTTTCTTCTTTTACAGCTTTTGGCTAATTTTATCGTCTTATGCTAGCATCACTTGTAATGTGAAAGGCTAGATACTGAATTCACATAATTCAAAGATCCAAAAATAAAACCAATCACACAATGAACCCAATACATAAGCTCACCATCAATAACCCATTTTAAAATAAATAAACAACAAATTCAGAGCCATACAGCTTTACTTTTTTATTACAAAACATCCTGATACATTACTAAACAAACAACAAAACATAAACAATGAAAAAAGATGAAAATATTCTCGCACAAAGAACAAAACCTCAAATTTAAAATGTCTTGGTTATACTGCATTTGGTCGCTGAGAAAACATTGGGAAAAACGATAGAAATATATGTAGAACTTCAACTATTCCTAATCAAATCAAGTCAAGTAGTGAATTTCCAAGCTTGGCTTCACAATAATACTCAACAGCGCTAGATTACATGAATGTAGTCATCAAATATACCTAGTGGTAATTGAGGCTAGGTGGCAATTTTATATGGTAAACTATACTCACATCTCTGTGTAATCACTCAAAACATTACAGGTCACCTTTTATTCCAATGCAATAATGTAAGAAACCCCTTGCTCTTATTTGAGATAATCATTGAATCAAAACAATCTCTAAGACCCCAATACAGCAAACCGATCATACAAACCCAATACATAAGTTCAACATGGATAATTCCTTTCAACAATAAACAAATAAAGAATTCCAAGTCAAACAATTTTACTTTTTGATTGCAGGACATCCTAATACAATGCCAAACAAATAATAATCCAAGATGAAAATCTTCAAGCACAAAGCGCACAACTTTAAATTTAAAATGTCTTGATTGTGCATTCTGTTTCTGTTTGATTTGTTTGTATTTGTTTCTAGTATAATCTGTTCATCATCGTGAAAATGATGTACTTTTTTTAATGAAAATATCTATTACCTATCAAAAAAAAAAAAAAAAAAAGGTACTTGAGAAAACATTGGAAAAAAAAGAGAAACATACATAGGGCTTCAACTAGGAGGGCTGTAATCAACTCAAGCCAAGTATAGAATGGTTGAGCTCGGTTTGATAATAAAGATAGCATGTTCAAACTCCGCTTGAACTTGATCCAAGCCTACAAACACTTTTTGAACTTGAGCTTGTCAAAGATTCTAAAAGCTTGAAGTTGAGGTCAGCTTGCTTCATTAGTCAAGTCAAGTTCGTGCTCAATATCAAGCACTTGAGCTTGAACACAAGCACATAATCAAATGTTTTAAATCTCAAGGAAAAAAAAATCAATGGATAATAAAAGAAAACAATGGATTTCCTCTTTTAAGCCACAACAAAATATCACAAATTCTCAACATTAACAGGAATCTAATGGATAATAAACAAATCACAAATGAGTAATGCCTAGGGACACAAAATTTTTCATAACTATTGTAATGATCTATTGTAATTGGAGTAACATCACTTTCGCTCGTGTCTACCATTGATTCGATTTTTCAAGGACAGAATTAACATGACAACAAATGCCAAAGGAGTGAACTTGGAAAGACATTAAAATCATAATTAACAAAGGAGGAACAAAGATTTCAACCACATGAATCCCCTTCACCTTCTTTGCCAAAAAAAGAGAAAAGAGAAAAGATAAAATGAAAGTATATATTAAATTGCTCTGTTCTCAACATTATCCATAAAGGGTACTACTTTCTACTCTTAACCCGAGACAACGCAAAAATCCAGAAACACAACACACAAACACAAAGAGAGAAGAAATATTAATTAAAAATATTTAAGAGACTCCAAATAAGAAGCCCATAAATCGTTAACAGAACGGAGAAAGGGATACAGATTTACCTTGTGAAAAAGGGTGGCTTTTGTTGGCCTCAGCCTTGGCTCTGTGTACAGAGAGCCGTAAGAAAGCCGAATTCTCGAAAAAGACCGAAAATTTGGAGGTGGGTTTCTTTTTAAGATGAGCGAAATCTAAGACACTATATTCCGGTATTTTTTTTTTTTTTCCTCTCTCTGAGATTTCTCGCTAACCGAACAGAAATGAGAGAGAATGGAATATATATAATTGGATTTACAAGGGCGGTGATGACTGATGACTATTATTTTATTTTTATTTTTTTAAGTACTATTATTTTTAGTATTTTATCTTATTGAGCTCAGGACGTCGTAATTAGGCTGAATTTCAAGTTGGGTTGGGCTATGAAGTGAAAATAAGGAGAGATTATTGAAAAAACTTGCTACAAAGTTTGAAAAAAAGAAAAAAGAAAAAAGAAAAAAGAAGAAAGAAGAAGATGAAAAACAAAGTATTATATTAGTAAAGTTTTAGACACAAAAATAGTATTTTATCTTTTTACCTATTGAATCACCTGCAGCCACATCTATGCTCATGTGTAAAGTAAAAGTATTATTAAACACTTAAAAAAAAAAGAAAAAAAGGAAAAAAAAAACAATTTCTTTCAATATGTCACACGCTTAGAGGCTCTTCTATATATATATATATATATATATTGTAGGGACTCAGGTTGTAGGGCCCTAAACAATACATTTCTAGAGAATGGGTTTGAAGAAATTGGCCCTTGTAAGCCAACGGAGCCCAATCATGAACCCATCACCTTTGAAGGCCAAAGCCTCTAAGTTTCTTCTCAAAATTGCTCCTCGGCCTTGGTCTGAGGAGCTCCCCCCTCTCTCCTCCCTTTGGCGCTTTATCGGTCATTCTTATATAGTCCTATCTTTCCATCTCTCCCTTCCATCTGTTGATCATCCATGCGTTTTCCCTCTGAATGTCCGTCCCATCAGCAACACTATCAGTACTCAAGTCATTCACAATAATCAAGGTCGCCCTGTCTAAGAGTCACATCTTTATTAGTGTGACCAGAGGGTTAGGTGAACGCATTTAATGCGGAGGTGACAGCCTGTCCTGGGCCCGCTTCCCCATCTGAAGCTAATCTCGGTCCGCCGAGGACAGGGTTATCCTCGGCGGGGTTTTTAAAGTGTACGCTCCCACGCATCCTCCTCGAATGAACCTTCGTCCTCGGAATGGGCCATGGGCCAGACGTGAAGTGGGCCAAGGTTACCAGGCCCACGGGCCCCACACACACACACACACACACACACATATATATATATATATTTAGTTAAAGTTTAATAATTTGCAACAATTATAATTTAGAATTACTACATTTTTGGGTAAAGGTTTATTTTTTTGTGTTTCTTTTACACAATTTGATACTTATCCAAATTTCACAGTTTGTGTTCTAAATTCAATTTGTGTTTTCCTGTAATAGTAATTAAAAAAAAAAAAAAAAAAAGGCACCGTACTATTGTAATCAAAGAAAAGCAATGAGTAAGCCTTAATCCCAAAAACATATTTTAAAAAAAGGATAATCATAAGAAAATAAAGAAATGAAGAAGACCCAAAGTCCAAATAATTAGAAGGCTGTTGATTTCTTTATAAAAACAAAATAGAAAAGAGCAATATACATTGATATACCTGTTGAATTTGAATAATTAGAAATACACTTTTGTTTTTGTAAGTAAAGTTTTCTCTTCTTTGGATTTTGAATTTAGAAAAGATGATGATGCTAGTGTAGACAAAAAGAACATAGAACTATGAGGAATTGAAGAATAAATAAAGTGAAGAAGTTGAGTAACTAATGTGACAGTTGTCCTGTCTTGTAGGCAATGTTTAACATGGGAGTTAGAGATTATTTTTAGCATGTTATCCTTAAGTTTTATCTCTACTTTTTAGTATTTTTTTTTTCTTCAAAATCAAAACAAAGAGATTTGAGGGGGGGGGGGGGGGGGGAATCAAACGTGAGATGAGATTAAGGAGCAAGGGAAACTGGGTATTCAAAAAAAAAAGTTAATCCTTTTTTTTTTTAAGCAAAAAATAAAAATAAATAATAAAAAGAAGAAGAAGAAGAATTAAGTCTTGATAAAGGAAGAAAAAAAAAGTTTGAAAATCAACTGGAGTTAAACGTGGGAGTTAAATATTGCCTATTTTGTAGGCAAGGTTACATGTGGGAGTTAAAAATGTATTTTTATTATGTTATTCTCAAACTTTATCTTTACTTAAATTTAGCCTATAAGGTATTTTGGAACAAAAAAAATGTCCAGTCCAAATAAAGAAACCCTTTAAATAGTAGTATAGACTTAAATTTAGACTGTATGGGTATTTTGAAATCAAAAAAATGTCCAGTCCAAATAGAGAAACTCCTTAAACAGTAGTATTGAGATCAAAAGCAATTGCCCATAGCAGATGATGAGATTATAAGTAATAAAGGATAAATTTATTCACACAATTCTATTTGGCTTAATGCAGGTGCTGTAAGTAATAAAATATAATTTTGCAATTTGACTCATTATAAGACAAGACATTAAAATTATTATTAACCTTATTACCAAATATTTTTAAAAATCCAAAAAATTAACTTTATTGCCCATGATAAGTCATTTCTAATGAAAGTAATAGAATTTGTTTAAGCTATAACTAAAATTTGTATTCCGCAAAGAGTCATTCCAAGTAAAACTAATGACATTCAGTATATTATACAAAAGTTGTGAAATTATATACTAATCAAACATTTAATTATTATTACCTAAACATTCATAATAAATTTCATAGTCTTGATGGAGTATGTTCCTCCAATGTTGAAGATGTTTATCATACTGATTTAGTGCATTCTTAATAAAACTGTCGAAGTTTCCCCTAAAAAAGATATCATATACTATATAACTAGAATTCTATTCTTAGGTTTGTGTTTATGCCAAGTGGACACTCTATTTTTATTTATTTATTTTCATTTGTCCTCCTTATATAATGCGGCACACTATAAGTTTTTGAAATAACTAACAAAAATCTAATTAAAATATATTTTAGAAATTTTAAAAAGTTTAAAAAATACTGCTCCTATAAACATTATACTACCAAGAAATTATATAAATTTAAAAGAATTTTTATTATTTTTATAACCTATGAAGATTTTTTTAATAACAAACTTTTTTTTTTTCTTATACACACATGCAGAAATGTGTGTGTGTAGATATATATATATATATATATATGATTTTTTTTATAAGCTAAGTAAAACTAATTAAAAGTCATAGTTTTAACTAGAAAAAAGCAATTAAAAAAAAACCAACACTACACAAATTCTGATTGAATTTTACTCTTCTTTAAACAAATTAATGTTTTTTTTTTTTTATATAAATTCTTTGATTTGACTTTTTTTTATTATATTTTTTTTTGAGAACGTTTTTATTATTATATTGATTTAAAAGTTTCACATTATATATATATATATATATATATATATATATATATATATATATATATATATTCTCTCATACATCATACTAATTATTGACTAATTTAACCAATAGTCTATGACTCAATAATTTATTTATTTGCCTTTAAACCTTACAATTTACATGCACAACCAACACTTCCAAAACTCGTATAGCCAGAAAGATCTAGGGGGCAATTACCCTTAACTTAGCCACAAAAAAAGAAAAATAGTACAAGGCTCCAAGCACTAGGTTCATTCCAATCCCACTCATGTGACATATATTTTCGTGTGTAGTGTGTGTTTAGTATTGACTTATTGTTATAAAAGTAATTTGCTAGCTTGAGGCAACAATTCTTTGATTCTGCAGTACCTGTGGGCTTGCACAAGGTTTTTCTTCTAGTGAGCACCAATGGAAAGTTATTCAGGAGAGCAAGGACCTTGACCTTCCTGCTCAGAAGGTAATATTGTGAAACAAAGATGAATTTTTTTTCCCTTCATTTACAGCTGAATGTGATTTAATTTCTGCTAAATTTCGTAACTTATTCGTTTATTTGCACTTGACTATGGCCAGTGATTGAAGAAAGAAGGAAAAATGGCAGAAAGTGCAGTAAGCCTAGTTATACAAAATCTGATCCCACTGTTAGTCCAAGAAGCGAAATTGCTTAAGGGTGTCCATGAAGAAGTTACAAGCATTAGACGTGAAATGGAAATGATTCAGTCTTTTCTCAAGGATGCAGATATAAGGGCTGAGAAGGATGAAAAGAGCAATGTAGCAAAGACATGGGTAAAACAAGTGAGGGAAGAAGCTTATCACATGGAAGATGTCATTGATAAATACCTCCTTCATTTTGCAAAACAACCTCATAGGCGAAGGCAATGCTTATATTTCTTCCCGAAGATTTTTCATATTACCATAAACCTAAAAGCTCGACATGTGATAGCCTCTAAGATTCAAGGTGTCAATAAGATACTCGAAGACATCAGAAAGAGTGGTGAAAGATATGGCTTTAATGCCATAGAACAAGGCTCATCTAGCAGTGATGTGGTAAGTGACACATGGAATGATCCTCGAATGGCATCCCTCTTCATTGAGGAAGCTGAGGTTGTGGGCATTGAGTCTCATAGAGATGAATTGATAAACTGGTTGATAAAAGGACCACCTAATTGCATGGTGTTTTCAGTGGTCGGCATTGGTGGCCTTGGGAAGACCACTCTTGTCAAGAAAGTATACGACAATAATAAGGTGGTACCACACTTTGATTGTCGTGCTTGGATCACTGTGTCTCAATCATACAAGATGGATGAGCTATTAAGGGATATGATCAAGCAATTCTACAAGGCAAGGAAGGAGTTTGCACCTAGGGAAATTGACATAATGAAAGTGCCATCACTAATTGAAGAATTGAAGACCTATTTATATGAACAAAGGTATTTAGTAATTTTTTATGATATATGGGATATAGGATTTTGGGACCATATAAAATGTGCTTTCCCAGATAATGGCAAAGGCAATAGAATAATAATCACAACCCGAAATGAGGATGTTGCACCTTCCAACAATGAATCTCTAGATTATTATGTGTACAAGCTACCATCTCTACCATTTGAAAATGCCTTGGAGCTCTTTTGCAAGAAGGCCTTCCAACGTGAAGGGGGGCAATGTCCTCTTGATTTTGTTGAGTTTGCTCATGACATAGTAGAGAGATGTGGAGGATTACCGCTAGCAATTGTGGCAATAGGTGGCATTTTTTCAACCAAAGCCAAGGTAGTCTCTGAGTGGCGCAAAGTTGTTGATAGTCTTAGTTCAGAGTTTGAAATTGATTCCCGTCTTAAAAGTATTAGAAGAATTCTATCATTCAGTTATCATGATCTTCCTTACAACCTCAAAGCATGTTTTCTATATTTTGGAATGTTTCCAGAGGATTGTGCTATTAATTGTGCAAGACTAACTCGGCTATGGATAGCTGAAGGTTTTGTAAGAGAAAAGAGAGGGATGACATTGGAAGATGTTGCACAAGCCTACTTGAACCAGCTTATTCACAAAAGCTTGGTTCAAGTGGATGAGGAAGATTTTATTGGGAGAATTAGAACTTGTCGAGTTCATGATATGATGCATGAGGTAATTCTTTCAAGGTCAGAGGAATTGAGTTTTAATCTGGTCTCAATGTCGAAATACTCAAATTTTGAGAGAGCAGCTCGACGCCTCTCAATTCAGAACAACGTGAACACTCGTTTGCAGAATATTACTAATTCTCAAACTCGTTCTATTCTCATTTTGGAGGTAGATGAAGTGCCTAATTCTTTTCTCTCTACTTGTTTTGCATACTTCAAGTTAATGAAAATAATGGATTGTGAAGGTGCTCCTATAGATTACATTCCTAAAGAAATAGGAAACCTATTCCATCTAAGATATTTAAGCCTAAGAAAAACAAAAGTGCAAATGCTCCCAAAGTCCATAGGTAAATTGCACAACCTAGAGACGTTAGATTTGAAACATTCCCTTGTGTCTGAGCTTCTAGTGGAGATTAGTGGGCTTCGTAAGCTACGATATCTTGTGGCCTACAATTATAATAGCGATATTAAATACAATATAAATTTTCGGCGTGGGATAAAGATGCCAAATGGCATTAGGCATTTAGAGTCCTTACAGAAGCTTTTTTATATTGAAGCCAACAGCGCTACACTTAGGATCAGCATCAGGTGCAATACCTAGGGTATTGCACCTGGTGCAATACCTCAATTTCCTTCACAATTTTTTTAACTTTTTAAACTTTTTAATTTTAACTTTTTTACTTCTTTTTAATATATTTTATTTAATGGCTGAGATTGAAAGTTACTTTTTCAACTTTCAATCTCAGCCTTTGATAAACTATTGCACCAGGTGCAATACCCTAGGTATTGCACCTGATGTGAATCCCTACAGTTATATCAGAATTGGAAAGTTTGGCACAGTTGAGGAAGTTGTCGATCTGTAAATTGAAGAAAGAGAATGGAATGGATTTGTGCATTGCGATACAGAAAATGAGCGACCTTCGGGCATTGGAAATTTTTGCAACAAGTGAGGAAGAAGTTCTTAATTTGCAATCGCTGCCTTCTCCTCCATCCCTCCTACAAACTCTTGGCCTATTTGGGCGACTAGAAAAGTTGCCAGAATGGATTCCCAAACTCAAGAGTATATTAAGAATGGATTTATGCTGGTCAAAATTAATAGAAGATCCATTTAAGGTCCTTCAAGATCTACCTAATTTGATGGATCTTACGCTTTGGGATGGATACGGAGGTGAGCAATTACATATTGAGGGAGGAGGCTTCCAGAAACTCAAGTATCTAGAGCTTACTAAATTTGGAGGATTGAATAGGTTGATAATAGATGAAGGTGCCCTACCCCTTCTTGAAAAGCTTGTAATTGGAGAATGCCCACAGCTGGAGGAGTTGCCCTCTGGCATCCACCATCTGAAAAGCCTCAAAAATCTGCAATTTGATGAAATGCATTCTGAATTAGTTCTTAGTCTGCAACCAGATGATGGCCCAGATTTTGGGAAAGTTAAGAATATTCCCATTGTCAATTTTAGGTATCGGGTTCGGGGAGAAAACTACCGTTGGTACAAGCTTGGTAATTCAGCATTGTTAGAGCGTCTGCGAAGTTGATTGATGGAGGACCAAAGTGCCCACACCCCACTTTCAAGAAATTACAGGTACTATTTAAATAAGTGAGTAGCATGAAGCAATAATTGGACAATTCTTTTACCAAGTTTGTTTATTGTGGACAGCAAAGATGTTTGAGTGCTCAAGTTTTACTTGCCTACGAATTATAGTTGGTAAGCCTGCTTTTCCACTTTTCACACATCGTGGACCTTTTTTTTCTTTTTCTTGCATTTTTTTATTACATTTAAATTTTTATTTATATTGCTCTTGTTAATACTTTTAGGCTTTGGCTTCAAATGCCAATGTTTTGAGGATTTTCAAGTGCCAGATCAAACAAGACACTGCTCTTTTCTCAACCAACCAGAACATCAGTAGTTGTTTCTCCCATTCATTGTTGCCTTTGTCATTGTATTACTGTAATGCATTATTTCTGTATCAAGATTGTTATTATGTGTAATCTTTTCTGTATCAAACCTATGCTACGCAAAAGAGTGATGTTTTAGTTGAATTGTATTATTCGTTGTCTTTAGAGTGGTTTAAGCATGTTAAGTGTTTCATTGGTATGACCGCATGTAATGGCTTTGATGTAATAGCTAAAAGTTCTATATAATGACATTTGTGTATAATTTGTGAAAGTATAACTATATGTATATGTTTTCTTTCTTTATTCATCAAAAAAAAAAAATTGTATTGAACAGCATTCTTGTTTTGATTGTGGAGTGTCCTCGACTATTTTCAAAGACTAAGATGTTGTATATGGTGTGGTGCTGCCATTTTGGCTTTGAGTAAATTTCTGTGCTGCTGTAGTGCTGTTGCCTAGTTTGTTGCGGATATTTTTTTTTTTTTTTTATATGTTTGTTAGGTGTTATTAATTTGATGTATAAATTCAGCTTTTGTTGCTTCTTTTTGAACTTCTTGTATGGTTTTTCTTGTTTCAATAAATTTTACCGATTCATCTGAGAAAAAAAAACTAGAAATTTTTTTACCATATGCAACATTCATTCATATTGATAAAAACGTAAGTCTACTTCTAAACAACAAATTTAACAAAGGTTCAATTAGTATTAAACATTATGAATTTAGTTACTGATGAGTGTCTCCGGCCCAGAAAAGACTTTGATATCTTAATACCTGATTTTTGGTAGGAGTCCTAACTTGGAGGTTGATAGACTATATTTCCCCTAAATGACTTTGTTGTTTCAGGTTTTGCTGCTTATTATGAACCTCTTGCATTGTGATCTTTTTTCAATAAATTTACCTCATTAATGAATAATAATAATAATAATAATAATAATAATAACAACTTGATTAACTTATCCAAAAAAATCATAACTTGACTATTTTAATTAATAGATAACAGGATCACCATCTGATATCAGTTAAGGAACTTTATGAAATCTAATAATGAAAGATTGGTTTTGATTAATTTAGTTGATAAAGAACATAGTTTAAAAATTCTATAGCAAGTTGAAACTCACTGGCAGAAGTTTATTAGTACATTCACTCCTAGTAACCAATTAGTTTTGTCCATAACATTGGAACAATGTCCAATATTCTTCTATGATTGAAAGATAAAAGCCTTTACACGCTTTCTTAAGGAAAAATCAATTGACGAAGGTGCCCTGTTGGGCTTGTAGGAGATCAATGGGGAGTAGTTCCGGCTTCAGAATTTTCTATTAGTGAACATCAAATTTGTAAAATTATGAAGCAGAGCAAGCAACTTGGCCTTCCTGTTCCATGAATAATCACAATTACAGAAAAGACATTTGCTTATAATTTGTGAAAGAGTAAATCATATGTATATGTTTTCTTTATTCATCCAAAAGGGGAAAGAAATTAGAAAACTGTTATGAACAGGATTATTTGTTCGGATTGGGAAATTTCCTCAACTATCTTTAAAGATTAAGATGTCATACCTAATGTGGTATTGTCTTTTCTGTTTTGAGTAGTTTTCTCTGTTGCTATAGTGCTGCTGCCTAGTTTGTTGCAGGTTTCGTTTTGGTGTTTGGTAGGTATTGCTAGTTTGCTCTTTCGATTCAGCTTGTGCTGCTTATTTTGAACCTCTTGTACTGTAATCTTGTTTCAAAAAAATTATCTGATTCATATCAAAAAACAAACAAAAATTTTTTTTACCATATACGCCGTTCATAGTGATAAAAACATTAGTCCACTTCAAACTAATAAACTCAACATAGGTTCAGTTAGTATAAATCACTATGGATTCAGTTAATGATTAGTGTCTCCAGAAAAGAGCTTTAAAATCTGACAACCTGATTTTTGGCAAGGAAACCCTAACCTTACATTGCAAATCCTAGAGGTTTATAAACTATATCTTCCTTGTTTATTTCTTAAAATTTGTCAGCTGTCAATGTGTGAGTTCATAAATTAACTTGTGATTGCCACTAAAGGGTATTACATGAAACTTATCTTTTGTCCTTACCAAATATGTGAAACGTAAAGTAGTTCTGCTAAAAATTTACTTATTGCAGTGAACATCTTGACAGCTGACAGGTTCTATGCAATTTTCAAATCGAAGTTGTGACCATTTTTATTTTTTAAGTATTTATCAAATGATTTTGGATGTTTTCCTTTGTTCTCTTAGTCATGAAAGTTTAAATGCTACTGGATGGCAGGGCATCATAGAATATATATTGCACTATAATAGTATTAACGCACAATGTGATTTTTGTACAAAGTCAAATCAACATAAACGGTAATGAAAGAAATTCACATGTGAGTACATTCTCATAGTAAAAAATAGGAGAATTATGAATATAAAATCACTGTGCCATTGGTTTAATCCCCATGTGAAATAGAGAGCAACTGAGCTTGGAGTGAGTCACTGATTCAGAGAGGTTGGTACCAATGGAACCTCCATGAGGCAGGCTAGAATTCTGATGGTGTTGACTACGGAAGGACCTCACGTGTTGTTGGCAAGCAAAGACAGTTCTTCCACCTTACACTTTGCCTTTGCTCCCTTGTGAATTTGGTGACACAAGTAAATGAGCGTGCTTTAAATCAACCAAACTAAATTCTGCTGTCTTTATCATCCAGTCCATCTGCTTTTGGTTGATCTTTGGAGGTTTTTTCTCCACATTTTCATTCATATTTTGTCTGTTGCAACCTTGAGCAAAATATAAGACAAAACAAATGAACAATCGCAAAATCTGTTGAATATGAATTCCTATATTACATTTATATGGCATGTCACAAGCTACAATTTTCAATAGTATCACAGATAGGACTTAAAGGATGTCAGGAAGGGGGATCATGAGCTTAATTCTTATGAGAATCCCAATGACAGAAATAGGCAAAAAAATAAATAATAAATAAAAGAAATTCTAGTTTAGGATCATTGAACATAGTGAATGTTTAGAGTAACTAGCTTACCTGAAAATTAAAGTTCTGAGGAAGGAAACATTCTCCTATAATGATTTCTTCTCTCCCACAAAAGAAAAATGGAAAATTCCACATTAGAAATATGGAACAAAATTTGACAACATTGTATGCTAAGGTTCTTAGATACTATAGCTTGAAAAGAGTCTTATGTCTCTGGTAGTAGAGGCTCTTGTGGATGATGTATCTGGTTTCCAGATCTGAACAAAAACAATTGAGGACATTCCCCAATCTGTACAAAGAACATTGTTAGTACCAGTTATCTAATTTGTTATATATATATATATATATATAAAGTTCGATCATTCTTTCATTTTCTCCTTTTGTAACTTTAAGGCGTCTCACTTTCCTTATCCTTAAAGAATTAATCAACTTGACCAGTCCCCTCCACCATGACCATCACCATCACCACTGGGTGGTAATCCAGACCCACCCACCATCATTGAGTTGTGGCCAAATCCTTCCCTGAAATCTCAGTTTAACCATTATATGCCATTTGAAATATCAAATCTCACAAAATTTCAGAAAGAAAGCAAAAGTCAACATGCATTTATATGTATCAACATGTGAAAATGTATGCAACCACCCCATACCATAAACCCATAGAAAGGATTACACAAAATAGGAAATACAGTGCTTTGATTAATTGATTGACAACAGACGTTGGTTGCCAAGGACTGGCCAAATTGGCAAATTATGACTTGGTTCTGAAACTAATCCAACTTTAAAAAGAACTCATCTGGCATTTATTAAACTGAACAGAGCAATATAACTAGCATTTGATGAATCCCACAAAGGATCCTTGAAGCAACATTTATACCAAGGAGCCAAGAAAAAGATCTATGTTGAGTACCAAGACTCCATTTTAGCAAATAAATAAGCAGTAAAGGAAACAACTTTGAAAGTCGGACTGAATGAAGTCAGAGCAACCAATGATACAGGGTATTGCTATGCCACTGCAGACAAGCAATAAATTCCTTTAATATTAAATGTAGTTTGACTAATGATTGATACATGGAAACAGCTATTACTACGAATGTGAATAATTGTTGGAGCCATGCGTGTAACAGTTTGAGTTTGCTCAGCAGCACATCTTGCATTCTGCAGAAGAAACCAGAGAGGCAGAGACAAAGGTTTTAACCCAAAAAAAGATCAATATCAAGAATCCATAGAATCCCTTGTTTCCTAACCTCAATTTCCAAGCATCAATGAAGAAAATATACAAAATGAATTGACTTAATGTGTTTGTAGATGCATGTACCATAACTTCATTTATAATCTGAATACATTTATTAAGATTTTCTATTTCTAACTGTTGTTCTTTGCTTTTCATCAGAGGGTGATGCATAACATAACCTGATTGCAAAAAAAAAAAAAAAAAAAAAAAAGGTTTGTAAGGGCTGAAATTTAAAATTTAAAATTTCAAGCACATGAAAATCCCTAGAAATTCTGAAACTTTGGCTAACCTCAAAAGGGCTGTAAGGGTCATTTCATGCTAAAGGTCAAAGTATTACGGATGCATGTTAGAAAATGCCAAATCATGACATAAAGGTAACAAGGAATTAAAGATAACATTTACTGCTCACTATTTTCACATTCTAACAAATGTAAAATCTGATCCTCAAAAAAAAAATATGTAAAATCTGTAGAATTTACGCTGAACACATAATTTATATTAGACGAGATAAATCTACAACAACATGAGACACGAAAGACATGGATAACAAGTAATTGGGGATAAAAGAATAAATTTACCAAGCGAAGTGATATATATCAGAAGCAGACTGCGCATGGCCAGAATGCAAGATATGTCTTCTTTTATTAATAGTAAAAAATTGGGCACCAATACCTAGGCATCCAGGTTCAGCAATCTTAAGTGACCTCCTTTTTCCATTGAAGTACTAAAACGACATGAAAACCTTTACAAGATTAGATCTAGTATGCATATTATGCCCCATGCATTGACCCTCTATTTTCACTGCAAACAGCCATACACAAAACAGTTAAGTAGCATTGTTAAAATCAAGACCTAAAAGCTCTCTTCAAAATATCCAATGAAATAGAACTCCAAAGAATGCACTTGTACATATGGTACAATATGAAGGAAGTTCTTTCTTCAGAAATTCTTTTAAGATAATAAACATTTCCTGTCCAAATAGTGACACCAAAAGGAATGATGAAATAAATTAAACGTATATATTCTGTCTCTCTATCTCTCACACTCTAATCTTCATCTTCATAATATAGGCAAAAGTATGAATTCATTAAAAGTGATGATAAAGTAAACCATCACCTTCAGTTGGGATTCAACTTGATTTGGTCCGAATGAGAACTTAAATGAAACTAATCTAGGGGTTGTACCTGCTATATCTAAGAAAAATCTAACTCATATTTCCTAGTCATTTGTTATATCATCTTTGGGTTTAAAAACCAAAAAAAAAGCCCTCTATTTTGCACCTTTAGCAACCAAGGAACCATATCATGTACTTAAACAGCTATATTACATGAAGGTGGTCATCATGTATGGGTGGCAACAGTATTTGCAGTCAAGGTGAGCATCTTGTTTGTTGCTCCTCAACAACCTGCATACATAACAGTAATAAAATAAAAAATAAAAAGGAAGCAAGGTCATACAGCAGCAAGAGTCATTTATGAATAGGAACAGTTTTTGTCCTGCACCCTTATACATGACTAGTCCCATCAAGCTTTGGATTAAAAAGTAAAGGTATGTATTTGAAAGATAATGTTACAATAAAAACTCAAATTAAGAAGAATACCCCTTTTCTTGTTGAGAACTAATCATCTTAAAACAGAGAGTGAATTAGATAGAACTACAGTGATTCACTGCTCTTGTAGCAAAGGAGTTATTCATGAAATTTCTCAAGTCCCTAAAGTTAAAAGCACGTAGCCAATGCGTTCTAACCCAATGGTGCGTGTGTAGATTTACCAATCGAAAGAGGGAGAATGAATGAAAAACACCATTACTCATTGTCATAAAACCATTGCTTTCCAATAGTCAAACACTCTGAAAGCTCTCAACTCTTGCATATTCCATATTCAAAAAAAAAAAAAAAAAAATCCCATGTAGTTATGTGAAAAGCACAGCCAATGACCTCAGAATGTGGCACTTAGAATGTGTGTATATTGATTAGTCTCATAGTCAATCAATATTTGTCACTAAAACAAAACACACAGAGAGAAGAAATCATTAAAAAATAAAAATAGAAACTTTCAGAGAGAGAGAGAGATTTACCTTGTGTAAAATGACCTCTTTTGTTGACCACAGGATTGGCCGTGTGCACAGAGATACCAACAAGACCGCAAATTGAGAGATATACCTTCTGGGTTCGTGTTTGTCTCTGTTTTCTTGCTAACCAAACAGAAAGGCGGTGATGATTGTTTTTTATTTATTTATTTTCTGTAATTTAATTAGACTGAATTTTAAGTTGGGTTGGGCTATGGAGTGAGGATATAATGTACCAGGTTGAGCCCAGTTATGTCCAGACCTTAAATGGATAGTATTGGCCTACACTATTCTTTAATATTCTTCTACGATTGAAAGATTTAAGGTGTTACACCCCTTTTTTTTTTTAAGGAAAATTCAAATTTTCAGTAAGAAAGATTGGCCAATCTAAAGTCCGAACTACAGTTATAAAAGGTGTGGAGAGATATTTTCCAACCGCATTAATAAACCTGTGACATAAATTGTATTTTAAGCAAGGTTATAATTAAGTTATAGAATTGCCTCTTCTGAACAATTTTGCATATTGTATTAGATGATCAAGGTGCCAGACCCAATATAATGTAAAAGATTGTTTGTGATTTCTCTCTTCTTCTTCCTCCTCATTTTTTTTTTTTTTTTTTTGAGAGAAAAGATAAGTAGTGTTCCATGTTGAATTGCAGTTATGTATTTTACTAGAAACTAGCTCTAATTCATAATAGTGAGAATAGCATACTTAACTGTAAAAATTGCTCTCCACATTTGATACGTCAAGTGTATAAAATATTAGCTAGACTATACTAAATTAACAATCGTGGGTGAATCCCATAGGAAACAATAACCTGAAGCCCACATGTGCTTATCCTATTGTAACTAACTATCTAACTAACTTAATCTTAACATGTTTAACTAAATAATTAGTAACAAGTGTAACTAACTAATTAACTACTAATCGAAGCAATGAAACTATAAAAATTATTATTAGGATATTAAAATATTACAAGGCGGCATATGAGATTCCAAACAGGATATATAGACAAACATTTCCATGAGGACGAATCTTTTATAGAATAAAGACCTTATTTCTTGCTAGTGATCGAATTCAAGTCTTTCTCCTCTCCATTCGATATAGATGATAATCCCTACTTTTCCAATTATTCATAGTACTATATATTGACTCTTTACTACCATTCCTGCATTGCATATTTTACAAGATGGGTTCCTCTATGGAATAAAGAACCAAAGACACTTTGAAAAAGAAAGATGGACAGTCGTTAAGAAAAACATCAAGGTTACACTTAGCATCTTATTTGGTTGGGACATGTGAAATTTCTTTACAGCTATGGTTTTATTAAATTTGGAACAATTCATACAAAAAAATTCGAGGTCCCCACTTCCTTTCAATTATTAGCGTTGTGTGGCACTTTCTTCTTTTAATAAAACCATTTATTCAATCACTGGTAACCATATCCATGATCATAAGTAAAACACAAGTATAGGCAAACACTACCAAAACAAAAAAAAAAAAGAAAAACAAAAAAAAGAAAAGAAAAAAAAGAAGGGACTTCTTCTAGCATTTATGTAAATTGGTGTTTTACGTGAGACTGCTACTACCATAAGCTTTTTCCTCGCACAGGTTCGGCCCGCTTATTGTTTCTAAAATATCTGTCATTTCTTATAGCATTGATAGGGTTTATGTTATCTTTTTGTTTTAGTTTTATATATGTTATTTTCATATTGAATAGGTTTTTATTTTCTTAAATTGGAGATATATGCTTGTTATTCATATCTATACCAATGGATATTATATCCACTTATTACGAAAAGAGTTTTGTGGTTTCACCTAATTGTTCCCATAGAAAATCCACATTTGAATATTCACTCTCTTGCTTGTTTGTTGTAGGCAAAAATAATATAAATAAATAAATAAATAAAAACTAAGCTATTAGTCCCATTTTATTAATTCTATTTAGAAAATCGAATTTTTTTTTAAATAACTTCATTTAATTTATTTAAAAAAAGGGGTTCAATGTTTCTAAAACTATTTTCCTTAATTTAAACCCAGATAAAACTAATGAAAAAGAGTATTGTTTTTTAAAAATAAAGGATAAGTTAAAAAAAATTACTTTAATTGCGACCATTGATTAATTTTTCAAAAAGAATATATTTTGAGATATTTCAAAAGGGAATGTTGGGTTATATATATACAAGAGTTTGATCGAAAAATTGTTGAGTAAAGTTTTTATTTTCTCTATACGCGTCAAGTGATTACCTTTATTGATTCTCAAAAAAAAAAATTAAATAAATAAAGTGATTGCCTTTATTTCAAAAACTTTGAGTAATTACATAATTTCCTTATAGTTTAGAATAGATTCAAATAAAACCCTAAATATAAATTTTTTTTTATTAAAAGCATTAAATTATTAATTAATTTCAACTCGTACCCTAATTACTGTTAAATAAAAGTAACATAAATTCACAAAATTTGTGTCTAATATCAATCTAAATACAAAAAATCCTTTGATATGAAATTATAAGACCTATGTTATATTATGTGAGAATCATGAAATTATATAGTAATAATAATAATGATGATAATTTATAAACAACAACAACAACAATAAAAATGGTCATTTAGTTATTGTCACCATAATTTTCACAATAAAATTAATATAATATATATAATTAAAGTCATGTCTAGATCATATCATGCTACATGTAATAATAATTTTGTCACACACAATATGATGTGCTAAGTGAATTTCCTTTCCTTTATAATTATAATTTTTTTTATTACCTTATGTTCTATGGCACATTATGAAGTACAGTAAAATACTCAACATATATGCGCTAAATGAAGTTTAAAACTTGAAGTATTTAAAAATATTACTCTGATTAAAATTCTAGGGAAATTTTAGAATTTTAAATATTCAAAAATATTACTTTAACTAAAAATATACAGCCTCTAGAAATTTAAGAGAAATTACACTATTTATTTTATATTATTTTAATCATCCATCATAACTTTATGTTTTAAAAGTAATGTTTTAAAACTAAAAGTTGGGCCATACGCATATATGTAACTCAATGCAAGTGTTACGGGTTGTTAGATATAATTGTACAATGTGACTCATGATAAGACATTAATATTATTGACGTAATCTACTTTAAGTGATATTTTATTATGAAGAATTTTGAAATTTTAAATAATACTCAATTAAGAATTTTTTATAGGGTATTCTTTTTTTTTCCTCTCTCTCTCTCTCTCTCTCTCTTACAAAAACTTGTTCTTACACAAGCTGTATTCGTCATGTAATTAAAATAATTTTTGTTCTTTTTTTTTATTATCCCTTTTTTGTGAGATATTATCTATTTTATTATTGAAACTTTTTTTTTAGTATAAATTATGATTTTTGAGGAAATTGTGCGTCAAACCGGCATAAAACATATAAAGAAAGTTGGGTCTTAGAAGTAGTTTTTGTGCCAAGTGGCTATATCTTCCTTATGTCAAGTGACTATCTTTTATTAAATACTTTGTTAAATTATATAACTCCCCTAAAAGTTTGGATGGCTTTAAATTAAAACTAAAATTTTAAAAGTTTCTTTTAAAATAGTGATTTTTTAAAAAGAAATGTTATGTCAACAACATTTTTACTACAAATTTTGACAGGTTATTATTGTCTATTATTAGTAGGCAAAAAAGTAATTTCAATGATAGATTCATATTATAACCAATAACAACTTTCCGCTTATGATATGTTGTAGATGTAGCACTTTTCTTTCTTAAATCATTTCAATTCACACTTGTAATGAGGCACTATTAACTAAAGTAATAAAATTCACACTAGTTGTGCTTTAAAGTCTATACTCACACAAATAATACTCCAGGTAAAATTATATGATATTAGGTATACTCTATTAAAATTACAAAATTATATAACAATCAGTCATTTTATTATTGTCTTCAAAATATTCACAATAAATTATATGTTATATAAATTTATTTAAAATCAAATCACATACCATTAGCTATATAAATATGTGCGCACCCAAAAACCAAGGCCCGTTTGGGCTGGGCCTCGCTTGGGCTCACAACTTACTTGTATAGTGGGTCTGGATTTCCCACACTGGGTCGTTCAAAGCGCCAAGGCCCAATGGTATCGCTTCCCTCTCCTCGGGGGACTGAACCTCCTCCTCGCTCTGTTTTCTCTCTATTACCACTCCTCTTTTCTTGCATTCCCCAACCCCTGTTTCCTCAAAACTCCAGGTATTTATAGTTCATAGAATAGCTGAGAGGTCATAATTATTTGCCAACAAGTGCAACCGGCGGTCCAGTGTTATCGATCGTAAGTGGATGGTTAGGTAGGCATGGGAAGCGGTGAGGGTGGTGTTGGAACTTGGTTCCCATCTCCACGATAGTTCTCGGCAGAGGTGCCTCTCCGAGGCACGGCCGGGCAGGTACAGGGCGGGGTGTCCCGCGAGCCATACATCGATTACTGCTCGGGAAGGATTCGCCGAGAAATATTGAAAAGGAAAAGTTTGGGCCCCAAGCAAGCGTGACTCGGGGGTGGGCTGCATAGCAAAGGGAGACGGGCCTCATGGGCCATATATCCAAGTCAAGGTCCAAGGCCCGCTATGGGTCATGGTGCGGGGGCCGTACAATAGCCCCCCCTTGATTCGCTCCCCATTCCCGGGGATGAATCAAGGATCACGAGGGGTAAATGCGTGTCTGGGAAGTCAAAAGGTCAGTGCCCGGGTATTGTGGGGCGCATTAATGCGCATCTCAAAAGACGCACTCGGAATTGATTGATGGCCTATCTGTCATTATTGCCTGACGGTTCGTGAACCGAGGCGTCGCGCGTGTGGCCGTTTGAAACGGCGGCTCGCGTGGTTTCCTTTCAGTGGATCATTAAATGCCTCCCCTTCCACCTTCCCCCTATGCTTATAAATAGCCTTTTTAGTCACTGGTTCTCACTTTTGCATCCTTCATATTTCAGTATCCTACTCTGCCGAGCATCCCTCTCGTGGTTCATCTACTGGCCCAGAACACACTCCCTCCCTAGAGCCCACAGTAAGTTCCTTTCCCTCTTCTTGCTTTTTTAGTTCAGCCATTTTAGTCTGTTCTTTGGTGATCGCAGCACTTCTTTTCCCTTTTATCAAAAAACACTCGTTTTGGAAAAACATGAGTTACTCTTACCTCCTTTCTTCCGAGCATGCTTTGGCTAGGTTTAGGGAAGCATATAATGTTCCTAGTGATGTAGATATTGCCTACTGCAATATGGGTGATATCGACATCCAGAGGCGTTGTGGTGAAAACACGGTGTTTTTCCCTTTGATGGCCATCTTAGAGGGAGGGCTTAGGTTCCCGGTTGACCCTCTAGTCCTTAGCACCCTTAGATTTTACGGCCTTTGTCCCGACCAACTCCCTCCCAACTTTTACCGGGTAGTGAGTTGTGTGAGTAGGTTGAACCAGTTATATGGGTTGCAACTAAACCACCACGACATTAATCAGATGTATAGCCTGTGCGGCAATGTTGAGTCTGATTATTATATAAAGACTAGGGACATGAGGGTACGGCTTATTTCATGCCTGCCAGATTCAAACCGTAACTCGGCAAAAGATTTCGTTCGGGTGAGCGGCAATTGGTTTGCCGAGGAGATCCCTTGCGCATTTTTGCCGCGCGATGTTGGTCGGTGACTAACCTTTATTTACTTTGGTCCCTTTTTTGACTTTGGTTTGGTTATGTAATCGCTAACCCTTATTTCCTTTGTGCAGATACCAAAAGATTCAAGCCGGACATCAGAGTGGTGCATGTTCGGGACCTGAACTTCGTGCTCAGGTCGGAAATCTTCGTATATACGGACGGGCAACTCCGAGCGTCCCACCTTATCCTCAGTGTCAACCCCGTTTACTCAACTTGGCAGGCGTTCAGCCAAGCTCTGCTAGTTGACAGCCCTCTCCTCTCATACATCGACGTCCGGCACGCCAACTTCCTTCCCCCTAAGCTAACCGTAGGCGAGGCGCGTGATCTCGGTCCCTGGTACATCTGTTCAGACGAGCGGCAGCCTATCCGTGACGAATCAGCCGAGCGCGTGTCTGCCGAGCGTAGAAAACATGCCCACGAGCAAATCCAGCAAGCTTCTGCTCAGCCCGAGAGAGCCGCAGAGCCCGAGAGAACCGGGGAGGTTGTTGTCGCAGAACTGTCCGACTCTTCCGAAACAGGATCCGATCAAGGCAACGCAATGGTGGCCAGGAGGAAGATGACAATAGACCGCTTTGTCCCGAGCGCACGGCCTACCATGCAGCAACAACAAACCCCCGGCCGTGATGCTTCGCCCTCTGCTGCCCCACCATCCCGAATTCGAAAAAGGCCGCGCACAACTGATTAGCCTCAGACGGGCTCGGGCAACGTGCCCCCCCGACCCTCGGCCGGTATCGTCATCCGAGAACCGGTAGCACAAACCGAGATAGACCTGGCATCTACTTCCCGAGCTCTGGCGGCTTGGCGACCTTCCTTCCAACTCGTCGGCGAGCCTCTTCCATCGACGGCCAGTGCCCGGATATGGGACAAAGGTCATGGTGGCCACGTGGCGCAGAGTCTGGCGCGCGGCATCCTCTTGCCCGAGGACTTGCATGCCTTCATGGAGTCGACGGATGAGTCTTTGGAGAGGCGTTTGCAGTGGCACACCATAGCGGTAACTATTTCTTCTTTCTTTACGGTTATTGGTCTCCCATCTGCTTTTGTACGTGTATTTTCTATTTTTACCTTATGAAGTGAATATTGTGTGGTCAGGCCGCGCAAATGTCGTACGTCATGGACGGGAGGATGAAGGAGCTGGCCGAGGATGTTGAGCGGGAGAAGGCTCTGAAGGACGTTGCCGAGGCCACGGCGAAGGAGAAGTCGAAAATTGCCGCGGAGGCGGAGAGTAAAATTGCTGCAGCCGTGAAGGCCCAGGCCCTTGCCGAAACGAAGTCTGAGGAACTGGAGCTGCAGCTGGGCGGCATGGAGCTGCAGCTGGGCGGCACCGAGCTCAAATTGGCGGAGGCTCAGAGCCTGAATACCATGCTGGAAGGGCAGCTGGCCGATTCGAAGGCGGCGTTGGAAGCTTGTGAAAACAAGTGGTATAACGAGGGGTTCGCGGATGCCGAGAACTCAGCGGAACCGGTCATTCGCCAGGCCCATAGGCTCGGGTTTGAAGAGGGTTGGTTTGCCGCTCTTCAAGCATTGGGGATTCCCGAGGATTCTCCGTTGAGGGATCGCAACAAGATCCCTTTCCCGAGCAACCCTCACACCGAGAATCCCGCGCCCCTCATTATTGACGAAGAAGAGACTTCCAGCATGAGGGAACTAGTGAACGCCATTGATTCTCACGCGGTTCCAACCGACATGGAGGGGACTAGCCACCCCCATGCGGGGGGCCAGACCGGGGGGGACATCCAGCCGCCAACTCCTCACGCCGAACAGCACTCCCAAGGGGACGCATCTTCCGCTCACGCCGTGGACATTTAAATTTGAAAACCAACCCTTTCTTACTTTTACTTTGTTTTTTTTTTAGAATTTTGAGAAGCGGAATTGCCTACGTCACCGGGCTGTGGTGACGAGATACATTATTTATGTTGTTTTTTATTTGTTTTGAGTTGCCGGGTTTTGGCAACAAAACATTGATTTAAGTTTTATGCTTTAGTATGAATGCTTTATTGCTTTACCGTGTTGCTCCTTCGTATTCGACCGAGTAATGAACCGTTGTTGGTTGCCTTTATTGTGATGTGTCCGACCATGGCAATGCCTCCTCATGCTCGGTGATAGTGATCTAACCGAGGGTCAGGGTTCCAGATGCTCGGTACTTAGATCAAGCCGAGAGTAAGGGTTCTGTCAGTTTTCGTTAAGGCTTAAGCGTGCTCGGTGGTTAAGATCGAACCGAGAATCTTGCTTCTTTCCTTAGAGTAAAAAGGTTAAGGTTTCCACCTGCTCGGTGAGTAGATCGAACCGAGAGTCAGGTTTCTGTCCTTAGAGGAAAGGTTAAGGTTTCCACCTGCTCAGTGATTAGGATCGAACCGAGAGTTAGGTTTCTGTCCACAGAGTTAATCGCTAAGGTTTCCACCTGCTCGGTGAGTAGATCGAACCGAGAGTCAGGTTTCTGTCCTTAGAGAAAAGGTTAAGGTTTCCACCTGCTCGGTGATTAGGATCGAACCGAGAGTCAGGTCTCTGTCCTTAGGATTGGCCAAGAATAGAAGTTGCTCGGTGAATGGGATGGAATCGAGAATTTTGGTTAGATCAGTGCGAATCTGTATGAAAAACATCATTAGTATAACCAAAAAAACATATGTAACAAGTTGTGGTTTATTCCATGCTCGGGGAATCGCCCATCAATGATAGTATTTCTTGAGGTTGTAGACGTTCCACGGTCGGGGCAGTTGTCTCTCGTCCAGGTCCTCCAAGAAATAAGCCCCGGTACCGGCTACGGCTGTGACCCTGTAGGGTCCCTCCCACGTCTGCGCCAATTTCCTGGCACTTGAGTCCCGTATGTTGCCCACGGCCCTCCTGAGAACCAAATCCCCGGGGACAAACTCCCTGGTTCTCACGCCTCGGTTGTATCTTTGGGCGAGCTTCTGCTGATACTCCGCGAGCCGTATTGTCACTATTTCGCGGTACTCTTCCACCTTGTCTAAAGATCCCACCATCATTTCGTCGTTTTGGGTGTGATTGAACCGGGCTACTCGTGCACTGCATAGATTCATCTCGGTAGGGATTACGGCTTCCGCTCCGTACGTGACAGAAAAAGGGGTCTCCCCGGTGGACCGTCTAGGAGTGGTGCGATATGCCCACAGGACTTTGGGTAGTTCCTCGGCCCAGTTTCCCTTTGCTCCCTCTAACCTTTTCTTCAGCCCACTCACAATCACCTTATTCACGGCCTCGGCCTGACCGTTGGCCTGCGGGTAAGCCGAAGTTGAGTACCTGTTTTTGATGCCGAGGCCGTTGCAAAATTCTCGGAACGCCCGGCTGTCAAACTGTAGCCCGTTGTCAGATACGATAGTGTTCGGCACCCCGAACCTGGTGATAATATTTTTCCAAACGAACTTCTTTACTTCCACATCTCGTATGTTGGCCAATGCTTCAGCCTCCGCCCATTTGGTAAAATAGTCGACGGCCACCAAAACAAACTTTCGGCCGCCTGTTGCCCGAGGGAACGGGCCGATGATGTCCAGCCCCCATTGTGCAAAAGGCCAAGGACTGCTGATCGGGTTCAGGTGGCCCGCGGGCTGATGGATCAGAGGGGCATGCTTTTGACACTACTCACACTTAAGCACATACTCGGCGGCGTCCTTCTGTATCTGAGGCCACCAAAACCCCTGAGTCATTGCTCGGTGCGCCAATGAACGTCCCCTGACATGGCCGTCGCACACCCCAGAGTGGAGCTCCGCCAAGAGCTCTCCCACCTTCTCCGGGCGTAAGCACAAGAGGTACGGCCCTCCGAAGGACCGTCGATACAAAGTTCGATCTTCTGCCAACCAATACCGAGAAGCCATCCTACGAATCCTGATGCCCTCCTTTTCGTCACTCGGCAATTGGTCGTCAGCCAGAAAGTTGGTAATGAGGTCGATCCAGCACGGGGCAGGTGCCGCGATGGCCGTGACATTGATCCCTATAGTTCCCGAGTCGCTCACTACCAGGACGCTCGGCTCCAAGATAAGCTCGACTTTGATTTGCCGTGGTATGTCCTCGGTTACTGACGACGCCAGAGTGGCTAGGGAATCGGCGTGTTTGTTCTGTGTTCGGGCTATGTGGAAAACTTTCACCGCGTCGAAGCTGGTCATAACTGTCCTGGCTTGTTCTAGGTATGCTCTCATCCGGGGATCTCGGGCTTCAAAACTGCCCTGCACCTGATTAACCACCAGCCGCGAATCCGAGTATAGCTCAATCTCCCGAGCCCCCAGGCTCGAAGCTACCCTCAGTCCGGCCAGAAAAGCCTCGTATTCCGCCTCGTTGTTGGATGCCCTGAATCCCAATCTAAACGAGTGTTCTAGTCGTATCCCCTCGGGGGCGATCACAACGACTCCCGAACCGGCACCCGTGGAGCTTGACGCGCCGTCGACGAATATCTTCCACGGTCGGGGTTCCAGTTGGCAAACCACCACCCCCTTCTCTCTGGGCGAAAACTCAGCGATAAAATCCGCCAGGATCTGGCCCTTTACCGAGCTTCGCGGTTTGTACCGTATGTTAAAGGAACCGAGCCGAGTCCCCCATTTGGCTATACGGCCCGTAAAATCCGACCTCTTCAACAACGACTGTAATGGGTACTCGGTCAAGACGTGTACAGTATGAGCTTGAAAATAGTGCGGCAACTTCCTGGTGGCGTGTATCAGGGCTAATACGAGCTTCTCCAACGGCAAGTATCTCGTCTCGGCCTCGACAAGAGTTTTGCTGATGTAGTACACAGGTTGCTGGATCCCTTTGTCCCTCAGTAGTACTGCACTCACGGCATGCTCGGATACCGCCAGATACATGAACAGATCCTCACCTGCCTCCGGCGCCGCGAGCACGGGTGCCCGTGCCAAATAAATCTTCAGATCCATAAAGGCCTCTTCGCACTCCTCGCTCCACCGAAATCCAGTCCATTTCTTCAGCAGTTGGTAGAATGGCCGGCAGCGATCTGCGAATTTTGAGATGAATCGGTTAAGGGCGGCCAGCATCCCGGTTAGTATTTGCACTTCCTTCGGGTTGCTCGGTGGCTTCAGTCTTTTCACTGCTTCTATCTGATCGGGGTTGACTTCAATCCCCCTTGTACTGATTAGGTACCCCAAGAACTTCCCGGCCCCGACGCCAAACGCGCACTTCTCCGCATTAAGGCGCAACTTGTGTCGTCGGAGAACCTCGAAAACCGCTTGGAGGTCCCCCATATGCAGGGCTTCCTGTTTGCTTTTAATCACCATGTCGTCGATGTATACCTCGACCGTGTGCCCTATCTTGTCTCGGAACATTCTTGTCATCATTCGTTGGTAGGTGGCCCCGGCGTTCTTCAGTCCGAAGGGCATCCTCGTGTAGTGGTAATTTGCCTCCGGGGAAATGAACGCCGTTTTTTCTTGATCCTCGGGAGCTAGGGCGATCTGGTGATACCCTTGGAAAGCGTCCAGAAAGCTCATCCTCGGGTGCCCACAAGTGGCGTCCACCAACTGATCAATCTTTGGCACGGGAAAAGGATCTTTCGGGCAGGCTCTGTTCAGATCGGTGAAATCGACGCAGACTCTCCACTTGCCGTTCTTCTTCTTTACTACCACGGTGTTCGCCAACCACTCCGGGAAGAAGATTTCCCGAATCACCCCTGCCTCTTTTAATCTCTGGACTTCCGCTTTTACTGCCTCGGAGTGCTCCCAGGCTGATCTCCTCGGCCTCTGCTTTTTAGGGGCGAACGAGGGGTCAACCCCGAGTCTATGCATGATGAAGGCGGGATCCACCCCGGGTACCTCGTATGGACTCCATGCAAACACGTCCACGTTCTGTATCAGGAGTAGCAACATCTCTACTTTTTCCCGGTCCTCCATGCTCTCCCCTATTTGGAAGTATTTGTCCGTGTCCGGCAAGACCTTAACCTTTATCATGCTCTCGGCGCGCCCGACCTCTGGCGGGCCCTGTAATTGCTATAAAGCCGTCCCCGACGACGGACATTTGGGGCCGGCCTGGTCCTTCTGGTCGGTCTGCTCCTTCCAATCGACCATTGCGATCAAACATTGCCTGGCCGCCTGCTGACTTCCTTGTATCACCGTGACACCATAGTCAGTGTGAAACTTGACCCTCATATGCAGAGTAGACGGGACAGCCCCCATTGCATGTATCCATGGCCTCCCTAGAATCGCCGTGTATGGGGAGTACGAGGTAACTACAAAGAAACTCACCATCGCCACCTTGCCTCCCATGTTCACGGGCATACAAATTCGCCCCTCGGGCGCCACCATCTTCCCATCAAATCCAACCAGGGGAGTGTTGTACTTCGACCAATCCTCAATCCTTAATCCGAGCCCCCTGAATAGGTCCGAGTACATAACGTCCGCTCCGCTTCCCTGGTCTATCATTATTCTCTTCACAACGAAGTCGCCAATCCTTGCCGTGACTATCAATGCGTCGTCGTGCGGCTGAATGGTTCCTTCCAGATCACTGTCGTCGAAAGAGATCGGCTCTCGGGTAGGTCTGATATTCTTCGCGGTAGGCGGCACGCCAGTTCTCCCTTCTACCGATATCACTGTCAACACCTCCTTCCTTTTTGCCGTTGAGGTTCCCCTCGGGGCGACGTGGATAACGTCAATTATCCCAAGAGGGGGCGGAAGGGGATTTCCTTCGTGAGGGGCGCCATGTCCCGTTCCCCGATCCCCGACATCCATCACAAAATCCTTGAGGTGTCCCGCCCTAGCCAACTGCCCGAGATGGTCCTTTAATACTCGGCACTGCTCGGTAGTATGCCTCCGGTCTTTGTGGTAGGTGCAGTATAGGTTCTGATTCCTCCTAGAGGGGTCGCCAGCCATCCGGTTCGGCCACCTGAAATACGGCTCGTGCTTGATCTTATCCACAATTTTATGCACGGGTTCCTTAAACGTCATGTTCACTTCCCCTGCTGGTGTTACTGGCTCTTGAATCCTCAGATTTCCCCGTGCCCTCTGTTGAAAACCGCTCAGCCGAGGACGATCTGTCACCTGTGCCTTGCCTTTGCTTTGTATTCTATCATCTTCCAACCACTTGTACTCCTCGATGCGCCTCATCAGCTGCCTCATATCCTCGGGAGGTTTCTTGGTTAATGATTCCCTCAACCCTGACTCGTCAGGCAACCCCATTCTGAAAGTGCTCGCTGCGATCTTCTCATTCCCTCCGCCAATCTCATTGTAGAGCTCCCAGTATCGGCTAGCGTAATCACGGAGGGTTTCCCCTGCCCTCATTTTCATAGACAACAGCGCGTCCACCGGTTGTTGTTCCCGGCTGCACGTCACGAAACGGGAACCGAACTCCTGTATTAGCTCGGCGAAACTGTGAATGGAGCCTTTGTGCAACCCGTTGAACCACCTCAAGGCCGTAGGACCAAGGCTTGAGGGAAAAACCTTGCACATCAGAGCGTCATTGCGGGTATGCAAAGACATCATCTGGATGTAGTGGCTGACATGCTCCACGGGGTCTGTTCTCCCACCATACGAATTGAACGGCGGACGCGTAAATCTGTCCGGCATCGTTGCTCGCTCAATATCTGCTGAGAATGGTGACCGAGCCGCCCTGCGCAGTGCACGGTTCATAGCATCCATGGCTGCATTCCTTGGCCGCCTCTCCGGAGAATTCGAGTCCCGATTCCCGTATTCCCGCGACCGAGATCGATTTCGCTGCCGGTGAGATTCAGCTGAATGGGAGCGGTCCCGGCGGCGACGGGACTCCCTCGAGTGCGAGCACTCCCTGCGGTGTCGTGATCCTGATCGATTCGATCCCATCCCGCGTCTCTCTTCCTCGGCGTCTGGCCCTCTATCTCGGTCGTCTTGACCGGCTCGGCGGCGCTCGTTTCGCGCTTCCAACTCCAGGTCTTGTACTAGCCTCCGCAGCCGCTCAAGCTCTTCATCCCTGACGTCGGGCTGTCTATGCCGGGAAGCATGGGACACCGTTCTCCCCGTTTGATACGACCCTTCCCCGAGGCCGGACCGCTCTTCCAATTGCTCGTAAACCGGATCCTCGCGTCTCTTCTGCCTCCGTTCCCGCCAGGTAGAGCCCCTGGAAGACCCTGCCGAGCCACTATTGGCGCTACCTCTGGACATCTTTTCTGTACACGAGCCTCGGCGGAACTACTGCTTAGTAGGATTTCCCACAGACGGCGCCAATTGTGCGCACCCAAAAACCAAGGCCCGTTTGGGCTGGGCCTCGCTTGGGCTCACAACTTACTTGTATAGTGGGTCTGGATTTCCCACACTGGGTCGTTCAAAGCGCCAAGGCCCAATGGTATCGCTTCCCTCTCCTCGGGGGACTGAACCTCCTCCTCGCTCTGTTTTCTCTCTATTACCACTCTTCTTTTCTTGCATTCCCCAACCCCTGTTTCCTCAAAACTCCAGGTATTTATAGTTCATAGAATAGCTGAGAAGTCATAATTATTTGTCAACAAGTGCAACCGGCGGTCCAGTGTTATCGATCGTAAGTGGATGGTTAGGTAGGCATGGGAAGCGGTGAGGGTGGTGTTGGAACTTGGTTCCCATCTCCACAATAGTTCTCGGCAGAGGTGCCTCTCCGAGGCACGGCCGGGCAGGTACAGAGCGGGGTGTCCCGCGAGCCATACATCGATTACTGCTCGGGAAGGATTCGCCGAGAAATATTGAAAAGGCAAAGTTTGGGCCCCAAGCAAGCGTGACTCGGGGGTGGGCCGCATAGCAAAGGGAGACGGGCCTCATGGGCCATATATCCAAGTCAAGGTCCAAGGCCCGCTATGGGTCATGGTGCGGGGGCTGTACAAAATATATGGAAACTTTTTTTTTCTTCCAACAATATATAGGACTTAATTTTTATTATATATAGATAATAACTCGTACGATGCACGAAAAGGTTCAAAAAAAAAAATGTAATCTTCTCTCTTTCTTTGTCTTTTCTTTCTCTTAATTATGGAACTTGAAAATTATAATAGTCCATAATAAGAATTCATTATAAATCTTTGATTGTATTTATATATATAATTATCTATTTTAAAATTTAAAGAAAATATGATATCACAAGTGTAAAAAAAAAAAAAAAATATATATATATATATAAAATATGTTTTGAAGAGAATCTTTATAGAATTTAAATTCAATTAAAATTTATATTTTAAAATAAAAAATAGAAAAATATGGACTTTCAAAAGTTTAAATATCAAAATTAAGAGTCACTAAAAGGTTTAAAATTTTGATTTTATATATAATAATAATAATAATAAACCTATATAATATGATGTTGGGTACTTTTAGGTCCTAGCCAATTTCATTGAAGTTAATTATATTCTGGGCCTTTTATGTTTACTTTAGATATTGGGTTTGGACTTTTGAATATATATCACGTTCCTCACGACTCACGAGGGATTGATAAATTATAAAATGTATAGAAACTCTTTATCTCTGGTTTCTATAAATTTGGATCAAATGATATATATAGAAACTCTTTATCAAAAAAAAAAAAAAAAAAAAACTCTATGTCTCCATTTCCTTTCTATAGCATTGTGATGTTCTTTCTTCTTTTTATCCCTTTATCAAAACTATAACTATACAGTCACCTGCAGGCCAAAATGGCCCTTTACCATCAATTTTCGAAATATTTGGCAAAAAAACACTGTTTCGGAAATAAACAGGAATCTACCACTTTTTCAAGTACTCGAGTTTGGTGAACTCGAGTACCCTATTTTATAGTTCCACCGTGGCTGCTGAGCTGGAAATTGGTGATTAAAAAAAATTAAGTGGTACTCGAGCTTGGAAAACTCGAGTACCATGCAACATAATACTCGAGTATACTAGGCTCGAGTACCTTTTATAAAAAAAAATACAGAAAATTTTTTTTCTACAGTACTCGAGTTTACCAAACTCGAGTACTTTGTAAATTTTTTTTTTTTTTTTTTTTTTTTTTGTTTTTGTTTTTTTTGCTTGAGGATAATTGACAAATAAACATAAGGATAAAAATAAGTAGCTTTTCTATCTTTTTATTTATTTAAATAGAAGCATTGTAAGATATAGAGATTTTAATTTCAAAATATGAATTTAATTTCTACATTGATTAAAATTGTTCATTGTTTTCTCATAAAATTGTTCACTATTTTCTGTATAAACTATTTCTACGATTTTACATAAAATTATTTTCTGTTCAGCATTATTTAAGAAATTGCTCGCTCTCTTTTTTGCATAAATTATTTTCTGTTCACTATTTAAAAAATTGTTCACTGTTTTCTCATAAAACACCTAGTGAAATCGTGTTTTCTAAATTTAAACGCCAAATCTGAATGCTTTTTCATGTTTGAATTTCACAATAATCGAATATATTTTTCTGCATTGATAAAATCTGTTTCTACATTTATGAAATTTTCTCTCTGCACATCATATTTACTGTATATTCAAATCTGTTATTGCATTCATAAAATCTGTTTTTTGCATTAACTAAAACTGTTCACTGTGTTGTCATAAAAATTATTCACTGTTTTTTGCATTAACTATTTCTAGCATTGGCGCAGTTATTGCACTTAAATGGTTTTTGTGTTTTTCTAAATTTGTAACCATATGAATAATGGACAAACTCCATGAAAGAAAAATGAATGATTCGTATAAATCACCTAATGGTAAATGCCTCGAAAAATTCGAATTAGTTGAATGTAGAAATTCGAGAAAAATCAATGGAAAATCAATGAACGTAGCAAATCCTGAATGTGTACATAAGATGTACAGATAGTCTAGACTTGTTGAGAAATGTGATTTCGTTGAAAGTACAAAATAATGAAAATTCAAAGGAAAAGTATGTACGTTAGATGTATAGATCGTATGAATTTGTTTAAAAATTTGAATTCATTGAATGTACAAAACTGTGAAAACTCAAGGAAAAATTGTATACATTAGAGGTACAGATAGTACGAATATGTTGAAAAATTTGAATTCGTTGAGTGTGTAAAATCGTGAAAATTCAAATGAAAATTGAAGAGCATACCAAATTGAGTAAACTTAATGGAAAATTAATTACATTAGATGTACAGATCATCTATTTTTTTGCATTGATAAAATCTGTTTCTACATTAATAAAATTTGCTCTCTGCACACCATCTTCACTGTTTTCTCATAAAAATTGTTCACTATTTTCTGCATAAACTATTTCTAGCATTTTGCATAAAATTATTTTCTGTTCAGCATTATTTAAAAAATTGTTCACTCTCTTTTCTGCGTAAATTATTTTCTGTTCACTATTTAAAAAAAATTGTTCACTGTTTCCTCGTAAAACACCTAGTGAAATCTTGTTTTCTAAATTTAAACGTCAAATCTGAATGCTTTTTTATGTTTAAATTTCACAATAATTGAATTTGTTTTTCTGCATTGATAAAATCTGTTTCTACGTTAATAAAATTTGCTCTATGCACATCATGTTTACTCTATATTCGAATCTGATTACTACATTCATAAAACCTGTTTTCTGCATTAATTAAAACTGTTCATTGTTTTCTCATAAAAATTGTTCACTGTTTTTTGCATAAACTATTTCTACGATTTTGCATAAAATTATTTTCTGTTCAGCATTATTTAAAAAATTGTTCACTCTCTTTTCTGCATAAATTATTTCCTGTTCACTATTTAAAAAATTGTTCACTGTTTTCTCGTAAAACACCTAGTGAAATTGTGTTTTCTAAATTGAAAATCCAGATCTGTATGTTTTTTCATGTTCAAATTTCACAATAATCGAATCTGTTTTTCTGCATTGATAAAATCTATTTTGATACACACTTTGTCAAAATTATCCAACAATGATAGATTGTGATTGGTTGTTTATCTCTTTCTAATAAACTCACCATTTTTTCTACTTCACCTACAGTCTACCATGTAGAAGTATAGAACAAGTGTGACAAAATGAGTAGAAATTAGAGATGATTTGAATACAATGAATCATAATGTATTGAAAATTTCCCTTTATTACATTTTATTATTATTATTATTATTACTCCTTATTTAGTTTATCTAAAAAGTTAAACATTTTTGGGTTTATCCAAAAATCTATGCCATGAAATACATTGTGGGAAATCAAGACCAAAGAACTGCCAAAATAAAAAATTGAGCGGCATTGTTGCTGTACTTAAATAAGTTGTCATAAGTAGCATAAATTACCAACCAACCAAAAAAAAAAAAAAAAACAGAAACTACATCCACCTGATCAAATAAAGGTGATAGGTTGGGTTTTTAGTTTTCACATACAACTTCAAAGCAGGTTCTTGACCAAATATTTTGTTTCTTTAAAGCCTTTCAATATCATATTTGTTTTATACTTTCCCTCTGTCTAGGGGCTGAGAGAGAATAGAATCTATATTTGTTATATACTTTTCTGCGTAAAGTATTCTCTGTTCACTGTTTAAAAAATTGTTTGTTGTTTTCTCATAAAACACCTAGTGAAATCGTGTCTTCTGTTCAGCATTATTTAAAAAATTGTTCGCTCTCTTTTTTGCATAAATTATTTTCTGTTCACTATTTAAAAAATTGTTCACTGTTTTCTCATAAAACACCTGGTGAAATCGTGTTTTCTAAATTTAAATGCCAAATCTGAATGCTTTTTCATGTTTGAATTTCACAATAATCGAATATATTTTTCTGCATTGATAAAATCTGTTTCTACATTTATGAAATTTTCTGTTCACTATTTAAAGTATTCTCTGTTCACTATTTAAAAAATTGTTTGCATTTTTCTCATAAAACACCTAGTAAAATCGTGTTTTCAAAATTTAAAAGCCAGATCTGAATGCTTTTTCATGTTTAAATTTCACAATAATCGAATTGATTTTTTCTACATTAATAAAATTTTCTCTCTGGACATCATGTTTACTGTATATTTGAATCTGTTTACTGCATTCATAAAATCTATTTTTTGCATTAAGTAAAACTATCAAGACAGTCCAAACAAATACAAAAAGATGTTCAAAAGTTACTACTGTTTACTAGCATGCGTAAAAAGAGATCTGATAGATTCCTAATATTTGAAAGATTCCCAGACAGACACAGACAGACTATTACTCATCAGTACTAATTTCCATACCACCGACAGATTAACTTGAGTTAAATTTACCTACTCAGGTTACTTTATCATGGTTCATTTCACCTATAAAAGAGACGGACTACGAAGACGGAAGACAAGTTTCTAAGTTTCTAAGATTCTAAGCTTTTAAGTTCAAAGTTTTAGAAAGCCTTTTGTAATAGCCTTCCCTCTCCCTCAGAAAGACTTTTGTACTCTCTCCCCTCTTGTAATCTTGTAACCTTTCTCTTCAGACAGCTTTATTTTCAGGCTTATATCAAAGACAGCAATTTGTTTTCAAGTTTATCAAAGACTGAAGTTTTTATTCAAGTAAGATTTTACTAGTTTCTATTTTCATATTCCATACTCCATTTTAACCTTATTTTGAATATATCTATTTTGCTATTTACTTCTTTATTATCTATTTTATCATTGTTTATGCTTCCATATTACTGTTGTGCTTTCTCCTGGGTAGTCATTCGTATTAGAGCATCCAAATCATAAAACACCTAATGAACATTGAATAATTTATGCAGAAAAAACAGTGAACAATTTTTCAAATAATGCTAAAGAGAAAATATTTTTATGCAGAATGCTAAAAATAGTTTATGCAGAAAATAGTAAAAAAAATTTATGAGAAAATAGTGAATAGTTTTAATTAATGCAGAAAATAGATTTTATGAATGCAGTAAGCATATTTGAATATACAGTAAACATGATGTGTAGAGAGCAAATTTTATTAATGCAAAAAAACCAATTCAATTATTGTGAAATTTAAACATGAAAAAGCATTCAGATTTGGCTTTTAAATTTAGAAAACACGATTTCACTAGGTGTTTTATGAGGAAACATCGAACAATTTTTTAAATAGTGAACAGAAAATAATTTAGGCAGACGCCAACTGTAGTCATATGAACCACATGTAGAAAACAGTTTGAATTAATGCAGAAAATAGATTTTATGAATGTAGTAAGCAGATTTGAATATACAATAAATATGATGTAGCACCAATTGTGGCATGAGTCGTTTTTTGAAGACACGTCACCAGCCTGCTGCTATAGCACCAACTGTAGTCATACGAACCACATGCGCCAACAGACGCCACTGTTTCACACGTGCTACTCAACAGCTCGGCATGATTTCACACACTGTCCTGTCATATCATCCATATTCACATGAATACTTAAATATATGAATAATTGTACCCTGGTGCCAGGGATATAGCACTGTGTCAATTAAATACGATACTCTGTTCAAGAACACTGCAACTACTGCCGACATCTTCAAATCTCACTGTGACATTGGGAACATTTAAAATCCTGTTCATGTAGTGTTTTTCCAGCCTGTATTGACATGACAAGCCCTAATAACTAAAATTATAATGCTTGGAACATGAATTGAGGTTATAAATGCACCCCAATAATGATCTTATTTCTACCCCCACTAACTTCGTAGATTGACTAAGCTATGAGTCGCAACGCCTCAACATCAAATCGTACAATGCGAACCAAGTTTGGATCTACTTCAACAAATGGATTATCTCAAGTTCCAGTAGATCAACAACTACAAACATACACAGACCACTATGGAGGGAAATGGGTTGGAAGCGTCGGGCACATCATGGTCGGCAAACCTACAAAACTAAGTATAGATACCACCGCAATAAAGTTCACCATAGCAGAACCACCACGGTCAACCCTATATGAGAAGAGGTGTGAGTTGGAGGTGTATTGTCGATGGCATGGGTTACGAGTTCCTAAGGCACGCTCAGCCGAGTTACCTAGAGATGAACTTGCCAACATACTTGCTCGTCTTGAACAAGAGAACAATCAAATGCAAAGGTGATTAGACCGTTTTCATGCAATCCAAAAGGCTAAGAAGCATCTAAAGGGGAAGGCGCAAGAGCGAGCCATCAAGTCTATTAATGAAGTTACTGCATTAGATGATGAAAGAGATATTTCAGACTTCTCAGATTCAATTAATGATGATTTCCAAAAATTTCTACCTACAAACATTAGACGCTGTTGTTAATGTCTACACGTTCTGTGCAATACAAAATGTTGTTGTTAATGTCTGACAACTGATGATTATGTACATTCAACTTTTGCAAATCTAAAGGTTAACTGTTCATTAACTGTTGAGTTTACATGATCTTGTTCATTCAACGATTTAGAAATTTTCAACAAATTCGGATGATCAATACATTAGTACACAGTTTTCCAATTAATTTTCACAATTTTGTACATTTAACGAATTCAAACTTGTCAACAAATTTAGACTATCTGTACATCTAATTTACACAATTTTATATTGTACTTTCAAGATTTTATACAATTAACAAATTCGAATGATCTGTACATCTAAATTTTGATTTTTACAAATTTGAACGATCTGTACATCTAATGTACACAATTTTCTCTTGAATTTTCACGATTTTGTACTTTCAACGAAATCAAATTTCTCAAAAAGTCTAGAATATTTGTACATCTAATGTACACAACTTTCCATTGAATTTTTACGATTTGGTACGTTCAACAATTTCGATTTTCCATTAAGATTTCACGATTTTGTACGTTCGACAATTTTGAAATTTTCATCAAATCAGGATGATTAGTACATTAGTACATAGTTTTAAATTGAATTTTCACTATTTTGTACATTTGACGACTTCAAATTTGGAAACAAATTTGGATGATTTGTACATCTAATGTAATTAATTTTCCATTAAGTTTACTCAATTTGGTATGTTCTTCAATTTTTATTTGAATTTTCACGATTTTACACACTCAACAAATTCGAATTTTTCAACAAATTCGTACTATCTGTACATCTAATGTACACAATCTTTCCCTTGAGTTTTCATAGTTTTGTACATTCAACGAATTCAAATTTTTAAACAAATTCATACGATCTATACATCTAACATACATACTTTTTCATTGAATTTTCATTATTTTGTACTTTCAACAAAATCAAATTTCTCAACAAGTCTAGACTAACTGTACATCTTATGTACACCTTCACGACTTGGTACGTTCATTGATTTTCCATCGATTTTTCTCGAATTTCTACATTCAACTAATTCGAACTTTTTTACAAATTCGAATTTTTTGAGGGATTTACCATTAGGTGATTTATACGAATCATTCATTTTTCTTTCATGGAGTTTGTCTATTATTCATATGGTTACATATTTAAAAAAACACAAAAACCATTTAAGTGCAATAACTGCGCCAATGCTAAAAACAGTTTATGCAAAAAACAGTGAACAATTTTTACGAGAAAACAGTGAACAGTTTTACTTAATGCAAAAAACAGATTTTATGAATGCAGTAAGCAAATTTGAATATACAATAAACATGATGTGTAGAGAGCAAATTTTATTAATGTAGAAATAGATTTTATCAATGCAAAAAAAGAGATTCGATTATTGTGAAATTCAAAAATGAAAACGCATTTAGATTTGGTGTTTAAATTTAGAAAACATGATTTCACTAGATGTTTTATGAGAAAACAGCAAAAAAAATTTTAAACAGTGAACAGAGAATAATTTACGCAGAAAAGAGAGTAAACAATTTTTTAAATAATGCTGAACAGAAAATAATTTTTTGCGGAATACTAGAAATAGTTTATGCAGAAATTAGTGAACAGTATATCATGTCCTACTTGAGCCAAAATCCATCTTACAAACAGTTTTGAGTGTTATGGATCATAACATCAACATTCAGTACTTTTAACAGGCACAACTACTTTCAAACACAAAAAAAAAAAACACAGAGACAAGTTCAAAATCACACACATAAATGAACACTCAAAACATGCTCCGAGGTAAAAGTCATAATAGAAAATTGATTATTGAGCTACATTTTATTTTATTTTTCAGGCACGATTGCAGCCATTAAACCAACATAAATTCTGTTACAAACATTTTTTTTCTAGACATATAGATTCTATTCTCTCTCAACCCCTAGACAGAGGGAAAGTACATAACAAATCTGATATTGAAAGGCTTTAAAGAAACAAAATATTTGGTCAAGAACCTGCTTCGAAGTTGTATGTGAAAACTGAAAACACAACCTACCAACTTTATTTGATCAGGTGGATGTAGTTTCTATTTTATTTTTTATTTTTTTTGGTTGATTGGAAATTTATGCTGCTTATGACAACTTATTTAAGTACAGCAACAATGCCGCTCAATTTTTTATTTTGGTAGTTCTTTGGTCTAGATTTCCTGCAATGTATTTTGTGGCATAGATTTTTGGATAAACCCAAAAATGTTTAACTTTTTAGATAAACTAAATAAGGAGTAATAATAATAATAATAATAAAATGTAATAAAGGGAAATTTTCAATACATTACGATTCATTGTATTCAAATCATCTCTAATTTCTACTCATTTTGTCGCACATGTTCTATACTTCTACATGGTAGACTGTAGGTGAAGTAGAAGAAATAGTGAGTTTATTAGAAAGTGATAAACAACCAATCACAATCTATCATTGTTGGATAATTTGACAAAGTGTGTATCAAAATAGATTTTATCAATGCAGAAAAAACAGATTCGATTATTGTGAAATTCGAATATGAAAAAACATACAGATTTGGATTATAATTATTGTGAAATTTAAACATGAAAAAGCATTCAGATTTGACGTTTAAATTTAGAAAACACGATTTCACTAGGTGTTTTACGAGAAAACAGTGAACAATTTTTTTAAATCAAGAACAGAAAATAATTTACGCAAAAAAGAGAGTGAACAATTTTTTAAATAATGTTGAACAGAAAATAATTTTATGTAGAATGCGAGAAATAGTTTATGCAGAAAACAGTGAACAATTTTTATGAGAAAACAGTGAAGATGGTGTGTAGAGAGCAAATTTTATTAATGTAGAAACAGATTTTATCAATGCAAAAAAATAGATGATCTGTACATCTAATGTAATTAATTTTCCATTAAGTTTACTCAATTTGGTATGCTCTTCAATTTTCATTTGAATTTTCACAATTTTACACACTCAACGAATTCAAATTTTTCAACATATTCGTACTATCTGTACCTCTAATGTACACAATTTTTCCTTGAGTTTTCACAGTTTTGTACATTCAATGAATTCAAATTTTTAAACAAATTCATACGATCTATACATCTAACGTACATACTTTTCCTTTGAATTTTCATTATTTTGTACTTTCAACGAAATCAAATTTCTCAACAAGTCTAGACTATCTGTACATCTTATGTACACATTCACGATTTGCTACATTCATTAATTTTCCATTGATTTTTCTCAAATTTCTACATTCAACTAATTTGAATTTTTCAAGGCATTTACCATTAGGTGATTTATACGAATCATTCATTTTTCTTTCATGGAGTTTGTCAATTATTCATATGGTTACAAATTTAGAAAAACACAAAAACCATTTAAGTGCAATAACTGCGCCAATGCTAGAAATAGTTAATGCAAAAAACAGTGAACAATTTTTATGACAAAACAGTGAACAATTTTCATTAATGCAAAAAACAGATTTTATGAATGCAGTAAGCAGATTTGAATATACAATAAATATGATGTGTAGAGAGAAAATTTCATAAATGTAGAAACAGATTTTATCAATGCAGAAAAATATATTCGATTATTGTGAAATTCAAACATGAAAAAGCATTCAGATTTGGCATTTAAATTTAGAAAACACGATTTCACTAGGTGTTTTATGAGAAAACAGTGAACAATTTTTTAAATAGTGAACAGAAAATAATTTATGCAAAAAAGAGAGCGAACAATTTCTTAAATAATGTTGAACAGAAAACACGATTTCACTAGGTGTGTTATGAGAAAACAGCAAACAATATTTTAAACAGTGAACAGAGAATACTTTACGCAGAAAAGTATATAACAAATATAGATTCTATTCTCTCTCAGCCCCTAGACAGAGGGAAAGTATAGAACAAATCTGATATTGAAAGGCTTTAAAGAAACAAAATATTTGGTCAAGAACCTGCTTCGAAGTTGTATGTGAAAACTGAAAACCCAACCTACCACCTTTATTTGATCAGGTGGATGTAGTTTCTGTTTTTTTTTTTTTTTTTTGGTTGGTTGGTAATTTATGCTACTTATGACAACTTATTTAAGTACAGCAACAATGCTGCTCAATTTTTTATTTTGGCAGTTCTTTGGTCTTGATTTCCTACAATGTATTTCGTGGCATAGATTTTTGGATAAACCCAAAAATGTTTAACTTTTTAGATAAACTAAATAAGGAGTAATAATAATAATAATAATAAAATGTAATAAAGGGAAATTTTCAATACATTATGATTCATTGTATTCAAATCATCTCTAATTTCTACTCATTTTGTCACACTTGTTCTATACTTCTACATGGTAGACTGTAGGTAAAGTAGAAAAAATGGTGAGTTTATTAGAAAGAGATAAACAACCAATCACAATCTATCATTGTTGGATAATTTTGACAAAGTGTGTATCAAAATAGATTTTATCAATGCAGAAAAACAGATTCGATTATTGTGAAATTTGAACATGAAAAAACATACAGATCTGGATTTTCAATTTAGAAAACACAATTTCACTAGGTGTTTTACGAGAAAACAGTGAACAATTTTTTAAATAGTGAACAGGAAATAATTTATGCAGAAAAGAGAGTGAACAATTTTTTAAATAATGCTGAACAGAAAATAATTTTATGCAAAATCGTAGAAATAGTTTATGCAAAAAACAGTGAACAATTTTTATGAGAAAACAATGAACAGTTTTAATTAATGCAGAAAACAGGTTTTATGAATGTAGTAATCAGATTCGAATATAGAGTAAACATGATGTGCATAGAGCAAATTTTATTAACGTAGAAACAGATTTTATCAATGCAGAAAAACAAATTCAATTATTGTGAAATTTAAACATAAAAAAGCATTCAGATTTGACGTTTAAATTTAGAAAACACGATTTCACTAGGTGTTTTACGAGGAAACAGTGAACAATTTTTTTTAAATAGTGAACATAAAATAATTTACGCAGAAAAGAGAGTGAACAATTTTTTAAATAATGCTGAACAGAAAATAATTTTATGCAAAATGCTAGAAATAGTTTATGCAGAAAATAGTGAACAATTTTTATGAGAAAATAGTGAAGATGGTGTGTAGAGAGCAAATTTTATTAATGTAGAAACAGATTTTATCAATGCAAAAAAATAGATGATCTGTACATCTAATGTAATTAATTTTCCATTAAGTTTACTCAATTTGGTATGGTCTTCAATTTTCATTTGAATTTTCACGATTTTACACACTCAACGAATTCAAATTTTTCAACATATTCGTACTATCTGTACCTCTAATGTATACAATTTTTCCTTGAGTTTTCACAGTTTTGTACATTCAATGAATTCAAATTTTTAAACAAATTCATACGATCTATACATCTAACGTACATACTTTTCCTTTGAATTTTCATTATTTTATACTTTCAACGAAATCAAATTTCTCAACAAGTCTAGACTATCTGTACATCTTATGTACACATTCAGGATTTGCTACGTTCATTGATTTTCCATTGATTTTTCTCGAATTTCTACATTCAACTAATTCGAATTTTTCGAGGCATTTACCATTAGGTGATTTATACGAATCATTCATTTTTCTTTCATGGAGTTTGTCCATTATTCATATGGTTACAAATTTAGAAAAACACAAAAACCATTTAAGTGCAATAACTGCGCCAATGCTAGAAATAGTTAATGCAAAAAACAGTGAATAATTTTTATGACAACACAGTGAACAGTTTTAGTTAATGCAAAAAACAGATTTTATGAATGCAATAACAGATTTGAATATACAGTAAATATGATGTGTAGAGAGAAAATTTCATAAATGTAGAAACAGATTTTATCAATGCAGAAAAATATATTCGATTATTGTGAAATTCAAACATGAAAAAGCATTCAGATTTGGCGTTTAAATTTAGAAAACACGATTTCACTAGGTGTTTTATGAGAAAACAGTGAACAATTTTTTAAATAGTGAACAGAAAATAATTTATGCAAAAAAGAGAGCGAGCAATTTCTTAAATAATGCTGAACAGAAAATAATTTTATGTAAAATCGTAGAAATAGTTTATACAGAAAATAGTGAACAATTTTTATGAGAAAACAATGAACAATTTTAATCAATGTAGAAATTAAATTCATATTTCGAAATTAAAATCTCTATATCTTACAATTCTTCTATTTAAATAAATAAAAAGATAGAAAAGCTACTTATTTTTATCCTTATGTTTATTTGTCAATTATCCTCAAGCAAAAAAAACAAAAACAAAAAAAAAACAAAAAAAAAAAAAATTTACACAGTACTCGAGTTTGGTAAACTCGAGTACTGTAGAAATAAAATTTTCTGTATGTTTTTTTTATAAAAGGTACTCGAGCCTAGTATACTCGAGTATTATGTTGCATGGTACTCGAGTTTTCCAATCTCGAGTACCACTTAATTTTTTTTAATCACCAATTTCCAGCTCAGCAGCCACGGTGGAACTATAAAATAGGGTACTCGATTTCACCAAACTCGAGTACTTGAAAAAGTGGTAGATTCCTGTTTATTTCCGAAACAGTGTTTTTTTGCCAAATATTTCGAAAATTGATGGTAAAGGGCCATTTTGGCCGTCACCTGCACCCTTATTAACGATCATATGTAAATCAAACAGTATATAGCCAAACGCTAAAATTACGAGGGAGTGGAGTTTACGCGCGGTTTCAACTGGCTGTTTTCAAGTGAGACCACATTTTCTTCCTCAGCTCAGGTCTGGTCTAAATTGCTCATCCTATATTTTGATTGTTTCTACAAAAATCTTGGTTATTTTCTCCTTATAATTGTTAGATTCTTATCTATGGCTATGCTAGGGTTTATATTCTCTTTAGTTTTGCTTTTAGGTTGTTTTAATTTGCATTGTAATGAATTTTTCTTGAACTGTGGATATGGTTGAAGTGTAGTATTTAGATAAATGATATGTCCACAACATTTTTACAACAAATTCTAAGTGGCAAGTTGTTACTGGTTATTATTGTTTGGTTAAAAAAGTAATCTCAGTGCTAAATTTAAATTTAAACCAATAACAACTAACCACTCATGATTAGTTGTAAAAATGTTGTTGACGTAGCACTTCTCTAGTATTTATTGTTACTACACTTTTATTGAGCCATATCAGCGGTCATATCATCCACTTACTTCCAACTTTCTCTGTCTCTCTTTTAACTTTTTTTTTTCTTCTTATTAATTTTCTTAACTTATTGTTTTACTTTATCAAACATATCTCCATTTCTTTTACCTTTTCACTCTTCGCCTATCCTATTAGAACATCAGCATCAATGGTGTTAAAAATTTAGCTTTTAGCACTAAGAAAAAGTTACTTTAACTATTTTAACTTACCATTTCACAAATTTTTTTTTTTAGCAATTTACTATTTCACAACTCACCCAATATCAATACTCTTATTATTCACAACAAGGTTAAACACTATTAATTAATTTTTTTCTCTCTCTCTCTCTATTATTCTCTATCTCTTCTCCCTCTCTTCAAGTCACCAAACCCACAACCCCAAATCAATTACCACCACCATAGCACTGTGTCTCTCTCTCTTCAACTCACAGCCACCACACCCACAACCCCAAATCAATTACCACCACCACAACACCATATCGCTCTCTCTCTCTTTTCCCTCTCTTCAACCCACAGTCACCACACCACACCACCAAGTCTCTCTCTCTTTTTCCTCTCTTTAACCCACAGCCACCATACCCACAACCCCAAAGCAATCAACACCACCACAGTACCGCATCTCTCTCTCTTCTCCCTCTCTTCAACCCACAACCACCACACCCACAATCCAATATCAATCACCACCACCATAGATCGGAAACCCATATGAAATCCACAAACCCATATCAAAAACAAAATATCAAACACAAACTCTTATGAAACCCACAAATCAATAACCCAAAATCAACCACCAACAAATCGGAAACCCACAAAACCCAACAACCCAAACCACCATTGCACCACCACCACACGTCCATACCGTCACGGTTCTCAAACACCATTGCACCCTATGCCGCCGGCAGCTGATCTCTCTATGCATTTTTTTAGAGAGTTTAAGTTTGGGAAGAAGAAGAGAAGAGGAGAAGAAGAGAAAGCAAATATAGTGAAGAAAGAGAGAAACAGTAGTATTTTTTTTAAAGAAGAATAGTAGTATTTTTTTAAGAAAAGAAGAGAGAGAACAAAAAGAAAAAAAAAAAAACTAATTTTTTTTTTACAACTTTGGAGCTATAGTAAGCTGTCATTTTCGGCAGTTTATTGTAGTTTTGAAGCTAAAAGTTTTAGCTTTTGCACCATCAATACAGCATTCATTTTGTTGTTTGTGGTGCTAAAAATAACATTTTAGCAATTTAAGAGCACCACTATGAATGCTCTTATCTTCCTCTATTTTTGGCTCTTCTTATTCTCATCCTCTTACTATAAATTTCCAATTCTCTTTCCCATTTTATACATAGTTTTCCCACACAAAGGTTTTTTTCTCTGTCTTTCTCTCATTTCATTTTTTGTCTTTTAGTGAATTTTTTATTTTTCATGCATCTCTACTTTAGGTTGATGAACTTTTGTGTTCTTTAGAAGTCTACTCTAGGTTGACATGATTTAGTTTTTTATTTTTAAATTGTTATCATTTTTTCTTTTCTTTGATTTCATAGATGCCATCCTATTGCATTATAAAGATAGTATTTTTTACTCTTTTTATTCTCATCTTATTTTTTATATAACTTGTTACTCTCTCTAGCTCTCTCTCTCTCTTGATTTTTTATTCTTTTTTGCTACTCTACTTTAGATTGATAAATTATTGTGTTTTTAAAGCTCTATTTTGGGTTAATATGTTTTAGTGTTGTATTTTTGAGTTTTCCATCACAATCAGTCTCTCACTTTTATAGTTTTTATTTGATTTTTATTTAAGTTAATAATTATTATTTTGGAAGTGATAATTTGAATTTATATAAAAAAATAAAATAAAATCTTGGCTATGTATTTGAATGTCTATCAATTATTTGAGTAATGTTAAGTGCAATTTTGTTATGATTTTTTATTATTATAATAATTTTCTTTAAGAAAATGAGGAACTTGAATGATTTATTAGAAACTTAAAAAGTTTAATCGCACAAGAAAATAAATTAGAAAAATATAGCGCACTATAACACCATTTTGAAGAATATGGACACCTCAAATGAATGATATCAATCAAACGCACCCAAAATAATAGACTGATATATTGGTAGAGATAGAAAGATGAAATAATTTTAGAAATTGTTTAATTTTTAGAGAGAACAAAATTATCTTAAACAAATTTTAGAGAACAAATTATAAATTATACCACAATTATTACAAAATAATTATCTATTTTCATAGTTCCAATACAAGTAATATATAAAATCTGAAACCCATATTCTATATATAAAGAATCAACCTCAACTATAATCTATAGTGATCTAAAGTTTCTGTCAACTGACCTATTCCTCAAATGGGTAACTTCATTAGAACTTTGCATTTAACCTTCCATCTCATTAGAATTTTGCATTTATTTTCATGTATTAATTATCTAAAAATAGTGCATTAATTATTTATATTTAATAAAATTTTGTGGTTGTTTTTAGAAAACTATAATAAGAAAGAATTTCTTCAGAATACTTATTGTCCAAAAAAAAAAAAAAAAAATTGATTAGGAATATAACATTTTTCCACATTTTTAGTTGCTTCATAACAATTGTAAAGAAAAACATCTAAAGGCAAAATCAAATTTAATAACACTTAATAAAAAATTATAAAAAACTAATTGTATACTTGAATTAGTTGAAATGATTCAATAGTTGTGAATTCACTAAAATCTTTGTGTGTAAGTTATTATCTAGTAATTTTGGAGTGCAATAACATATATGATATACTCCTTTTATTCACACAATGACTGATTGTGCCAATTAAATTTATGGTGAGATCTACTACTCATGTGAGGGTAGGGAGTTTTGCATCACTATACTCCGAAAGTACTTAAATTTTCCTAAAAACAACATTGTAGATAGTAAATGCATTTATTATATAATTAATTATTGGTGGTATAGTAATTATTTATGTAAATTGAATATATTTGCCACTTCATTGATTCATATTCTTAAATTATGCTGGAGTTCTTCTATAACTACCATAAAATATTTCAAAATTTTCACAACAAGTTGAGATATTGCTCCACTATAGGTCAAAAAATAAAATAAAGTAAAATAAAAATATTACATATAATACTATATATGCTAGAAATAGTTACGTAAATAAAATAACCCACTCCCCCTTTCCTCCCAACCACATAGGGCTTAAGAAAGTACCAACTCGCAGAATTGGGCAATACTGGTGCCACATAATACTATATATATAACAAATCTTACGTCTTACACATTGTTATACCAATTGGCTTAACAAATATGTTCCAATTGGTTTAAATAGCTAGTAAAATCTCTTATTGTCGAATAAGAGATTTGTGGTCCGAATTTTGCCTATACCAAAAATTAATTGGTATCTTGGGTTAATAATAAGAAGAAATCATTTTAGAGTGCACACCACAAGTTTAAATTATATTGTATTTAAAAATAAATAAATAAATGGCTCAACGTAAGTGTTATATGTGGTAAAACAAGCTTTTGCCAAATAGAATATATTAAGGATATTGAAATTATTAACATAGTTTGCTTGAAGTAGAAATTTTCTTTCTTTCCTCTTTTCTTTTCTATTTTCCAAAATTTCACAAATTTTAAGAAAATATTCGATTAAGCAAAAATATCTAAAAATTTAAGAAAAAATTCATTCTTTATTTTAAAATATTTTAACCATCTTCCATAATTTTTTGTTTTAACAATAAAAGTTGGGTTTTATATGCCTCATTTTAGCTGTGTATCGACCCTCAATGTGAGTGTTACACATCATATGAAGTGCTTTCACTATTTAATGCGTTATAAGTCCATTAAAACTATTAATATAGTTCACTATAAGTACAGTATATATATTGAAAATTAGAATAAAACCTTTGAAATTATAAAGAAATTTAAAAGGTGCCTAACTATTTATTTTAATAATAATTTTATAATTTAGGCTTTAATAAAAATTTGGTATTGAATGATGTGTTTTATCACATAAATTAAAGCACTTTTTGTTCTTTTTTATTAACTATTTTATTGTCTAATTTTAATTATACTAATCTCTCTCTCTCTCTCTCTCTCTCTCTCTCTATATATATATATATATATATATATATAGAAACACACATAACGTTCCTTAGGAAGGATTGAGAAGATTATAAATATAATATCTGATAAATATCTTTTATTTTACGTGAGCCTCAACCCTGCCCATATCAAATTTTTATGATAATTTTACACTATCAACTGATCGAAGTATTTGATTTTGCTTTTGTTATATTTTAGGTAAAACTAATTAGAAATAATAGTTTAACCAAAAAAAAACCTACACTAAACAAATTCCAATTAAATTTTACTTTTTTTAAAAACAAAATAATGTTTCATTATTTTTCTAATTATTTTATTTGACCTTTTATTTATTGATTTAAATATGCGAAACTATAATATTAGTTCCTAAAGTTTACCCTATGAGCACAATTAATATCTTAAGTTTCAATTGAACACTATTAATTTTTTAAATTTAAAAAATGAGCACTATTAGTAATTTTGTTAACTATCGTTAATATTATTGCTTATGTGACTAACTAATAGTGACATGACATCTTTTTAACATATTTCCAACGTCTAAATTAAAGTTTGTTCAAGCATTTCATTGTGTAAAGGCAAAAACAGTAAAGCTAGTAAGATATAGTGGCAATTGCCCTAACTTTAAAAAAAAGAAAAAAAAAAATACTAGGCTCCAAGCTGCTAGGTTTATTCCCATTCCCGCTAATTAACATCTATATTAATATGAGAATAATGATATTTTTTGGAGGCCTTTTATGCTAAATATTCAGTTTTTGAAAATTATTTTGTCACAAAGTCTCTATCGTAACATATTTAGTTATATAACTTCTTTTTGAAACTCAATTTTTTGAAAGTCAACGAGTTTGAACGTGGAACTTGATTTCACTAAAGTCAAGTTCTATGAAATTTAGTGGAACGTGAAACTCAAGTTTGAGAAAATCGAGTTCCACTTTTGCCACATATGACTAAATTGTATAGAACTCGACTTTGGCAAAATCAAGTTCTACTTTGAACTCAATTTTGAGAAAGTCAAGTTTCAAAAAGATACTACATAACTAAATAAATCGCAATAGATGTTTTTTAACAAAATAATTTTCAAAAACCAAATATTTAGGGGGTGGAAAAACTCCTTTGTTGGAAGTACTACTATTGGTAAGGATATACATTTCTTTGCATCTAAGTACAAAGCATTTATAGAGCTGGGCCATTTAGCTTACAATAATGATGTGATATTGATATAATTTCTTTATGTTACAAAGGTTGGTTGCTAGCTTGAGGCAACAATTCTTTGATTCTACTACACCTGGTGGCCTTGCGAGATATTTGGTATTCTTTTAGTGCACACCAAATTTATAAAAAAGAACACAGAACTTGACCTTCTTGCTCACAAGGTAATACTGTGAAACATAAGCCCTTTTTTTGCCATTCTGTTATATTTGGCACTGAGTTCATTTTCACATAATTATGGCCAGTGATCTAAGTAGGAAGGAAAATGGCAGAAAGTGCAGTCGGCCTAGTTATACAAAATTTGGCCCCACTATTAATCATAGAAGCGAAATTGCTTAAGGGCATCCATGACGAAGTTACAAGCATCAAACGTGAAATGGAGATGATTCAGTCTTTCCTCAAGGATGTTGATATAAGGGCCGAGAAGGGTGACATGAGCAATGTTGCAAAGACATGGGTGAAACACGTGAGGGAAGAAGCTTATCACATAGAAGATGTCATTGATGAATACCTACTTCATTTTGCAAATCAATCTCATAGGCAAAAGCGTTGCTTCTATCTTCTTCAGAAGGTTTTCACTTTACCATAAACCTAAAAGCACGACATGTGATAGCCTCTGAGATTCGAGGTATCAACAGGATACTCAAGGAGATCCAAACGAGTGGTGAAAGATATGGCTTCAATGCCATAGAGCAAGGAAGATCCAGTATTGAAGCTAAAAGCAATAAATGGAATGATCCTCGAATGGCATCCCTTTTCATTAAGGAAGCTGAGGTTGTGGGCATTGAGTCTCACAGAGATGAATTGATAAACTGGCTGATAGAAGGACTGTCTAATTGCATGGTGTTTTCAGTGATCGGCATTGGTGGCCTTGGGAAGACCACTCTTGTCAAGAAAGTATACAACAATAATAAGGTGATACCACACTATGATTGTCGTGCTTGGATCACTGTGTCTCATTCATACAAGATGGAGGAGCTATTAAGGGATATGATTAAGCAATTCTACAAGGCAAGGAAGGAGTTTGCTCCAAAAGAATTTGACACAATGAAGGTGACATCACTAATTGAAGAATCAAAGCACTATTTACGTGAACAGAGGTATGTAGTAATCTTTGATGATATACGGGATATAGAATTTTGGGAATGTATAAAATGTTCTTTCCCAGAGAATGACAAAGGCAGTAGAATAATAATCACAACCCGAAATAAGGATGTTGCACCTTCCAACAATGAATCTCTAGATTATTATGTGTACAAGCTACCATCTCTACCATTTGAAAATGCCTTTGAGCTCTTCTATAAGAAGGTGTTTAAACATGAAGAGGGGCAATGTCCTCTTGATTTTGTTGATATTTCTTGGGGAATAGTTGAGAAATGAGGAGGGTTACCGTTAGCAATTTTAGCTATAGGTGGCCTTTTTTCAACTAAAGCCAAGGTAGCCTCTGAGTGGTGCAAAGTTCTTGATAGTCTTAGTTCAGAGTTTGAAATTAATTCCCGTCTTAGAAGTCTCAAAAGAATTCTATCATTCAGTTATCATGATCTTCCTTACAACCTCAAAGCATGTTTTCTATATTTTAGAATGTTTCTAGAGGATTGTGCTATTAATTGTGCAAGACTAACTCAGTTATGGATAGCTGAAGGTTTTGTAAGAGAAAAGAAAGGGATGACATTGGAAGATGTTGCACAAGACTACTTGAACCAGCTTATTCACAGAAGCTTGGTTCAAGTGGGTAAGGAAGATTTTACTGGGATAATTAGAATTTGTTGAGTTCACGATATGATGCATGAGGTAATTCTTTCAAGGTCAGAGGAATTGAGTTTTAATCTAGTCTCAATATCAAAATACTCAAATTTTGAGAGAGCAACTTGACGCCTCTCAATTCAAAACAATGTGAACACTCATTTGTAGAGTATTACTAATTTTCAAACTCATTCTATTCTCCTTTTGGGGGTAAATGAAGTACCTAATTCTTTTCTCTCTACTTGTTTTGCAAACTTCAAGTTAATGAAAATAATGGATTGTGAAGGTGCTCCTATAGATTACATTCCTAAAGAAGTGGGAAACCTATTTCATCTGAGATATTTAAACCTAAGAGATACAAAAGTAAAAATGCTTCCAAAGACCATAGGTAAACTGCATAACCTAGAGACGTTGGATTTGAAATGTTCCTTTGTATTTGAGCTACCAGCAGAGATCAATGGGCTCCGTAAACTACGATATGTTGTAACCTACATTGAAAATACTGATAAAAATTTTAATATTAATTTTCGACAAGCAGTAAAGATACACAGTGACATTGGGTGTTTACAAGCCTTACAGAAGCTTATTAAGATTGAAGCCAACAGCGCTGCTCTTATTGAAGAATTGGGAAAATTGGTACTATTGAGGAAGTTGGAAATCTTCAAATTGAATAGAGAAAATGGAATAGTTTTGTGCACTGTGCTAAAGGAAATGAGCCACCTTCAATCTTTGGATATCTATACATCAAGTGAGGATGAAGTTCTTGAATTGCAATCAATGTCTTCCCCTCCACCCTTCCTACGAAAACTCCGCTTTTCTGGGCAACTAGAAAAGTTGCCAGAATAGATTCCCAAACTCAAGAGTATAACTAGACTTAGTTTAATTTGGTCAAGATTAATGGATGATCCATTAAAGCTCCTTCAAGCTATGCCTATTTTGGTGGAACTTTGGCTTTACGATGGATACATAGGTGAGCAATTATGTATTGAGAGAGGAGGCTTCCAAACACTCAAGAATCTAGGGCTTCGAAGTTTGAGAGGTTTGAATAGGTTGATGATAGACGAAGGTGCGCTGCCCATTCTTGATCAGCATCACATTGGACCTTGCCCACAGCTGAAGGAGGTGCCCTCTGGCATCCGCCATTTGAAAAGCCTCAAACAGCTGTGATTTGATGAAATGCCGACCGAATTCGTTCTCAGTCTACAACCAGATGAAGGCTCTAATTTTGGGAAAGTCAAGCATATTCCTTCTGTCACTTTTTGGTATAGGACTCGAGGATAATACTACAAAAGCTACAAGCTTGGCGATTCAAAATTGTTGGAGCATCTACAAAGTTGATTCGTGGAGGACAAAGTGCCCACACCACTTTCAGGAAATTACAAGTATGTCCTCATCCAATTTTCCATTAGACTATTACATTTACAGTAAATTACCAAAGTCTTCAAACATATACATTTACAGCCACCATTTTTTGTTACTAAACAGCTTCAACCCAGTATCCTTTAGCTTGTGATAGAGATAACCATAAAATATTACGTTACAAAGAAAGATAAAAGACGTCGTTTCTGTTTGGTAACACAATGAAAATTTTAGATAAAAGAAAACAGCCCAAATAGTTACTGTAATCTCTTCCCTGTATTTTCCTCTTTCTTATACTACTATTTCTAACTAAACTGTTTCTATTGTACCAATTAGCTTGAAATTAATAAATAATTTTACAAATATCATTGTGAGTAGAATGAAGTAATAATTGGACAACAAACATTAATCAAATTTCTAAATTTGTAGAAAATTTTTTTACTAATGTTATAATTCACATTACCAAGTTTTTATTATGATAGGAAAGACATTTGAGCTATCAAGTTTTACTTGCCTACAAATAACAGTTGGTAAGCTTGCATTTCCCCCTTTCACATATTATACACCATTTTCCTTTTTGCATTTTTATATTTAATTTTATTTATTATTTATATTGCTATTGTTCTTACTGTCAGGCTTCAAATGCCAATGCTTCAAGGATTTTCAAGTGCTCAACCAACCAAAACATCAATAGTGGTTTCTCCCTTTCTGCCTTTGCTATTGTATTGTTGTAATTGTGTTATCTTTTCCATATAAAGCATATGAACCTCATAAAATCATGCTAAACAAAATAGTGATTTTTAGTTGAATCGTATTTGTTGTCATTAGAGTGTTTCATTGGTATGCTCGCATGTAATGGCTTTGATGTGGCTAATATATATATATATATATAATTACATTTGTGAAAGAGTAAACTACATGTAAAATGTATATGACATTTGGCCTATCAAAAAAAAAAAATATATATATATGTATGTGTTTTCTTTATTCATGCAATGAAAAAAAGAAAAAGAAAACAGTTATGAACAAGGTTCTTTGTTCAGATTGGGGAGCGTCCACTACTACCTCTAAAGACTAAGATGTTGTATCTGGTGTGGTGCTGCCATTTCTGTTTTGTGTTGTTTTGACTGTTGTGGTGTTGCTGCATAGTTCATTGCAGGTTCTGTTCTTTATGTCTGATTTAAGTGTTTGCTATGTTGATTTTGTTTTTGATTCATATTTTAAACCACTTGTATTTGGATTCTTATTTCAATAAATTTAATTCACCCATCTAAAAAAAAAACTATGAAATTTTGCCATATGCACTGTTCATGATGATAAAAAGTAAAAACTTTAGTCCACTAATCACTAAACTCAACACAAGTTCAATTACTATTAAAAACTATGGATTCAGATATGATGTGTGTCTCCCCTGAAGGCTTTAATATCTTACAACCTGATTTTTGGCAAGGAAATCCAAACCTTAAATTCAAAATCCTTGAGTCTGATAAACTATATCTTCCTCGTTTCTTTCTCAAAACTTGTCGATGGATGAGTTCATAAATTAGCTTGTCATTGCCACTGCAGGGTCCTACTTGGAATTTACCTTTTATCCTTACCAAATAAGTGAAATTTAATTAATGCAGTGAACATCTTGACAGCTAATAATATCTTTGCAATTTTCTAATCCAAGTTGTATCCTTAAATAAGCATTTACCAAATGATCAAATTTTGAATGTTTTCCTTTGTTCTTCTTGGCCATGAAAGTGTAAATGCTAATGGATGGCAATGTGTTAAAGAATATAGGCACAATGTGATTTTCTTACAAGGGACACATCAACATTAATTGAAAAAATTTTGTAGGTGTGAAAATACTAAGAGTAAAAAAATAGGAGAATGAATATAAAACCACTATGCCACTGTTTTAATCCCCATGTTAAATAGAGGGCTACTGAGCTTGGGTTGAGTCACTGAAAGTCCCTAATTTAACAACCAATGTAAAGAGGTTGGAAATTGGAACCAATGGGACCTCGACGGTGCAAGTCGGAATTTTGTTGGTATTGACACCGGAAGGACTCCAAGTGTTGTGGGCAAGCAAGACAATTCTTCCACCTTGCATTCTGTCAAGCTTGTTGGATGGTGCCATTTTTGTCCAGATTAATTGGTACAAGATTTCTTCTTGCAACTTGCACAAATATCTTCTCTAGAGACTCTTGACTAGTAAAATGAAAGGCCAATGACAAAAGGATGTACATTCCATGAAAAACTTGCCGCCATGGTTGCATTGTTGTCTTGATTAATTGGCTCAAAATATCTTCTTGCTAGTTGCACAATATTTCTAAGTCATATAGCTCTTGATACCTCGTGTAATAAGTTAAGATAACGAATTGATAGTGAATGAGATAGGTCGATGGGTTCACGATATTGTTTGGTTATTAAGCTCTCAAAAATATCAGATAAGGTGAGCTGTGCATGGATTGTGAGTTATTGATCTCTCCACTTTGTAAATTGAGATAACAAACTAATGGACACCTTTTTCTGGCCCCAAGAAACACTAATTTTCTAAATTCAGGAAACACCCCCCAAATTTTTTTTTTTTTTTTTTTTGGGAGAGAGAGAGAAAGAGAAGTGTATAAATGGTGTGGTCCTCATGGCAACATAGCTAGCAATAATTGCTAAGAAAAAGGAGCACATATGGCCCTGACAACACATGGAATCAATGATTCCAGAAGGAAGAGGGGCACTTTAGAAAGGGAAGATACAGAGCTTCAAGGTTTTAATATGATGAAAGAATCACCATTTGAAACAGTAAAGGAACTTCAAGGTTTACGGATTGCTATTGACTAATCAATCGTCGGAGGAAATACTATAATCATTTCTTTTTCCCCAAAGCAATGTCACAATCTGGCTCTCATCTTTTCTATTTTTTTTTTCCCCTGCACGTCTTTGGCCATAGATGTGATAACTTGTGAAGCAAAATACATCTATGGGACTCTCTGCTTCTATGCCCCTAGCATAGTTAGAAACTCCATTAAGTGTGTTTTGTAATGTAACATATGCCTTTCTCCAAGATTAGCTTATCTTAGACATTTATGTCAGGTTGAAGTTGCTGCTTTGTCTACTTGAGAAGAAAAACAGGTTCAATATAAAGACAAGGTACTCGTTTGTTTTTTATGCGTTTCATTGGGTCTACACCAAAAAGAGTTTATTATTCCGTTTTATTTATTCTTAGCAGGAGAAAGAGACTATTTTGTATTGCAAAATTTATTCTACTTGTCTGATTTAGAAATTATCAGAAACACCATGATGATGATTTCATTTTCCTTGCATCTTTTGCCTTATTGTATCATTTATCTTTACATTCAAAATTCTTCCTTAATCAATTTAGAAACTAAATCCAAATAATTCTAAGCATATAGCTTGGCCATTTGGCTTAATGAATTTATCTGACATATACTTTCATGTGTTTGTGTTTGCTTTTTATAGAAGAATGTTGCTGTCATGAACCAAGGATTCTTTCATGCTATTGCACATGCTGGGCTGGTAAGGATCGATGGGGGAGTGACTCCTACTTCTGGTTTTTCTTTGAGTACATAACTAATTTGTGAAGTTATAAAGGAGAGAAAGTACCATGTCCTTTAGTAGTATTTTTGCTACATCTGGCATTGAATTGATTCATTTACAGTTTAGTGTGGCTACTTATTTAAGAAGGGAGGAGAAATGGCAGAGACAGCAGTTAGCCTAGTTATTGAAAATTTGGTCCCATTGTTATTCCAAGAAGTGAGATTACTCAAGGGTGTCCACGACAAAGTTGCAAGCATCAAAGATGAATTAGAGATTATTCAATCTTTCCTTAAGGATGCAGATACGAGGGTCAAGCAAGAGAATATGAGCAATGTTGAGAAAACATGGGTGAAACAGATAAGGGAAGAAGCTTCCACATTGAAGACATCATTGATGAATACATACTTCATTTAGCAAAAGGTCGTCTTGGGCCAAGGCAACACTTCCATTTCCTCTGAAAGTTTTTTCAATTTACCAAAAAGTTGAAAGCTAAACATGTCATAGCCTCCAAGATTCAAGACATCAGCGTCAATCTCAAGGAAAAGAGAGAGTTGGCTGTAAAATATCGTTTCAACACTATTGAGCAAGGGGGATTGAGCAACAATGCTAGAAGTGTTACATGGTATGACCCTCGAGTGGCATCTCTTTTCATTGAGGAAGCTGAGGTTGTGGGCATTGAGTCGCATAGAGACAAATTGATAAACTGGCTGGTAGAAGAACCATCTAATTGCACTATGTTTTCAGTGGTTGGCACTGGTGGTGTTGGCAAGACCACTCTTGTGAAGAAAGTGTATGACAACAAGAAAGTGGTAGCACACTTTAATTGTCGTGCTTGGATCACTATGTCTCAATCATACAAGAAGGAAGACCTATTAAGGGACATGATAAAGCAGTTCTATGAGGCAAGAAAGGATTTTGCTCCTAAAGAAATTGACAAAATGGAAGAGATAAATCTTATTACAGAATTAAGGCAATATTTGCATGAGCAAACATATGTAATTGTTGCAGATGATTTATGGGATACAGATTTTCTAGAATATTTAAAATTTGTCTTACCTAATAATGACAAAGGTAGTGGAATTGTAATCACAACTCGAAATGAGGATGTTGCTCCCTCTCATAATGAATCTTCATCTTGTTATGTGCACAAGCAGCTACCTCTACCATCAGATAAAGCTCTGGAATTGTTCTACAAGAAGGTGTTCCAACATGAAGAGGACAATTGTCCACATGAACTAGTTAAGCTGTCATGCAAAATAGTTGAGAAATGTGAAGGTTTGCCACTTGCAATTGTGGTTATAGGTGGCCTTTTGTCAAGCAAGGACAAGGTTTTCTCTGAGTGGTGTAAATTGCATGATAGTCTTAGTTTGGAATTAGACACTAATTCACGTCTAAGAAGTATCTCTAAAATTCTATCTCTTAGTTATCATGCTTTACCCTACTACCTTAAAGCTTGTTTCCTGTATTTAGGCATGTTTCCAGAGGATTACCCCATAGATTGTGCAAGACTAATTCAACTTTGGATTAGCTGAGGGTTTTGTAAAAGAAAAACAAGGAATATCATTGGAAGAACTTGCACAGGGCCACTTGAACCAACTCATTCATAGAAGCTTGGTTCAAGTGGCAAAGTTTGATGAAGTTGGCAAAAAAAGATTTTGTCGAGTTCATGATATGTTACGTGAGGTCATTCTTTCAAGATCAAAGGAGTTGGATTTTTGCTTGGTCTCAATTCAGAACTACACAAGTTTCGACAAAATTGCTCGACGTCTCTCAATTATGAATAATGTAAATACTCCATTGCAGAGAATTTCTAATTCTCAAACTTGTTTTGTTCTTATTTTTGGGGTAGATGAAGTACCCAATTCTTTTTTTATTACTTGTTTTGCAAAATTTCAAGCTCATGAGAACAATGGATTTTGAAGGTGCTCCAATTGATTACATTCCTAAAGAAGTTGGAAACCTATTACATCTAAGATATTTAAGCCTTAAAGATATGAAAGTGAAAATGCTTCCTAAGTCGATAGGGAAACTGTACTACCTAGAGACTTTGGATTTGAAAGGTTCCCTTGTGTCTAAACTACCAGTAGAGATCAGTATGCTCCAAAAGTTACGGTATCTTGCGGCGTACATTGAACACTATGATTTAGAATACAATATTGACTATAGACAAGCAGTAAAGATGCCCAGTGGCATTGGGCGTTTAAAATCCTTACAAAAGCTTTCTAAGATTGAAGCCAACGACGATGCCCTTATAACAGAATTGGGGAGTTTGGGATAGTTAAGGAAGTTGCAGATCGCTAAATTGAAGAGAGAACATGGGATAGTTTTGTGCACCGTGCTAGAGACAATGAGCCACCTTCAGTCATTGAGAATCAAGGCAACAAGTGAGGAAGAAGTTCTTGAACTACAATCAATGTCTTCTCCTCCACCCCTCTTACAAACTCTTGCCCTATCTGGGCAGCTAGAAAAGCCTCAAAAATCTGGATTTTAAAGAAATGCCGACCGAATTTGTTCTTAGTCTGCAACCAGATGAAGGCCCTGATTTTGGAAAAGTCAAGCATATTCCCTTTGTCACTTTCTGGTATAGGACTCATGGAAACTACTATGAAACCTACAAGCTTGGCGATTCAAAATTGTTGGAGCGTCTACAAAGGTGACTCGTGGAGGACCAAAGTGCCCACACCACTTTCAGAAAATCAGAGGTACGTCCCTACCCAATTTTCCGTTAGACTATTACATATATGGTAAATTACCAAAGTCTCTCACACATACAATTACGGCCACCATTTTGTGTTACCAAACAGCTTCAACCCAATATCTTTTAGCTTTGATAGAGATAATATAACCATAAAATATTATGTTACAAAGAAAGATCAAAAACATCGTTTCTGTTTGGTATCACAATGAAAATTTTCGATAAAAGAAAACAGCCCAAATAGTTACTGGAATCTTTCAATCTTCCCTGTTTTTTCCTCTTTCTTATACTACTATTATTTCTAACTAAACTGTTTCTATTGTACCAATTAGCTTGAAACTAATAAATAATTTTACAAATATCATTGTGAGTAGAATGAAGTAATAATTGGACAACAAACATTACTCAAATTTCTAAATTTGTAGAAAATTCTTTTACTAATGTTATAATTCATATTACCAAGTTTTTATTGTGATAGGAAAGACATTTGAGCGAATTACTGTTGGCAAGCCTGCATTTCCCCATTTCACATATTATATACCATTTTCTTTTTTACATTTTTATATTATATTATATTTTATTTATTATTTATATTGCTATTATCCTTACTGTCAGGCTTCAAATGCCAATGTTTCAAGGATTTTCAAGTGCTCAACCAAGCAGAACATCAATAGTTGTTCTCATCTGCATTGATGCCTTTGTTATTGTATTGTTGTAGTTGTGTTGTCTTTTCTGTGTAGAGCATATGAACCTCTTAAACTCATGCTACACAAAGAATAATTTTTATTTGAAATGTATTTGTTGTCACTAGAGTGGTTTAAGTATGCCAAGTGTTTCGTTGGTATGCTTGCATGTAATGGCTTTGATGTGGCTAAAATATATATATTTATAGGTCAAATGTCATGTACATTTACATATAGCATAGCAAATGTCATTATATATATATATGTGTGTGTGTGTGTGTGTGTGTGTGTATATGTATGTATGTGTTTTCTTTATTCTTGCAAAGAGAAAACAAATTAGAAAACTGTTATGAACAAGGTTCTCTGTTTGGATTGGGGAGTGTCCTCTACTCCCTTTAAAGACTAAGATGTTTTATCTGGTGTGATGCCACCATTTCTGCTTTGTGTTGTTTTCGCTGTTGTTGTGTTGCTGCCTAGTTCATTGCAAGTTCTGTTTTTGATGTTTGGTAAGTGTTTGCTGTGTTGATTCTGTTATTGCCTTCATTACTGTATTGGAACCAATGGGACCTCCACGGTGCAAGTCAGAACTATGTTGGTGTCCCCTGCATACTTGCCTTCATTACTGTATTGAATAATTTATCCTGAGTAATGAAGGGGGAGAGGTGAATTCTCCAAATAGTTTGAACTATTTGAGGATCAAAGAGATTGGTGCGTTTTTAAAAATCCCATTACCGCTTGTCAGGTTGCATGAGATCCCTTACATATACCTTTTCACAGCCAAGAGCATGATTTTAGTTTAAAGGCTTTTGAACAAATTTCCTTTAGATATTTAGCTTTAACCAAAGGCACCCCCTTAGCATCTCTTTCAACTGTAGCTATCTATCCCAGTTTGAATAGCTAAAAATTCTATATAATGACATTTGGGTATAAATTGTGAAAGAGTAAACTATATGTACATGTTTTCTTCATTAATGAAAGAGAAAAAATAGAAGACTGTTATGAACAGGCTTCTTTCTTTTAATTAGGGAAACCCTCAACCATCTTTAAGACAAAGAAGTTGTATGTGATGGGGTAATGCCATTTTCGACTGTGTAGTTTTCTGTGTTGTAGTGTTGTTGCCTAGTTTGTTGCAGGTTTTGTGTTGATGTTTAGTATGTGTTATTAGTTTGCTGTATTGATTTAGCTTTTGCTCATTTTTTAAACTCTTGTAATGCAATCATGTGATGGCTTGTTGTAGCACCACAATAATTTTTGTGTAGGAGGATGATGTACCTTCTGACTTTGGAAAACAACAATGTTATGATGTTAGAATGTTAGTCCACTTCAAATTAATAAACTCAACACTACGTATTCAGTTAATGTTGAGTGTCTCCATAGAAGAGATTAATATCTGACAACCTGATTTTGGCAAGGGAATCCAAACCTTACATTACAAATCCCAGAGGATAATAAACTATATCTTCCTTATTTCTTTCTCAAAACTTGTCAAGGTGTGTGTTATAAATTATCTTCATTGCCACTGTAGTAGGGTATTACATGAAATTTATCTTTTGTTGTTTCCAAATATGTGAAGCCTAAAGTAGTTCTGCCTGCTGAAATTTACTTTTTGCAGTGAACATCTTGACAGCTGACAGTTTCTATGCAATTTTCTAATCAAAGTTGAGGCCTTTTTTATATTGCTAGTATTTACCCAACAGATCAATTTTTGGATGTTTTCCTTTGACCATGAAAGTGTAAATATATATAGCATTATAATAGTGTTAAGGCACAATGTGGTTTTCATACAAGAGAAAACTCAATATTAACAGTAATGAGAGAGCTGAATGCGAGTACATTCTCGTAGTAAAAAATAGGATAACTGAATATAAAACCACTATGCCAATGGTTTTATCCCCATGATAAAGGAGAGCTACTGAGCTTGGAGTGAGTCACTGGTGGGTCCTGATTTAGCAGCCAATGTAAAGAGGTTGGAACCAATGGAACCTCCAGTGAGTCGACACCTTACCCCACATGTTGTTGGGGTGCAAAGATAGTTCTTCCACCTTGAACTTTGTTTGCCTGAGCCCCCTTGATATGTTGGTGACACAAGTAAATGAGAATGCTTTTAATCAACCAAACTAAATTCTGCTGTATTTATCTTCTGGTCCATCTGCTCTTTGATCTTTTGGACGCTCTTGCTCCACATTTTCATCCATATGTTGTCTATTACAACCTTGAGAATAATATAAAACATTACCAATCAAATGAACAATCACAGAAGCTGTTAATATGAATTCATATGTTACATTTATATGGCCTGTCACAAGCTGCAATTTTATAAGATTATCACAAATTATATTTTTTGGCAAGACTATGTTGCTAATTTGAATTGTAGAAGAAACAGAAAGATATGTTTTAATTGATTTGGTGAAGGGTGGTTGGTTCAGATGAAAATTTTATTTTGAGTTCTCTATTATAATTATGCATTCTATTGGCACTTTTCCAACAAGTACAAGTACAGAGAAAAGAGCTTAAATAGTCTTCAAAAAGTACATAGGGACAGTAGTTGGAGAATAATGAGTTTTAGCAGCATGATTAAGACATTAATATGTTTATGTTTATGGAAACAAAATATTTTGGTACGCAATATAACACATATTCAAACAATGTTCATTATATTACATTAAATATTGATTTCAAAAATAACACCAAGTATGTGGGTTCCAGTTAGCTCAACTGGTAAAGTCTCTGATGGTTGTATAAGAGATCTGGCGTTCAATCTCCGCCTACACCAAAAAACTGATTGGTGTCTTGATCTAATGATAAAGAGCTATCATCAGAAGCGGATGCCATAGGTTGAAACTCTCTCTAAAAAAATAATAATAATAATAAAAAAATAACACCAAGTATTGGTAGATAGCATTTAAAGGGGGATAGTGAGCTTAATTCTTACAAGAATCCCAGTGACAAAAATAGGAATAAAAAAATCGAAGGAATTCTAGTTTAGGAGCATTTAACATAGCGAATGTTTAGAGTAACTAGCTTACCTGAAATTTACGAGTTCTCTCTTGGCTGCTACCAATTGCTCTCATGGGGAGAAGGGAAATATTCACCTCAATTGATTTTTTCTCCCACAAAATACAAAAGAGAAAGTCATATGTCTATCGTAGTGGAGGCTATTATGATGTATCTTGTTTCCCGATCCAAAAAAAAAACAATTGAGGACATTCCCCATCTGTACAAAGAACCTTGTCCATATCAGTAATCGAACATGTTATATATATGTGTGTGCGTGCGCGGGCATGCATATTGTTTCTAGAGGGACTATCACTAGTGATAACTTCCAATCATTCTTTCATCTTCTCTTCTTGTAAGGCCCCTGACTTTCCTTATCCTTTAAGGATTAATCCACTTGACTAGTTGCCTCCACCACTACCATCACCATCATAATAATCACTTGGTGGTAATACAAACCCACCATCATCGAGTTGTGGCCAAATTCCTTCCCTGAAATTTCAATTCACCATTATATACCATTTGAAATATCAAATCTCACAGAATTTTAAAAGGAAAGAAAAAGTCAATCTGGATTTATATGTATCAACAAGTGAAAATGAAAAAAATGTATTTAACCACCCCATATATAAACCCGTAAAAAGGTTTACACAAATTAGGAAATACAATACTTTAATTAATCGATTAACAACAGACGTTGGTTGTCAAGAACAGGAAAAATTATGACTCAGTTCATCTTATGCCGTGATGACAGGTTTGATGTTATCTGAAGCTCAACCTAATGATCTGGTGATTGTCCTAGCCCTAAGCAAGGATGAGCTTCGACTCTCAAACGGGCAGTCATTTGATGGATTGGATAGGTCCTGGGGCAATTCTAGAGATTGGGTCCTCGAATTGAGGGATGAGAGACAGGGGCGGCTCCAGGACTTTTGTCCAGAGGAGTCAAAAGGAAACTTGAGTAGAAGATAAATCTTGAATAAGAGATGAATCTTGTGGCCTACGGAGTTTACTTATTACAAATTTGTCCATAATCCTAGTAAAAGAATAAAAAATAAACTATAAGATCATTTGGCATATTTTTTTTCTAATGTAATAAACATATTAATTATTGTTGTTAATTGATTTTTTTTGCAATTTTTTAATTTATAAGTTTACAATTCTTTAAATATTTTATATTTTTATTGAAAGTGTTAAAGTATTAACCCACCCACATTGCCAACAACTACTCACAAGTCACTCAAATAGTCAAAGTGCAAAAGACAAACTCAATTATGACTACACATAGATTCATAGAAACTACAGTAACAGTGACTACACAATCAGACACCTATATGGCTCAAAACTCAATTAAAAAAATACAAAACACTATAACCCATATACACCACATGGCAAGACATCAAACATGTGAGTAAGAGGTGGAGCTTCGAAGAAGACACATGAACAGAAATAAAGACAAAGCAAAAACACACTCACAGTGAGAGAGAGATATATGGAGGCGGTGATTAAGAACATAGATTGTCAAAACTAGATCCAGGCGGCATATCCAGCAGCAATTAAGTGACAGCAGCAACAGATCATGGGGCTAAGCAGTGGCAGATTTTGTATGTGAAGCACAGACAGCCTTTTTCCTTTAGGTTTGGAGAGTGAAGAAGGATAGTGGGAGTTTTTGAGGCTACGCAGCAGCAACTACTAGGTTTTATTTGGCCTTATTTTTATGATTTTTCAAAATTTTTCACAGATTTCACAGGCTCAGAGGATGACTTAAACATTAAATATGGGCAAGGAAAGGAGCACTTACTCAGGGAGGTGCCTTCTTTGGATTGGGCTGGTGAATCCGAAAGTGGTGTAGCTTGAGATGCATTGTCTTTCAATGGGGGATCAGAGGGTGAATTGTGGGAAAATTAAAAAAAAAAAAAAAAAACACAACCACCTTTTGATGAATCACACAAAGGATCCTTGAAGCAACATTTATACCAAGGAGCCGAGAAAAAGAACTATGACGAATACCAAGATTCCATTTTAGAAAATAGAAAACCAGAAAAGGAGACAACTTTGAAAGTTGGACTGAATGAATTCAGAGCAACCAATGATACAGGGTATTTCTATGCCACTTCAGACAAGCTACTCACGCCCACCAATGACTTGCAGTTCTGGGTCTGGCTAACCAAAGCAATTTCTCTAATACATTAAATGTAGTTTGACTAATGATTCATACTCGGAAATAGCTATTACTAGATTAATCCCAGTAGATTAATTCTTCTGGCCTGTGTTAATACCTTAGCATTCCCGACCCAATTTCTTGCTTAAATCCTTTTTACCACATTAATAATAAAAAATAATTTAAAAAGAACTGCATTTTATTTATACTAAAGAATATAGGGAATCCTTGGTACTTAGCTTCAGGTTCAGCCATTTTGAAACCACTGCTGGCAAATAAGCTTCTTTAAATTCTGAAATGGATTGATGATGACTGGATTAACTGTTTGAACATACCAAGCTTGATAGATTGCCAGACAGTTCATTATAGCTGACTAAATGATGTAATTTGACATTGGTTAAATTAGTATTAGCCAGATACTTAGAAAGCTTTTACTCTTCTCCTTTCATTTATTGTGATAGGTGAGACATCTAACCAATCAAATTTTACTTTTATATAATACACAATTCTTTTTTTTTAAATAATTTTGGTGATGCACATCAGTGCTTATTTGAATTCTCCCCAGATGTTTTATTAAAATACTATTTGTAACCACAGTGAAATTCCAACCACGTCAAGTGTTTCAATTCATGGTCAAATGTAAATGTAATGGTAATGGTAATGGTACGTGATGAATAATAATAATAATAATAATAAATAAAATAAAATTCACAGAACAATATCTTCTTTATCTCTATGTACAGAGTAACATGAAATTTAAAATTTATGATAACATGACACTCAGATTTATTTTTATATTTATAATATTTAATTTGAACAATAGGATGGATCTATTTTAAATTAATGGACTTACTTGGTGGAATAAAGTTAACAGACCAAAGAAAATAAGCCAGGCATTGGTCTTTATTTAGCTAAACCCAGAAACCTTGCTTCCATTGCGAAGTTGTGTTAGAGACTACAAAAATGTAAATATGTTCTTTGGGCCTCAGTTATTAAAGACAAGAATACCTTCAAGGAGTCCAAGGCAGGGAGTGTTTAAAGTTAATGGGTTGAACTTCTAGATGGGCCTTAAACAATAATGGGCCCTTTTTTAATAAGGGATATTAAATGGGCAATGAGGAATGGCTCTTTAGTGAACTTTTGGGTTGACTCTTTGGGTTTTGGATCAGCCTTTTAGGATTTATATTGAACCTTGTCGCTGATAGTGCCTCTATATAGAACTTTTTATTTTTTTATTTTTTTATTTTTTTGAGAAGAGCAATATAGAAAATTAGTTATAATTCAAGAATTGCATTTTTCTTATGACAACTTGTCTCCCACAATAGAATTCTAGTGAGACATATCCCATCCCGAAAGGGCATGCAAGTCCCTAATGTTTGTCCTCTGTGCAATTCCAATAAAAAAATAAAATGAGAAAATTTAATAAATATTTTAAGAGCATTGGTTTATGAAATATTTTTAAAAACTTTTTATGGAAAAATAAAAAAAGTAATTGATTTTTTTTTCAATTTTTTTATATTTACCATAAAAGTGATATCAAATTTTTTCTAAAATAGTCATTAATAAATGTTTTAAGAGCACCTATTAATAAAACCCGAAAACAATTAACTAGAATATTAGGAGTTAGGAGATTTGTATAGCTATTCATTTGTTAGCATGAGAATTTAATAAGGTTCACATTAATTGTTTCTATTAGGCCCAAAGATCAATTTATTCTAATTGGACCCTATCTTCTTTCTATTATTACTGTTTAAACTACTCTAATCATGAATCATGATAACATTATTAATTTCAAATCTTTTTAATAGTATATCAATTTCCACAATATCGTAGAGGCCTTTTTTTTTTTTTCCCCCCCATATTTGACCCTTTTCCTTCGATTGCAGTCAGCACCGGGGCTGGTAGAGATGCTTGAGCAACTTGCGTGAAGGAAACTTGTAACCAATTTATCAAAATAATGACCACCCAACAAACCCAAACACTTAAAAAATTCCCTTTCATACTTGTTCCGCTCAATGCTTTGTCAAGCAGATCATCATCACAATCTCATTGCTCACCTCCAATTGTAGGCTACCGATCCCAATAGGAAATAGCTGACTTTGTCTGTTGTATCTGTTTTCTTAATCTCAGACAAGGTTCGTAAACTATCTTATTTATTAAAAAAGAGGAAAATACAAAAGAAACATAAATTACTAAGCATAACATAATCAAGAATATGTATGTATTGCGTGAGTGAATTCATGATTATTCAATTATTTATGTTAAGTTACATGCACAATTATTATTTTCACATCCTTTGAAAGAGAGCGAGCACATAATTGGTTTGGTTTGTGAGTATTAACCTAACTCTTTTTTTTTTTTTTTTGAGAAGAAACCTAACTCATATCTAGCAATGAATGATTTCAGAAATAAATACAAAAACTACATATTTCATCAACATGGGGCAAAAAACACACCCTTAAATTGCCAAATCATTATGAAGTTGTAACGTTAAATTTAATCAACCATCTCGTTGGCTTTATTTTGTGCTAAATTTGCATGAAATTTAGCAATTAGTAACCCTGTATTTAGGTGGAAATCATATAAGGGTAGTGAGTGAGAGAGTGTGAAGAAATACTCAAGTTTGTGCAAGATGCAGGGATTCGCGGGTGACTTGCGACTGGCAAGCCGCCAAATGCAGCACATGAGTGAAGCGTGCGAGAAGATGAACAGTCGCGCCAGTTGGAGCACTACAGGACAAAAAGTCCAGACTGGCCGTTCTGTTATCTCGCGGCTTAAACTCGCGACTTAGTCAAGTTGCGAAGCCAAGCTACTAGACCACCATGTTTGGGAAAAACTGACTCTTCGCATTCCTTTCTCACCCAAGTATAAATACCTTATACCCACGAAATGTAGAGAGTTTCGAGAGAAAATTTTGAGAGAGAAACCCTAGAGAAAAACAAGATTGATTCATCCACAATCTTCATATAGAGACTCTTCAAATTCCTTTACTCTCACCCTCTCCATTGTTACATCCTTGAGAGGTTCTTACCCAAATCCTTTTCTCATCATACCCACATCTGTGAGAAGGCTATTTAGTGCTTTGGGAAGCAGTTAGAAAGGGACCAATGGTTATTGGTTGATGCTATGGGCTATAGCGGAATCTAGTAAGCTAAAGAAGAAATAGGTTCGGCGTAACCTCGTTGGAGCAAGAAACTTGGAGGGCTTAGGTACACTGGGTAGATTAGGCTTGGAGCGTCTTCTGCTGTTCATGTATCCTAACTACATTCTTTAGTAGATTATTTACCCCTTGGAGGGCGGCAGAGAGGTTTTACGCCAAGGGCTTCGGTTTCCTCTTCAATAACACATCGTTGTGTTGTCCTTGTGTTTGCATCTCTCTTCCCTTAATCTTTGCCATTTAATTTTTGTCGTGGATGTGATTTTATTTGGTTTAGATTTTTTATCAATTCTGTGTTTAGCTTTTGTTCATATTCAGCACATTTATTATTTGATTATAAGCTTGAATTTGTAATTTGTATTTGGGGGTCTAAACGTTCATAGTATTTTTAACGCTATTTGAACATTCATTTGGTATCAGAGCGAGTGCACTCTTTGTGGTTTAAACACCTTAGTGCGATCCTTGACCCCGTATTGAGATGGACCGGTCTCAATCTTTAAATGTTCCACCATTTTTTGATGGTAACAACTATACTTTTTGGAAAGTCCGAATGAGGGCATTTTTGTGTTCTATTGATGATGCTGTGTGGGATGTAGTTGAAGTATGATGGACTGGGCCAGAGGCTGCCAAATCCACTTGGGATAAGGCAGCTCTTGCGGTGGCTAATGCTAATAGTAAAGCCTTGAATGCTATTTTCTGTGGTGTCTCTCCAGAAGAATTTCACAGGATTTCACATATCACTATTGCTAAGGAAGCATGGGAGATTCTGGAGACTACTTATGAAGGAATAAAGAAAGTTAAGGACTCCAAGCTGCAGATGTTGACCACTCGGTTTAAGGAGCTCAAAATGAGTGAGGATGAATCTTTTGACTCTTTCTATAACAAGTTGAACTAAGTGGTCGTCGGCAAGTTCAACTTGAGGGAGAAAACGGAGGACTCTAAAGTTGTGAGGAAAATCCTTCGTTCGTTGCCGGAGAACTTTCGTGCCAAGGTGACGGCGATTGAAGAGAGTAAGGACCTTGATGATATCAAAGTTCAAGAACTGATCGGCTCACTTCAGACCTATGAATTGTCATTACCCACACAAAGAAAGAGCAAATCTCTTGCTCTTAAGACAATTAATGAAAGGGTCGAAGCTCACGACTCTTCGGATGAAGATATTGTTGATAAGGATGTGGCATATTTGGCGAAGAATTTCTGAAAATTCTTGAAATTCAAGAACAATGGACATTATGGTAATAAAGGGAAATTCCAAAGCTCCAGAAAGGAGAGAAGGGAATTCAAGAAGAAAGATGGAAAGGAATACCAATCTTCACAAGGAATCACCTGCTTCAAGTGCAACAGGCATGGACACTTCAAAAAGGAATGTCCAAATTATTTGAAATCGAAGGGCAAGGTGTATGCCACAACTCTTAGTGACTCGGATTCACCCAAGTTTGATTCTAAGGAAAGCTGTGATGGAGAAGGGAATTACTCTGCCTTTATGACTATTACTCATGTTAAGTCTTCGAAGGACTTGAATTTGCTTGTACAAGAGCTTGGGGAGCATAGTGATGAAGAATCAATGGGAGTTGTTGAAGAATCAGATGTTGAAGAAGACGAAAGCACAGCTGGTCTCCAAGAGAACTACAACTCACTCCTTGAGAAGTCTGGAGAGTACATAAGGGTGGCCAAGGCGGCTGTGAAGAAGATGAAGAAAGCAGAGGAGGACTATCGAAGTCTCCTAGTGCGACATAAGAAGGCCAAGTGTGAGATAGAGATGCTGAATGGAGAGCTGACCGAAGCGTACTCTAAGATAAAGTTTCTTGAGCATGAAGTGTTTCAAGCAAATGCTAAGGTAGACCGTGTCTCCTCCAAGAAACTTAATGACATGCTTGCTCATCAAAAATCATCCTCAGACAAGTCCGAGTTGGGATATACAGGAGAAGGAAGTTCAGCTGTCAAAATCACCAAGGAAGTGAAATTTGTGCAAGCCAAAGACCCTGTAGTGACTGAATCTATACCTAAAAAAGGAGAGGATGAAAAGAAGAATGTGGCTGACCAACGGGGGTTAAATAAGACCTGTAATCAATCAGAAGCCAGATGTGAAGTTAGAGAAAGATCACTTCCAAGATCACAACGGGGTCCTAGAACGAGTTATTTTTGTCACCATTGTGGATTGCAAGGACACACTAAGCAAAATTGCCATAAGCTTAGAGCATTGAGGAATGCAACTGATCAAAGGTCGAGAGGACCAAGAAAAGACAAGAGGACTTGGGCTGTTGAGCCATCAAGAGGTCGAAATGGTGATCCCGGTGTGATGGACATGATGAAGATGATTGGTGCATTCACCACTTGCTTGGAGAACTTCACTAGAAGGTTTGAAAGTCCTAACTCTCGTACCCAATCCTATAGGGATTTCACCCCAAACGCAGGTGATGTTTGGGTGAAGAGGGGTACTCATGCATAAGCATTACAATATGTCCATGCATTAATACTTCCTATGCTTTGTGAATATGCTTGGTTGAATGCTTTTTGCTTGTTTGAGTTGAAAACTATTTGGTTGTTTATTTGTTTCGTTTTAAAATGTTTTTACATTGTTTTTTTATCAATCTTTTCTTGCTTTTATGTCAAAAATCCAAAAACACATAAAAAGTAGAAAATCCAAAAAGTTTGATCGACTTTGTTGAGTTTTGTCTCAAATCATGTTTTTGCCTTGTACCTTTGTACTAATGGCTTTGTGCATCTACGAGCTTAGCTTGTTCCCTATGCACTCATATCATTGTGGAAGAAATCTTGAAATCTATGTGACTGTTGTAAATAGATCTTCAACCTTGTCATGAATGATTAGTGAATGGTTTTGTTGATCTTGAGACATGCATAGACTTGTGCCTTTATATCTTCCCACTTTTTATTTTATTGCTTTTAATTAAAGAGCTCACCAAATATAAATTTCCAAATGAAAAGAGATATTGAGCTGCAAAAGCCTGTCGCACATACTAGTATTTGACTAGGAAAAAGGAAGAGCGACCAAAAATAAGTTGTATGATGCCCAAAAAGCCAAAGGCTAACTCATCAAAGTGAAATATCAAAAAGTTTAGGCATCGATCTCACAATGAGATGTGTTGATTCAAAAAGATCAAATGATATGTTGAACTTGGAGCCAAATGAAAAGCTTCAAAGACATTGTACGTCTTTCTGCTAAACAGGATGTATTGAACTCATAATTCATTAGATACTTTTTATGAATGTCAACTAAGTATCGTAAGTAAATTGCTCCCGGTTGCATGCCTCAGTCGCGAACTTTACTCAGAGGGTTTTCGCGACTCATTGGCGACTCACTGGCATGTAAAAGCCCTAGTCGTGAAAAATACTTAGAATATTTTTTAAAATTTGAGTTTTTATGATTCTCGCGGCTCAGTGTGGCGATTTGTTCACGGGTGAAAGGTCCAGTCACAAGAGGTACATAGAGATTTTCATGGCTCACCTCGCGACTCTCTCGGGGGTAGACCTTCTAGTCGCGAAAAACACTTAGAAAATTTTTCAAGAATCCTGTTTTCAAAGTGTTTCGTGGCTTACCCTAGCGACTGACTGGCGAGTAGACCCAGTCGAGAAAAACGCATGTTTTGCATTTTAAAGGCAGTTTTTAAACCATTTCAGTTTTTCCCTCGAATTTTTGCGACTGTTCATTGTCTTCCCCATTTCAAAACTCTCTCAAACTCACCGTGTCTCTCTCTTAAACCTCCATTTGTGCATCATTTCAACACCAAATCTTCAAGAAAAAGGTATGGGTTTTCTATTTCTCACTGCATATTTCATGATTTTGGTCATATTTTCTTGATGTGTGAGGTGTTATTGGGTTTTTGAGAAATATAATGTTTGAACATGGTTTGGGTTAACGGTTGGTTGAGTTTTGATGTTTGGTTTTGGTAATATCTTGTTTATAGTATTCTAATTTTGGTTATTATCATGCTGAGTTTCAGTGACAGTGTTTATAGACTGATCTGTGATTGATTATTTGTTTTATACCCATGTTTATATGTCTGCGTGTCATTTGCTGTGTTTGGGTTTTTCTGTGCTTTGTTTTGTTTATGAGGTTAGTTTATTCATGTTGAGTGAACTTTTTTTTTGTCTCTTCAATATCGCTATTGTCTATTGATATTATGTGTGTTGATGTTGTCTTGAGATCACTGACTGCTCCATGTTGGTTTGAACATCTCATACTCATTAAAATATGTCTGATAGACATATTTCTTATGAATGTGGCTTACACTATTGCATTACAGCTGTTTATTGTCTGTTGAAGTATGTGGTTTGATTGAGCCTAAAGTGTTTTTGTTGGAGTTGTTGTGCTCTTTGATCATTGATATCTTTATCTGTGTTGTGCAATATTATGAACTATCTCTTTCAATGAATGTTTTAAGCTGTATATGGTCTTAGTATTGGTTTGATCTTATGTTCTTCTCTATACCACTAACATGTTACTAATGGTTGTGTTTATATATTATGCATTGTTGCTGTGGCCTTTTCTACTTGTTTTCAAATGGCTCCCACACCTACAAAGAAGAAGACTCTTGCTAAAAAGGCTGACAAAAGATTGAAAATGGACCACAACCTGTTTAGGTCAGTTCAGCACTTTGAGAGATACAGAGATTCTTTCATGAAGGGAACAATTATCCAAGAGAGGTTTGTGGATTTAAATGACTTGAAGGATACCTTCATTCCAGAATGCTTTGAAGGCAGAGGATGGGATAAGTTGCTGGGTGAACTACCTGCAGTGTGTGATCCTTTAATAAGAGAATTCTATGCAAATGTGAGCATAAGGGAGGATGAGCTGAACTGTTGGATTAGAGGACATGAGTTCACCATAGATGTACATGATATTGATGAGGTTCTAGGGCTTGAGGGATTAGAAGATCATGATTTCACCAACTACAAAGACAGGATGCTATCTTTAGACACTGTCCAGACTCGGATTGGTGGTGTTAAAGAAGGGAGATGTCTCAACACTAATGCCTTTCTTGCTGACATGAGGTGTTTGACCACTATCATGATGTTTAATTTGTATCCAATAAGGAAGCTGACTACACTTACTAATGCTAGAGCTATCTTTCTCATGGAGCTCAAGGAGAAAACTTTCATTGACATCAGCTTTCACATATTTGACACAATTATGGAAGAGACCAGAACCACCTTCAGGCCCAAGTTGATCTTTCCTAGTCATCTCATGAGACTATTCAAAGTAAAAGGTGTTGCAATCCCTCAAGATATCAGTCCCATGACTCCATTGTCAGCAATAAACAAATTAATCATCACAAGGATACAAGTTCGTTTTCCAGGTGATGAAGAAGTGGGTGACCAAGGAGAAGGTGATCCTATGGAAACTGAAGCAGAGGCTGCAGGATAGACATCCACACCCAGAAGTAGAGGCAAGAGGAGCAGAGCTTCAACCTCATCATCAGCTGCATTTCAGATCATCCTGGAGAGGATTGATGGACTCAGAGAAGTTCAGAATGAGCATATTGACAGGATGGCAGCAATTCAGGATCAGCTCAACGTACTTTCAACCAAGTTTGACAACCTTAACACCCAGCAGTGACCTTTTGGCCATTTCGGTCAAAAAGGGGGAGAATTATTTGAAGGGCAGCTCTTGAGAGGGAGTGCCATTTTGAGGGGGAGCATGCCATAAACAGTGTTTATTCAATTTATGTTTCAGTTTTTACTTTATGTTTCGTATGTTATGTTTGGTTAATGCTCTCATTATGGTTTTGATACAATATGGTTAAAATGTTGGTTTAAAGGTTTAAAACTCATGGATTTGTTTGACTTTGAAACTTTGGTTTATTAATACTTAAGATGTTATTCAGTTTTATTTACTGGTTTGTACCTGTTGCTTTTGTAAGCTTTTAAGGTTTATGTACTCATGCTTTGTAGCATTTGTACTTGTTGTTAAATGTCATGCATTTTCTCTAAGTACATCAATCTTGTGCCCTTTGTTGGATTTTTATCCTTAATGCAATTTCCTAGTGTTATTGCATTGGTTGAGTGCTGGACATGCAAATAATACTTTGCATTAAGCTTATTAGCTTGCATGTTCGGATGTTCATTCTGTGTGTGAATGAACATTGTGATCGCTATGTATAGTGATTGTTCATTTTTGGTCAAGCCATGGTTTATTTCTTATTATTGTGCTTGTTCCATATGCATTACAAGTTTTCTGCATACAATGATCATATTGTGTTGTTGTGTTTCAAGAGATACTTGTTCTTATGGTTCAAGAGATTCACAGATTCTAGAGTTAGGTGTGAGTGAGTTTTGATCAACTGTTCCCAACTCATGCGTTAAGTCTAGAGTTTGTTATAGGGTTTTGTCATGGAATAGCCAAAGGGGGAGATTGTAAGGTTGAATTTAATCAACAATCTTGTTGGCTTAATTTCGTGCCAAATTTACTTGTAATTTAGCAATTAGTAACCCTGTATTTAGGAGGGAATCATGTAAGGGTAGTGAGTGAGAGAGTGTGAAGAAATGCTCAAGTTTGTGCAAGATGCAGGGATTCGCGGGTGACTCGCGACTGGTAAGCCGCCAAATGCAGCACATGAGTGAAGCGTGTGAGAAGATGAACAGTCGCGCCAACTAGAGCACTACAGGACAAAAAGTCCAGACTAGCCGTTCTGTTATCTCGCGGCTTGAACTCGTGACTCAGTTAAGTCGCGAGGCCAAGCCGCCAGACCACCCTGTTTGGGAAAAATTAACTCTTCACATTCCTTTCTTACCCAAGTATAAATACCCCTTATACTCACGAAATGTAGAGAGTTTCGAGAGAGAATTTTGAGAGAGAAACCCTAGAGGAAAACAAGATTGATTTATCCACAATCTTCATATAGAGACTCTTCAAATTCCTCTACTCTCACCCTCTCTATTGTTACATCCTTGTGAGGTTCTTACCCAAATCCTTTTCTCATCATACCCACATCTGTGAGAAGACTATCTGGTACTTTAGGAAGCAGTTAGGAAGGGACCAATGGTTATTGGTTGATGCTATGGCTATAGCGGAATCTAGTATGCTAAAGAAGAAATAGGTTCGGCGTAACCTCATTGGAGCAAGAAGCTTGGAGGGCTTAGGTACACTGGGTAGATTAGGCTTGGAGGGTCTTCTGCTGTTTATGTATCCCAACTACATTCCTTAGTGGATTATTTATCGCTTGGAGGGCGGCGGAGAGGTTTTACGCCGAGGGCTTCGGTTTCCTCTTTAATAACACATCGTTATGTTGTCCTTGTGTTTGCATCTTTCTTCCCTTAATCTTTGCCATTTAATTTCTGTTGTGCATGTGATTTTATTTGATTTAGATTGTTTATCAATTCTGTGTTTAGCTTTTGTTCATATTCCGCACATTTATTGTTTGATTATAAGCTTGAATTGGTGATTTGTATTTGGGGATCTAAACGTTCATAGTGTTTTCAACGCTATTTGAACATTCAGAAGTAAACTACTCCAAGTATTTCTTAAATTTTATCAGCTAGCTACAACAAAGATACTAATTGTCAAGGAGGTACATGGTATTGATTTTTTAACAAATATACCTCAGAGTACTCATTAGAGTAGTAAAGTCTTGTATTTAAACCGCCAAATTATGCCCAACACATAATTTCTCAATCATTGTATCATTATGGAATAGAGTTCAGAAGGAAGATATTTTTGTTTAACCACAACCATCTTTATAAAGAAAATGAAAGAGTGATATCTCACTATTGTTCAACTTATTAATAGTAGTGTAATGATTCATTTATAATGCGTTTTTAGCATCCTTGAAGCTTCCAATACACATTATCTATGGCCAAATGCTCTAAGAAATTATCCTTTGGCACCAAGACCAAGTCTTCTACTTGGAACTCTCATTGTGTATTTCTCCACAATTTACAAAATACATACCAAGAACTAATACCCTGAAAATGTCGCACACATAAGGGACATTTTTGCCACCATGAATTTTCAATCCAAGTGTTGCAAATATGTCATCAGTTATAAAAGCATTGCCTATGTAGTAATCAAACACCATAGTTAAGGCCTAAAAGAAAATTTAAAAAAGGACACTGAATTTTCATTCGTAGATCAACTTTATTGCAATCATGATCCAAGTTGGAGAACTAATAGACTCATAAAGAATTTCACATAGTTAAGAAAAGCAATGGTAGTGACAAAATTTGATAGTAATTTTTTCAAAAATACTCGAAGAATGTCATACGCTAAGTTGGAACTTCTAATTTGAACTGGTTCATAGTCTAGAACTATAATAATAATATAAAAATTAAAGAATCAGTAGTTACACTAATTTTTTAGGCTGCTTGACAAAACTTAAGAGGATAAAAAACTAATTGAAGTGAGATAGGCATGCCAAGAGGATAAAAAATTAATTTTATAACCTTCTGCGCATAGGCATGCCAACCCTCCATCTTGAGCAACACTTGACGCACAATTGATTGAGGTGAGATAGGTGCAAACAGTGCAATCTTTGGAAATTCGTTTGAGTCTTTGGGGACCATAATCCAACCAAGGTAAAATAAAAATTAAAAATTAAAAAGTTTAAAGATTGAAAGGATAAGAACTAAGATTAACCATTTCATTTTATAAAATTTTTAAGGAGCATAAGTATTAATAAAAAAATTGATAATATGCATCTGGCAAGCTCTAACATACCTAGAACAAAAAATTATGAAAATTTCTAAGGCAACCTTAAAACACATGAAAATTTTGAGTAGGGAAGAGAATAGGCATTAAAAAATAGATAAAAGGCATAAAACAAAAGGAATTTTTTTCCTTATGGCAAAGGGCTCCAGAAATTTGGCTAAGAGATGAAATTTTTTTACTTAAGACCAACTATAACATTATTTATGTTGGGTTCTACTTCTTGCAAAATAATGACCAATAACCAATTGTTAATACACTACTTAACCTCACCTACAGTAGCCATACATAATAGAAGCTTGACACTTGGCTTGGGTTTTTTTGGCAGTTATGGTGTGTAGTTATATATGATTTTGTAGTATTAGTTCTTACTCTATTGCCATTCATAGTGATTATAGAGTCCTGCAACTCTAGGAATTGGTTCTTCTTGGTCTGGAGATTACTGACTATGCATTTTAGGTTCATAAAGGTATTCTATTAGGGAAAGCCACTTTCAGAAGCTTAGAAGTATCATAACTCATTCATTTGATTTGTGGGATTTGGCTGAACTACCAGATATAAATTTACCTTGATTAACCTACCATCAGAAAATTTTGTGGCTTCTTCAACATCCAACAAAAGTCATGAACACATACGCCTCTGCATATGTTGTATTAAATACACTACCTTAGACTTCTAGTTATGTACATACACTTATCTTACACGACTAATGTCAGGGACCCAAGATCACTGCCAATTACCTAGAGCCTTGGACAACACTAGCTGCACAAAAAAATAAAATAAAAAAATAACTTGAGCCTTTACTTTCTTCTTGACACTAAAGTATTTTTCTCAAATTTTATATGTCATGAGCAGATTATGCGTTTGGCTTCAATCATCGACCTGTGGGATCCAATTGTATTTACAAAAATCTGGATATGGATTAACAAATTAACAGAAATTGTGTTTCTTTGTTTCCAAAAAAAAAAAAAAAAAGTTTCTTACTGATTTCTTTTTTAAAGAATTTAACTACACCATAAAAAATTTATAAAATAAAAAACCCAAATCGTTTTCTTAAAGATTTTAACTACACAATAAAAAATTTATAAAATAAAAAAACCCCAAATGTAGGTTCTCTTATTACCTTGACAGGTCGACCATTTGGCTTAAGGCTGATCTTCTGGGTTGGACCTATATTCCTAGAATCATTCCAAATGTTAAAAGACCACATAGAAACCCAAAATTCAAATTCATTTAATTTTGAAAATTTGCAGCAAAAATCTTTGTGATGCAACAGGTAATAATCATTTTTTCCCCCAAAAAAAGAGATGAGAAAGAGGAAGAGCATAACAATTTAGTTTTAGAGAAACAGAGTGAGAGATTTAGGGACTTGTTGAAGTTGATGTCATGCCAAGCATGGAGAACATCTCCGTAGTGGAATTGAGGCCCTTTGAAGTCATTCACGAAATCCTTTAAGATTGAGATTCAACCACATAGTTTAGGAAAGATTGGCTTTTTGGTTGTCTGACCAAATGTATAGGAAACAGAGGAGATTGAGATGGAAATGAGGAGGGTTAGAACTCAGAATAGCAAGAGGTAAAAACAATTGAGCTTGTGTAATTAAGGAGACGTTTGGGTTTCGTAAGAGACATACTTGAAAGTTTTAAATGTTATTTTATAATCAATTGAGAAACTTTAAACGTGATTTTAATCTTATACTGTCAATTGAGAGAGAGGAGTGAGGAGTAATAACAGTTAAGGTGTAATAATTTTTAACCAAAAAAAAAAGGAAAAAAAGAAGGGGGAAAAAAAAAAAAAGCTAGATGGCTTAAATAAAAGAGTTAATCATAGAAGACGCCACTTGGCAGGAAGCTCTCCTGCATGAGATCTTTGCTTTTATATATATACTAGCTATAGGCCCGTGCGTTGCACGGTTTTATGAAAAGTTTATAAAATAAATATATAAATAATTATATATTTTAATAGATTCAATAAAGATAAAAGAAAAAATTATCAAGTGTAAATAATTATCTCACTAAAATAAGGGATTAGATTTCTTCCTAAAACTAAATTAGATTGATAATTTCAAATTGATAATTTTTTTTTTAAACATACTAAACAATTGATAAATCTAAAATTAATATAATCTTGATAATATTATAAATTAAAATTAAAGTTGATAATTCAAGAATACATGTGTAGAACATCTTGATAATTTGATGTAACATAAAAATTAAATAAGAAAGTTGTTAAAATTAATCTATTAATTCTAAGACCGAGAACGTGGTTGATAGCTATAAGGAATTTTGATATATATATATATATATATATTAAATGTCATCAATGTAGAAATTATCAAATTAATGGAGATATATACTATTTTTTGAAATAGATAGAGATTATCAAATTATTGGAGATATATACTGTTTCTTGGGATAAATTTATTTTAATCACCTCTTGAAGAATTTAGATTGTGCTTATCCCTTAATAATCAAGTTTTGTAGCTTGATATTTTGATAAAATAGTATTAAATTAATAATATTAAAATTGTGAAAAATTAGATGATAAATATTATCTAAATTAAATTTTTGTATGTTAAATATTATCCCCTAATTTAAGAAATATATCCTAACAAATAAAAAAAATAATGTTAATTAGATGATAGATATTATATAAATTAAATTTTTGTATGTTAAATATAATCCTTTAATTTAAGAAATATATCCTAACAAATAAAAAAATAATGTTAATCTAATTTTATTTAATGATAAGAATGAATTAGAATCCTGGTAGTATACTATTCTTTTTTAGTTTTTTAAAAATCTAAAAATTTAATAAAATTTCTACAATATGGTGAAGCCACGTGGTACAACCACGGCGTTTAAGCCCAACTTTTATTATATATAATATGATATAATATGATATATATATATATATATATATATATATATATATATAGATGATTAAATATAGATTTCAAAGATAACTCCAAAAGTATTGGTAGATGGCTATTAAAGCTTAAAGGATGTTATGAAGGGGGATCATGAGCTTAATTCTTATAAAAATCCCAAAACAAGAAATACAAATAAATAAATAATGAAGAAATTCTAAGTTAGGAGCATTTAACATAGTGATTGTTTAGAGTAAGCAGTTTACCTGAAAATTATAAGTACTCCCTTGGCTGCTAGCATTGTATTCAGGATCAGGAAAAAAAAAGTTTGATTTCTTCTCTCTCCCACAAAGAGTAATGCTACAATTTTACATGAGAAATGTGGAACAATATTTGACAACACAATATGCTAAGGCTCTTAGAAAATATTTTTCTGTACCAATAAAAGAGAAAATCTAATGTCTCTATTGGTAGAGGCTCTTGTGGATGATATGTCTGGTTTCCCATTCTGAACAAAGACGGTTGAGAACATTCCCAATCCCAACAAATAATTATGTTTACAACAGTTTTCTAATTTCTTTTATATATTGATTCTAGAGGGGCTTTTAGTATATGATGTATCTGGTTTACATGAGCAATATATATATATTTTTTTCATTTTCTATAAAATAACCTCCCAATTTTTTATTTTTGTGTATGCAAAAGGGATCTCTTCTTACTAAAAAAAAAATCTGATTAATTTCTTATTAAGAAAAATTGAGTCTTTTTCATCGTCGTAAAGGATGGAGTGCTCTAATTAATCACTCTAAGAAATCATAATGAGCTCCTTTTTAAAGAAAAAAAATGGTGGTACAATTATAGAAAATAATTAATCACTTTGTAACATACTAGCTTGTCACTTTGCTTTGTTCACTGTTCAATGAAACTCTCAATTGTGCCATTAATGAGAACCCAGTATGCATTACTGCTAAAGAGAGAAAGGGGGACAACCTCAGGTACCCACTTCTTGTATCCCATAAAACAAAGACAACGACAATAACCAAGCCTTAGTTCCAAAAGCGTGGAGGTTGGCACTTGGCATTTATTCATTTAGTATCACCAATGTTCAAGTGAACATTAACATCTATTTATACCTATAAGGTTATAACCTTTCAAAAGGTATGTATGGAGAGTTAAAATGTTTCATAAAACCATTCACAACTCTTGAAACCTCTTTAACCTTTCTGAACAGTCATCAAAAAATTCTACAAAAAATTTAGTTTTTTGGGTTTCGATCAGTCGAGAGGTCCTTTCGATTGATTGAACAGGAATCGAATAGCGATCTAACCAACCAGAAAGTCCAGGATTGTTTTCTTACTATTTCGATTGATCGAGCCAAAGTTTCGACCGATCAAAAATGCTAAATTTCGAATTTTCACTATAATAACTTTATGAAACAACATCCTTCAAACTCAAACATCATTATTACAACCTATCCATGTATATAACTATATATACAACAATCCCCCACTAGGTTGTAATAATATATATCTCACTTTATTGATATTCTATCATGCATAATGGAAGGTGTCTTTCAACTTAAACCTCCCCTTAGTGTAATTGCTCAAGAAATCAATAGAGTTAATGGTGGCTTGGTTCTTAAACCAAAACTCTTATGTGCTAAAATCGAAAACAACACACACATGAGAATATCCGCAACACATTTAGAAATCCAAGTTGTTAGCACTATTATGGCCTTGTGCTCTTTCCGGTTTAGTGAACATGTATAAGAGAAAACTCTTTTACTTTTGCTAGAAGTGGCACCACTCCTATGTTCACAAAGGTGAAGTTCCTTCTTATGTCCCTGTTACACAAACATTTATAATTTATGAACTTCATTAAGAGTTTAAAACTCATCCTCAATTTCATCGTAACAGTCTATACTAATCCATCCTGAATGAGACACAAATTTAGTGCTTTTACTAACCACATATCAATAGCTTGTTGTTACCTTTTAAACCTCTTAGATATAATCAGTTTGAGGTTGAGTTCCCACTATTGGTGATTCTCTTAAAAGAAGGGTTTTAGTCCCATTCCAATGGATGTTATCCTTACCAAGTCTCGAGACACACTTTAGTAAATGACCTATTTTATATGTAGAATTACGTAGGCAATGGACTAGTCTAACCACATTTGACTTGCTTACATATTCTTGTCTTAGACTTTTAAGTCTAAGTTCACATTGTATACAACTCATGTATACAATACGCATTGTGGTTTCACAATTACAGTACAAGATATGGCTTACTATGGTCGTGGCCACGACATTTTATCAAAACCTTAGCCAATTTCTTTCCTTGCCCATTACCATTATAGTCAATGCTCTCAATTTAATTCTATAGTAGAGTAAGAAATACACCTTATTTCTTTAATGCTTACACATAGCACCCCCACATTTAGTGATTACCTAACTAGACATAGATATTATCACTCATATCAATAACAGAATTAAACTTGAATATTCTATATAATAAATATTCATCACAATTAAGTACTTTCTAGTCTCACATTACTTAAGAGAGTGTGTTGTGTGTAGTATAACTTGCCCTACCCTCTCTTAAAAGTTACCATGGCTTTTGAGTGGAGTTGTAGTGTGTCTTTGTGTTAGAACCCATTTTCATCTCCCTTGTGTGTGTGTGTGTGTGTGTGTGTGTGCTTGTTTCTCAAAAAAAAAAAAAAAAAAAAAAAGAGTACTTTCTAGTGATTAACCTCAAGTTTTAGAAATTTTGAAAGTTTACATGCTGTGAAGGCAATGTCTAGTTTAGTTCCATACATGATATGCAACATGTACTTAATTCACTAGCATACTCGAGCTGTGCATCCGCCCTTCTAGTAATTTCTTTATTTATTATTTGAATCAGAGTGTTTTTGCCTCTTTAAAGATATTAAAATCTAAGAAGCAAGTTCTCAACACAATTTCCAACAGAATGAGAAATCACTAATCTCAACATAATAAGATTACTCAAATCTCAACAAAATGAGATAACATAAATCTCAAAATGAGATTAATATAGTGCATATCTCCACTATATTTCTTTACTTGATTCTCATTCATAAAATACTTTCATTTAATTAATTAAGGAAGTACAAACCCACAGGTCTTTCAAGCAAACTTCTTTACTAAGATCACTTTTAAGAAAGTTCCTCACATCTATATGATGCATACTCAAATTATATGTGGAAACACAATCCAATATTTCATCATTGATCCTTGAATGTTCAATTAATGAACTCACTTGTATTCTCTTTATTTTACAAAGAGATACTTTCAAAATAGGATCACAATATGTGCTTGTTTAAACTCGAGACATCTACCACACATGGCAGAATTTGATCACAATGAATTTAACATCCCTTGATGTTAATTCTCAATACCTTTAACAAGCACATCTTTGATGCACATTAGCATTCTTATGAGTCCATGACTCCTTTAAGGATTATACCCCCACACTTTCTTGGATATCATAATTCCACAATTTAAGTTTCTAAACCCCACAATTCGGGTTCTCAACCATTCCAAAATTCACATATATACACATATTGTAATTACATATATTAAAATGTAATAATTAGACATAGTGAATTTCTTTAAAATTATATGAATGGTTTTAACGATATCAAACTAATAACATAAATAGTTATTAGCGTATACATATCAAAAATCTATCTTTTCCCTTTGTTTCAAACCTTTTACTATTAACCTTAGACCAAAAGATTTTATATCTTATTCTAATACCCACTCACAACCGATTGGTTTTGAAACTAAAGATAGATCCACTAAGACCCAATTATCATTAAATAATATCGAGTCTATTTTATCATTAGTAGTTTTTACAATAAAAGGCTACATCTTTACAAGCATAAAGCTTTCTCAAACTTTAGGATCACTTCCCTCAAAGAGTACTGTGGATATTTAATTAGACTACACTTTTATTACCTTCAATAATTTAAACAAGAGCTTCACATGAAATAAAATTTGGATTAAAATCCCTTTTATTTCTCACACGTTAACTCCATCTTTGTTCACTTGGTGAACTACATTTAAATATTTAATACCACTTAATGTGATATTTAACATTGGAGTCATTTACTCGTGTTTAAGTAGGTATTGGGGTATCCTTGAAATCATCTTTGAATTTAAACTCAATAAATTCAATATCCTTTGATTTCACTCTTATATTAGTCATTAAGTCTAATAAACTACATACCCTCAAATTTAATCAAAACCTAAATATATACACTTTATATAGCTCTTTGACTAATTAGTCCTCTTTGATCTATCATTTTACAAAAGGATAAACACCTCCACAGTTTAAAATGATAAGCATTTGGTCACATTCTCATTTCATAATACATATGAAATACCTTTGAGATGAAACTTTATTATGCACATAGCATATACGAAGCAAAGCTTCTTCCCATTGATCAGATAGGAACTTAGCTGATTGCACTCAAGTTTATGGCGTTCACCATATCAAATAGAATTCTCTCTTTGACCAAACCATTTTATTATGGTGTGTAAGGGACTGCACCTTGATGTATTATGACATGTTCCTCACAAAGAAGAATACTCATTTAGAAATATTCATCATTTCTAGTTAATACACCATTCAATTCAAGTCATCATGCTTATATAAATTATATCATGCTTTGACATAAATTTCAATAACTTGAAATTTAAAAATCTCAATCTAGCATGCCACAAATAAAGAATCAACAATATATGCACAACCAGAACATATTGCTAAATAACACTCGATTTGAACACATCATTAGTAGTAATGGCCCATACTTGAACAAGACCATTCTTAAATAACAAATTGGCTTCTTTTGATATCAAGTATATGAAAAACATAGCATTGGTCAAGAGAACTTGCCAAAACTCAATTTCACTTCAACAATGCACTTTCCATGAAATTTTGCCTTAATGTGGATATCCACAAGCACTTCTAGTTCTATGGAAGACTCCTCATAAGTCTTAAAATATGCCTTGTAGTTGCACATTGTACATAAATTAAACCACCAATCAGAAGGATTTGTAATTACAGCCATATGAATTTTGTTGATCATATTACATACATCACTCACCATAGCAATAATGTCCTTAATGGCAATTGCTTCATTGGCATTTCTATCTTCATCCTTCTTATTCTTTAAGAACTTACATTCTAAAATGTAATGGTCTTTCTTTCCACAAAGGAAACATGACAAATTCTACTTGTCATTGTTGGAATTCTTGGAGTTGTTCCTTTAAAACCATTCACGCTCTTATTCACATTCAAGTGTTTATTGGTCTTACTAGAACTTCCAATTTTAACATTGTTCACATTCACTTTAGAATCGGTGTTAGTTACACCTCTAACTGGACTTTCCTCTTTAATTCAATGATGTTGTCTGAATTGATCTAAATTGAGATCTTCTGACATGTTATTTAATGTTTTCACATAGTTTATAAAATCACTTTGAAAAATATTCACATACTCTATCACTTTAAGAGTTTAAGCTCCCATCTTTTAGATTTTCTACTTCACTTTATAACATTTAAACATGTCAAAAGTTCATTCTTATTTCTCAATTCAAATAAATTCGCAACACATGCAAATATTCTAACAAAGAAACTCATCAATTAATTTGAAATTCAAATTGCTCAGGAACAAGAAATTCGTACCTTCAATGTTCAAACTATGAACATGGCTTTTTAATGCATTCACAATGTGAAAGAATCATCACCTTGTCTTGCCAACAAAGAAACTTGTTTCTTTAAGCCTTGTTCCATTGAATCTTCATTGTGATCGATTCATCATATGAAGAACTCTTCAAATCCAAGCCAATTACTCTTTCTACCGTGTAAAATTGGTTCCATCAAAGCAATCCAATTTCACCAAACCATGGTTCAACATCTTCAAAGTTGTACCATCATTTACTCCTTGTCTTGTAGCAAATATTGTCTAAGATTGTTGAGGATTTTACCAAATCAAGGAGTAACAATGAGTGAACAAATGAATACATCAAGTAAATAGAAATTAGTGATTGACTTGGAGACACAATTGAATGTTATCCTTGGACAATATTTGTCCCCATTCGCAAGTTGCTAAAAGGTTTCTACAAACTTGTCCCTAGGATACAACCAAGTTTTTTGGGTTCTACAAATAACAATTTTGGAGAATACCAACAGGATTTCTTGTGTTTCAAGTGAAAATTAACCTCTATTTATACCCATAGGGTTATAACCTTTCAAAAGGTATGTATGGAGAGTTAAAATGTTTCATAAGACCATTTATAAGGCTTGAAACCTCTTCAACCTTTCTGAACAGTCACTAGAAAATTCTGCAGAAAATTTAGTTTTTCGAGTTTCGATTGGTTGAGAGGTCCTTTTGATCTATCAAATCCTCTTTTCGATCGATTGAACATGAATCGAATAGCGATCAAACCAACTAGAAAGTCCACGATTATTTTCTTACTATTTCGATCGATTGAGCCAAAGTTTCGACCGATCAAAAATGCTGAATTTTGAATTTTTACTTTAACAACTTTATGAAACAATATTCTCCAAACTCAAACATCATTATTACAACCTATCCATATATATAACTATATATACAACAATGATTTTGGATTAATCTTTCCTGAAGCATTCAACCAACCGCATTTCATTAGTTCTATTTATCAATCTGAAACTTCAGTCTCTGTTTCACTCTGATTCTCCTTCCTACATTTTATGGAACTTGCTCTAGGATTCTACATTGACTAATTCTAAGGTAAATTTGGAAGCTCTTCTATGTGAAAAATTAAAATTTTCTTCATGCAAGTTGTACAAATATCTTCTTTCAAGACTATGGACGAAATTCCATGACAACCTGTTGGATGGTTCCATCCTTGTTTTGATTAATTTGTACTAGATTTTTCTTCTTTCATGACTCTTGGCTAGCAAGAGTCAAGAGTTGGTTGTGCGTGGAATCCTGATTTTGAAAGGAAAGCCTACCAACTCCCCTTGCAAGTTGCAAGTTGGCATGCTAGTTTTGGCTTACCCATTTCAACTTCACTATTCTTCTATGATTGAAGAATCAAAGATGTTACCCCAAATCTAATGTAAAAGATTATTCCATGATTTTTCAAATATATGATTTTAAGCAAATTTGGTCCTTATGAAGATTGAGATTATTGAGTGATTCTATTACTCAAAGAAACTATAATAGTGTACTTGATAAATCGAATTATATTGTTCTGCACTTTAAATTTAATATAATATTGACAGTTTAAATTTATTTTTAAGAACTATAGTTTTGAAAGAAGTCTTATGAATAAAGAAAATCCAATTGATATACTAATATATACACACGCACACAAGATTAATCCAAAATCATGTATTGCTACAATTTATTTATTTTTTACTATATCAATAAAATTGGAAAATTTTCAAATTTAAAATTAATAAAACCATACATAAAATCAATTATGTACAAGGAAATATAAAAAAGAAATTGTCATATTATCAATCCTAAAGAAGATGTTAGCAAACTTGAATACAAAATTTTAATTAACAATTTTACTTCTAAAAATGCAAGAGGAATAGATTTTAAATTAAAAAGATTGATAAAATAAAAAGTTAAATAAATATTATTTATTTAATATATAAATATACAAAAATAACTCACTCATATTATCGCCTTAGCCCTCAACTCTTATTGAGTCAGTTTTATCTTTCCTCCATTTGTCCATACAAAAATTTACAACCCCCGCTGGTCTTTGGTTAACCCTCCAATTAAGATGGATGGTGCCATTTTTTTCCAGATTAATTGGTATAAGATTTCTAGACTAGTAAAATGAAAGGTCTATGACAAAAGGATGTGCCTTCCATGAAAAACTTGTATTGATTAATTGGCTCAAAATTTCTTCAATTCTTCCACAACAAATTTGTTGCGATAATGCCATATTTGTCTTGATTAATTTTTGCAATATTTCTTCTCCCAAGTAACACGAATATCTTCATTCAAAAATTTTGACTAGCAAGAGTCAAGTTAGCATGCACATGGAATCATGGTTTCAAGCGGAAATATACAATATTGCCAAGTCATAAAGCTCTTGATACCACGTGTAATAAATTAAGATAAGAATAGTTTATAGAAGGGGGGAGGTTTGGTTCCAGTGTCCAGTGGCATTGGACCCATTGGGATTGTGACACGTGTCCATTTTTGGACGTGTCACCATCCGATAGAGTCCAGTGCACTAAAAGCACTAGACTTAATCCGGATCCTTATAGAAGAACTCTTGATGGAGAATGAGATAGTTCGATGGGTCCACGATATTGTTTGGTTATTAAGCTCTCAAAAATATTAGATAAGATGAGCTGCATGGATAGTGAGTTATTGATCTCTCCACTTTGTAGATTGAGATAGCAAACTAATGGACACCTTTTTCTAGCGCCAAGAAAAATTAATTGAAGTTCAGAAAACTCCTTTTATTAGCCTTATATTATTATTTTCAGTATGTATTCAAACAATGCATTTTTAAAAGAATAACTTCCCTCCTGTTAGCATTATATCAAATATTATTCAGGGTTGGTATTTTTTTTTTTATCATTGTTTAATATAATACTCCTAATATCGAAATATTCAACAGTTCCTACTGCTATTTATATATAGGAGGTACGTTCTTTTCTTAAGGGCATATGAAATTTTTTTTTTCACTCAATCCTAAATGGCATAGATGACTAGTGCAGTTGGGGAGAACATTTTCAAAGACCATAATAGAAATCAGGCAGAAAGAATATTCATCAACTCTTCATTTATTTGTTTTCATTAATAGATATTAAAAAAAAAAAAAAAAAAACCATCTAAATACGGTTAAAAACGACATTATGAAATTTTCAGGATAAAAAAAGAAAAAGAACTTTATGAAATTTACCAGTGTAAATATGTAATATTGGTGATGATTAATTTAGAAGGTGGAGAACATAGTTTGAAAAGTTTATAGCTAGTTGAAAGTTGAAACTCATCAGCTACCAATTGGTTTTGTGAAAGCGTTCCCACTAACATTGGTACAATGTTGAATTTTCTACTATGATTGAAAGACGAAAGGTTTCACACGCTTTCTCAAGAAAAAACAATTGAAAGGCAGAGGAGAAAACAAAATGAACGGTCCCTCTAGTGGATAACTTTAGAGAATAGAAAACAATTGGCACAATGTTGAAGATCATTCTTTATAAATTTTGACCAAAAAAAAAAAAAAAAAACTGAAGCAGAAATTACAGATTCCCATTCCTTTTTCCCAAAGCCATGGCACAATCTCCCTTCATCATCTTTAGCCATAGATGCGATTACTTGTAAATCAAAATACATCCATGGGAATCTGTTCCTAAGCCCCAAGCATACAAGGAAACTCCATTAAAATTATTTCTGAAATGTAAGGTCTCAGGCACTTTTGCAAGATTAGCTTTAGACATATACTTTATGTGGAGAATAATTATCGTATGTGTGTGAACAGGTTGATGTTGCTGCTCTGCCTACTCAAGAAGAAAAACAAGTGCAATTTAAAGAGCAGAAGTGGAATTTAGAGAGCAGGTACTCTTATGTTTCTTATGCCATTCGTTGAGACTACCCTATAACGAGTTTTATTTGTTCTTAGCTTGTGAAATGAGCCCATATTGTTACAATTTTTTCTTGAATTGTAAGTGAAAAACGTAAGAAGGAATCACAGAATTTCTTATAATAATCTGATTTAAAAATTATCAGAAACACCATGATGATAAATTTTCTTCTTTTGCATCTTTCGGCTTATTGTATTATTAATTGTTACATTTAAAATTATTACTCAATTTAGTGGGCACCTTAGGATAACATAACTTGTAATGGGCAAGGTTAGATACTGGATTTCTCCCAGCTTGCTGTTATTTTTAATGGATAAATATATAAATACATATATTCCCTGTAAACAACCAAACTCAGGTCCCTCCTCAATAACACACTTCTCTACACATTTTCACCTCCAGAATGAACTCCCAAATTTTCTCATGCTCTACTCCTTTTTTCTTTTTTTAGCAGTAGAAACAAGTGGCTTCATCTATTAAAACACTGAGAAAATCCTAAGATAGGGGTGACAAAGATCTATTAAGTGAGCCACCCCCAAAAACCCAAGAACCTAGTACACACACAAATAGAGAGAAGAATTTTTTTTTTTTAAAATCCTTCATGGAATTAACATAATAAGCCCATAAAGCATTAACAGAACAGAGAAATAGAGAGAGATTTACCTTCTTTAAAATCGCTGCCTTTGTTGGCCTCAGCCATGGCACAAAGGGCCCTAAGAACTAGGAATTTGTTGGAACATAAAACTCGCCTCAACAAGAAAACAAACTCCAACATATGAAAGGATGAGAAAAATGTAAGAAAAGAAATTTTGTGTTCGTTTTTCTCATTAACCAAATAGGGAATGAGAGGATGATACTTTATTTTTTATAAAGTTTAACTACAAAATTGGTTATAGCCTAAAACTATAATTTTCTTTAAAAAAATTAATATTATTACATATTTTTAAAATCTAACCTTTGGATTGCATATTTTTTACGCTCTTAATACACATATCAAAGTTTGTGTCAATTGGATATTATTTACTATATGATCTATAAGCTTATATTTTATGCATAATTTTAAACTACAAAAACTTGTCATTTAAACAATTTATTGATGACATAGCTATTGATCTTTGATTTTAGAAATTTTGTAAGTACGAAAAATATAAAAAGAAAATGTAATCCAATAGCGGATTTGTCAAAAATTTACCTATAATAAAAAAAATATATTGAACAAGGTTGTTACCTTAGGGTATAACCAATTTTATGCCTAAACTTTGTCCACTTATTTTTTAGTATTTTATCTTATTGGGCTATTGATCTTGTAAATTAAAGGTTGAGTTTTAGGAATGGCAACGGGTCGAATTATGGCTGAGTTTTTTCATACTTGGACCCGCCCCGCGGGCCTAAACCCATTACCTAGACCCGGCCCATTTAATAAACGGGTTTTTTATGCGGAGCCCAGACCCGCCCCGCGGGCCCCGTTTAGCCCTACATGATTTGGGCCCAAATCATGGCCCAACCAAAATTTTTTTTTTTTGAATGAAGCCTAATTGCCCAAGTTCATTTTTGCGCCTCAATTCAAGCCCATATAACCAGATTTTTTTTTGTCTCCCATCTTCGTTTAGGCACTGCATTTACAACAAATGCAAAACACAATATACACAATTTCTTCCACAATATATTACAATCACACCACAAAGTCTCAGAATTTCAAGTCTTTAAACTATAATAACTAGAAGTAGCACAACCCATCTATTGAAGTCCATAGTTTAAGTAGAAAACACCCCAAAAAAAAAAAAATTTTTGAAACAAACATCTCATATTCTCAAACTCAGACTGAATACGATATTTAAAAAAAAAAAAAAAAAATTGAAGAGAACTAGAGAAGTAGAGAACAGATCGGTGATGAGAGCTTGGGCTGGTGGTGAGATTGAGAGTGAGTGAGAGCTTGGACTGGCGGTGGTGAATGCTTGGAATGGTGGTGAAAGGCTGAGAGCTTCGGCGGCGGTGCTTGAGAGTGAGTGAGAGTGTGAGACTGTGTAAGCTGATCGGAGGTGCATGTGATGGCCGGTGGTGACAGAGATCAGAGGTTGGGGAGAGGAAAGTGATGTGGGGAGAGTGAGAGTAGCCGAGTGGGAGAGTAGAGTGATGTGAAACCCCCCCCCCCCCCCCCCCCCCCCACACACACACACAAAAAGAAAAAAAAAGAAAGATTACAAGGCTCCAAGCACCAGGATCATTCCAATCCCACTGATTAACATCTAAATTAATATGAGAAAGAAGATATTTCTTGAAAGTACCACTGTTTATAACGATATACATTTCTTTGCCCATTACAAAGAATTTGGGTTTCATTTCAAAGCATACAAAGAGCTGGGCCATTTATAGCTTATTACACTCATGTGACATATATTTTCCTGTGTAGTGTTTGTGTTTAATATTGACTTATTGTTATGAAAAGTAGCTTTTAGTGAGCACGCAACTTTGGAAAGTTATTCAGGAGAGCAAGGACCTTGACCTTCTTGTTCACAAGGTAATTTTGTGAAACAAAGCCGATTTTTTTTCCCCCTTCATTTATAGCTGAATGTGATTTAATTTCTGTTACACTTGGTAACTTATTGGTTAAAAAGACCCAAACAAGGAATTTTTTCAAAGCAAGGCATTTTAAATCAATAAATTTCAAATCCAAATGTTGCCATCCAAACACAACCTATAATCATCTGATTTAAATATCATCAAAAACCTTTAGTTGCATCTTTTCTTCCACCTTTTGCCTTATTGTATCATTAATCCTTGCATTCAAAATTCTTTCTTATTCAATTTAGTAGGCACCTTAGGATAGCATCACTTGTAATGGGCAAGGTTAGGTACTGAATTCAAATAATTCTAATTCTAAGTTTCTCCCAGTTTGCTATTATTTTTATGGAAAAATATGTAAAATATATATTTCTTTGCCCAGTATGTAGAATTTGGTTGTCAGTTCTAAGCATAGAGCTGGGCTATTTTATTTGTGTTTACTTGTTATAAACGAAGGCTTTTGTCTTGATGCAACTGGATTCTTTCATTCTATTAAACTAGGTGGGCTAGCAGAGATCGACCGGGAGTAACGTCAACCTCAGGTTTTTCATTTTTGCAGCAAAATTTTAAAATTATCAAGGAGAGAAAGGGCATTAATCTTCCTACTCACAAGGTAATATTATGAAACAGAGATGAGTATTTTTTTTCCTTTTACATATGAATGTGATTTTATTTTTGTTACATCTGGCACTGAGTTGGTTTGTTAACAGTTAACTCGGCCAGTAATCTAAGAAGGGTGGAGAAATGGCAGAAAGTGCAGTAAGCCTAGTTATAAAAAATTTGGTCCCATTGTTAGTCCAAGAAGCCAGATTGCTGAAGTGTATCCACAATGAAGTTGCAAGTATCATACGTGAAATGGAGATGATTCAATCTTTCCTCAAGGATGCAGATAAAAGGGCCGAGAAGGAAGACACGAGCAATGTTACAAAAACATGGGTGAAACAAGTGAGGGAAGAAGCTTATCACATTGAAGATGTCATTGACAAATACATCCTTCATTTTGCAGAACAACCTCATGATCGAAGGCGATTCTTCCGTTTCCTACAAAAGGTTTTTCACTTTACCATAAACCTTAAACATAGGCATGTGATAGCCTCGGAGATTCAAGATATCAACAAGAAACTTGAGGACATTAGAAAGAGTGGTGAAAGATATGGCTTCAACGCAATAGAGCACGGAAGATCTAACAATGATGTTACAAGTGTTACATGGCATGATCCTCGAGTGGCATCCCTTTTCATTGAGGAAGGAGAGGTTGTGGGAATTGAGGCTCCAAGAGCCGAATTGATAGAGAGGTTGGTAGAAGGACCATCTAAATGCGTGGTGATTTCGGTGGTCGGCATTGGTGGTCTTGGCAAGACCACTCTTGTGAAGAAGGTGTACGACAATGAGAAGGTGGCGGCATACTTTGATTGTCGTGCTTGGATCATTGTATCTCAATCATACAAGATGGAAGAGCTATTAAGGGACCTAATAAAGCAATTCTACAAGGCAAGGAAGGAGTTTGCACCTAAGGAAATTGACACAATGAAAGAGACATCACTAATTGAAGAATTGAAGCAATATTTACTTGAACAAACGTATGTAGTAGTTTTTGATGATTTATGGGATACGGAATTTTGGGGACATATAAAATATGCTTTCCCAAATAATGAGAAAGGTAGTAGAATAATAATCACAACCCGAAGAGAGGATGTTGCTCCTTCGGATAAAGAATCTTCACATTATTATGTGTACAAACTGCCACTTTTACCTTTAGAAAAAGCCTTAGAGCTATTTTGCAATAAGGTATTCCAACGTGAAGGGGGAAAATATCCTCCTGATTTTGTTGAGCTGTCACGTAGCATAATTGAGAGATGCGGAGGATTGCCATTAGCAATTGTGACTATAGGCGGTCTTTTGTCAACCAAAGGCAAGGTTGTGTCTGAGTGGCACAAATTGCGTGATAGCCTTAGTTTTGAGTTAGAAATTAATTCACGTCTAAGAAGTATCCCCAAAATTCTATCCCTTAGTTATCACGATCTACCATACAACCTCAAAGCTTGTTTCTTATATTTTGGCATGTTTCCAGAGGATTACTCCATTAATTGTGCCAGACTAATTCGACTTTGGATAGCTGAGGGTTTTATTAAGGAAAAGCAAGGAATAACATTAGAGGAGATTGCACAAGACTATTTGAACCAACTTATTCATAGAAGCATGGTTCAAGTTGAAGAGGTTGATTTTATTGGAAAAATTAGAAGTTGTCAAGTTCATGATATGATGCGTGAGCTCATTATTTATAGGTCAGAGGAGTTGACTTTTCGTTCAGTCTTAATACAAAGCTACTCAAATTTTGAGAGAATTGCTCGACGCCTCTCAATTCAAAACAAGATAAATACTCCTTTAGAGAGTATTACAAGTTCCCAAACTCGTTCTATTCTCATTTTAGGGGTAAATGAAGTGCCCAAATCTCTTCTTTCTAATTGTTTTGCAAATTTCAAGCTCACGAAAACAATGGATTTCGAAGGTGCTCCAATAGATTTCATTCCTAAAGAAGTGGGAAACCTATTCCATCTAAGGTATTTAAGCCTAAGAGATACAAAAGTACAAATCCTTCCAAAGTCCATAGGTAAACTACACAACCTAGAGATTTTGGATTTGAAGCGTTCCCAAGTGTCTGAGCTACCAACGGAGATCAGTGGACTTCTTAAGCTACGATATCTTGTGGCCTACATTGAAAATTATGATAATGAATTCAATATTAATTTTCATCGTGCATTAAAGATACAAAGTGGCATTGGTTGTTTACAATCCTTACAGAAGCTTTTTAAGATTGAAGCCAACAATGCTGCCCTTATTGCAGAATTGGGAAGTTTGGGACAATTGAGGAAACTGGAAATCTCTAAATTAAAGAGAGAAAATGGGGTAGCTTTGTGTCAGGCACTAGAGAAAATGAGCCAGCTTCGGTCATTGAGAATCAGTGCAACAAGTGAGGAAGAAGTTCTTGAATTACAATTGATTTTTTCTCCTCCACCCCTCCTACAATCTCTCAACCTATTTGGGCGACTAGAAAAGTTTCCAGAATGGATTCTCAAACTCAAGAGTATTGTTAGAATTGGTTTGATATGGTCAAAATTAATGGACGATCCATTAAAGACCCTTCAAGCCTTGCCCGATTTGATGTGCCTTTGGCTTTGAGATGGATTCAAGGGTGAACAATTACATTTTAAGGAATGTGGCTTCAAGAAGCTCAAATTTCTATGGCTTGAAAAGTTGGGTGGATTGAATAGGTTGATGATAGATGAAGGTGCCCTGCCTCTTCTTGAAAAGCTTGGGATTGGACCCTCCCCTCTGCTGAAGGAGGTTCCCTCCGACATCCACAATCTAAAAAGCCTTAAAGATCTGATATTTTTTGAGATGCCAAGGGAATTTGTTCTTAGTATGCAACCAAATGAAGGCCCTGATTTTTGGAAAGTCAAACATATTCCCTTTGTCATTTTCTGGTATAAGATTCAAGGGCGAAACTACAAAGAGTACAGCCTTGGTGATTCAAAATTATTGGAGTGTCTACGAAGTTAATTCATGGAGAACCAAAGTACCTTCAAGAAATTATGGGTATGTCATTAGACTATTACATTTGGTTTTATCAAAGTTTTCATACTTAAAATAAATAAATAAATAAATAAATAAAATTCTTTTAAACCTTTTGCTGCTATATAATGGAAGTTTTAGATAAAAGAAAAAAGGTCCAAAAGGCTACTGTAACGTTTCAATCTTCCCTATTTTTTCCTCTTTCTCCTACTAATGCTTCTAACTAAATAGCTTCTATTGTTACTAAAATCTTGAAACTAATCAATAATTCTATAGGTGCAATTGTGACTAGAAAGAAGTGGACAACCATTATGGTTTTTTTTTTTTTTTTTTTTGGTGAATCAAAGTGACCTAGTTTGTTCATTGTGATAGGTAAGAAGTTTGAGCGCTCAAGATTTACTTGCTTCTAATCATAGCCTGTAAGCCTGCATTTCTCCCTTTCACATATTATCGACATATTCCTATTTGCCATTGTTTATACCATTTCATTTTTATTTGTATCGATATCATCAAAACTATTGGGCTTCAAATGCCAACATCTCAAGGGTTTTCAAGTACCATTTCTCAATCAACCAAAACATCAGTGGTAAATTCTCTCCCGCGTAGCTGCCTTTGTCATTGTATTGTTTTAGTTATTTAACTTATGTTATTGTTTGATTATATCAAGCATGTGAACCTCTTGAACACATGCTACACAAAAGAGTGATGTTTTAGTTAAACTGTATTTGTTGTCTTCATAGTGGCTTAAGTGTGTCAATTATTGCACGTAATGGATTTGATGTTAGCTAAAATTCTAATTAATGACATTTTCCTATAATTTGTAAAAGAGTAAATCATATTGAAATGTTTTCTTTAGTCTATCTTGAAAGACTAAGATGTGCTATCTAATGTGACGCTGTCATTTCTGCTTTGAGTAGTTTTCTATGTTGCTGTAGTGTTGCTGCCTGGATTGTTGAAGGTTTAGTTTGATGTTTGGTAGGTGTTGCTAGTTTGCTCTGTTGATTCAGGTTGTGTTGCTTATTGTGAACCTCATTCATCTAAAACAAATAAACAAGAAATGTTATTACCACATACCCCGTTCATAATGATAAAATCGTTAGGATAAACTCAACATAGATTCAGTTAGCATAAATTACTATGGATTCAGTTAATGATGAGTGTCACCATAAAAGAGCTTAATATCTTACAGCCTGATTTTTTTGCAAGGAAATCCTAACCGTACGTTGCAAAGCCAAGAGGTCGATACTACAATCTTATTAGATGAATGAGGTTGCAAACCCTAGAGGTTAGACCAACTTGAGTTTGAGGGGGCTTATTAGAATATAAGCCCAACGGGTTCAGATCTATTGTATTATTATACTTGCTTATACTACACTCTTATCACACGTACGTACATCACTCATAGCCATGATATGAATACGCAAAATTGCAAATAAAATCCAAAATTGTGCATATTTACAATGTCCTTTTTACTCCATGGGATTATAGGAAAATGTGCAAGGTAATTTGCAATAAGCATATGAAGGTTGGAGCAATTGCAAGGTAATTTAAGAAATGAAGGTTGAAAGTGTCTTGCACTGCTTCCCTGAAATTCAAATTATAGGCAAGATTCATTGTCTATAGTCAATCATCCAAAACATAGGTGCTTGTTTGTTTGGTCCTGATTTGAACATGGTTTTGAAACTCGGATTGGATCGTACGGTCCGACCGGGTCAACCATGAACCTCTCTTCATTCTGATTCTTTTAACCTTAAGAACCTCTCTATGAAGAAAAAGCATGGAACCGTGTGAACCGCGGTCAAACCGCATGGTTCTTAGAACCGTGAACGGTTCTCACAGTCTTTTTTTTTCAGCTAACACCATCATACACTTTGGACTTTTTTTAGTTCTAGCACCAAAGGATTGGTAGGGGGGGAAAAATAAACAGGGAAGAAGAAGGCGCCTAAGCAGCGGCTGCACCAAGTACTTGAAGCAGCAAGTTGCCCACACAAGTCGCCGGTCACGCTGCTGTTTCTCCTTCTCCTTCTCCTTCTTCTTCTTTTTCCCCTTTCTCTTTTCATTTGTCCGTCTCGTCTCTCTCTTTTAGTTTTTTATTCTTTTTTATTTGTGTTTCCAAAGCCCCTCCACGTGATTACATTGGAAAGGTAGACAAGTTTCAGCCCTTCCCTTTTTTCACCTTGCCCACCGTGATGTGACAAATATCTTAACTCTTAAATTACTTTCAAGTTTCAATTAATATTTTACTCAAAAAAACAAATTTTCAATTAATATTTACAATTTTTTTAAAAGAAAAAAAAATATAATACTACAATTTATCTCATAACTTTTTTTATTGTAATTGTGATGAAATAGAAAGTAACTAATAAATAAAAAATAATAAGCCTATATGTAAATTATAGGCATTCAAATTCACAATTGTGCAAAAAAAAAAAAAATTGTATGACTCTAAAATTACTTTCTTTTAAAAGCAATAGATATAATTGAGTATATATTTATTTTAATTTAAAACTATTAAATAATTTAAAATTTTTATTTTACTTTATATAATATAATTGTCCTTATAATTTGTATATTATTATTGCTATCACAAGTTAACTAATCAACATATACATAAGTACTATATCCTTAGTATTTGATATTTCTTATTTGTCTTGTGAAAGTTATGATATAAAAAAATACATTTGAAAGATAGATTTTTATATTTAATTTAATTATGTTAGTTATTTCTTATATTTATATTAATTTAATATATATTTTTTTTATTTAATTATTAAATTAATTATGACGTCATCACGATTCGACCCCGGTTCGACCTCGGTCCAACTTCAAAAACCTTGAACCTCTCCCTTTTACGGTTTATTGAATGGTCCGGGTTTCAAAACCATGGATTTGAAATCTTCATAAATATTTTACTCAAATTTTATTTGTTTGCTGGTCAAAATTTCACTTTATAGTTTATACTTACTTTTAATGATTAGTGATATGTAGGGGTGTAAAATGGGTGGGTTTGGGGTGGACATAATTGAGTTGGGTATATAAAACTTATTTACCAATTTATTGCTCATTTAACTAATTACTTCTATGTATCAAAAAAAAAAAAAAAAACCTAATTACTTCTAACCCAAACCCAACCCAATCCAATTATTATGAGTAAACTCCAACCCACCCAATTACTCAATAATCAAAATTACCAAAATGCTATAAAAACTAAAAATGGCCAAAATACTCCTAAAATCCTTTAAAATTATCAAAATACCCTCTAAACCTTAAAAAAAAAAAAAAAATCCACTAAAATTTGTGGATGTGCTTTTAAAGAGGACAACCCCTTTGTGATGACGAATATTAATGGGCAGAGAGGAATGAGTCTTTAGAGCATTGTATCATACAGTTTGGGCTAATATCGAACATGTAGGATGACTCTTAGGCCTTGGATTAGCCTATTGAATTGAATAATAATAAAGGTACGTATTTTCACATACTTTTTTATCCACACGTATTTCTAAAAAATACAAACAATGTTACTAGAACAATGTTACCAAACAGCCTAATTTCTGAACTTATATTTTTCGATAAACCTTTCAGATCAAAAATTTTAAGATTTTTTTTATTATAAAAAATTAAGTAAAAAAGTCAATAATGATCTAATCAAAAGACATTAGGTGATAAAATCTTATCTAATAAAAAATAAGAATGATAAAGTACAATAAAGGAAGTAAATTTAAATGAGATAAAAGTGTGTGTGTATATATATAAAATAAATGTGAATGGTTTTTTTACTACAGAACATTATAACAATAGCATTGACTTGAGCTATAATTTTGAAAGCATGAATTCAACCAAATCGAAGTTAATTGATCAGTAAATTGTATTGCGTTCCTTTCTCTTATATATGTGCTTTCAATATGCAAAATGGAGAGAGAATAGAGTTTTTGGTCCTGATGACAGACAATGAAATTAGAATTAACGTATTATATCAATATGTAAGATGCATGTTAGAGTTAAGGATTTATCTTGGAGAAATTATGAATTTGTTAAAGAAAAAAGGTTTTTTAAAAGCTGCTTTTTTTAATAAAAAAAATTTCAGTTCAAATGTCTAAACAATTGGTTATAATTATTTTGAAATTTTTGATTGAGTGGCATCGTGATCCTTCTAATTCCGATTTAAATTCTATTACAATCTTACTAATTAAAAATTCTAATACAATCCATATAGTTTAGCAAAGTATAGACTTGTAATATATCTCCAAATTGGAATTTTAACAACCCTGTTTATGTTTGAATCAAGAGCCTATCTGTACCCATCCCTAACCTCCCATAATTCAACTACTATGCCTATGTTCGAAATGGTAACAATTTTTCTAGAGAAACCCACAATCCATTTCCCCTGGATAGGCTCAACTCCTACGCAATTGCCTAAGGGTTCCCAAATACAAAACGTCTCAGAATCTTGGTCTTAAAGTATAATGCTATACGTTTAATGAAAACCTAAAATAAAATATATTTCATACCCATTTACTTTTTCTTTTGAAAAGTGTTAATGTCTAGCTAAAATTAAAGGATATGCATTTTCTTTTTCCTATCTCACTTAAAAAAGTCTTTCATCATTACCAAATAAATAAATAAATCTTTCTATCTTCCCATCAAAAGTCTCTCTCTCTCTCTCTCTCTCTAAAAAATAACACTCTTGTAACTAGTGACCTTGAAACACATATACTTTCTCTTTCTCTAAATGCATTTTTGAAAGCCAATCATCATCACATATTTAAGATAAACAAGTACTCATTTTCTCTCATACTCCAAAAATTATTCCCGGTGGTTGTATTTAAGATAAATAAGTACTTTATATATATTATGCTTCAAATATGATTAATCTAAATAATTATACTTTAAATTTGATTTTAAGAAAATTTGTTCCTTGCTTATGAAGATTGAGAGTATTGAGTGATTCTATTACTCAAAGAAACTGTAATAGTTTATTTGCGATAAATCAAATTATATTGTTATACACTTTAAATTATTTAATCTAATATTGACAGTTTAAATTTAGTTTTAAGAACTACAGGTTTAAAAGAAGTTTTATGAATAAAGAAAATCTAGTTGATATATATACACACTAGATTTTAATCCAAAACCATGTATGGCTACAATTTTTTTTTTTTTTTACTATATCAGTTAAAAGTGTGTATGTAGAAGAAAATTTTCAAATTTAGAACTAATAAAATCATATCTAAAATCAATTATGTACAAAGAAATATAAAGAAGAAATTGTGTCATATTATCAATTCTAAAGAAGATGTTAGCAAAACTAGAATACAAAATTTTAATTAACAAGTGAGTTTCAATTAGCTCAATTGGTATTAAGTCTCTGATGGTTGAATAAGAGATTTGTGATTCAATCCTCGCTTACACCAGAAACTAATTGATTTCTTAGTCTGATAATAAAGAGCTATTATTAGGAACGAATGTCATATGTTAAAACTCTCTAAAAAAAAATTAATTAACAATTTTACATCTAAAAATGCAGGAAGAATAGATTTTACATTAAAAAGATTTCTAGTATAAAATTTTAAATAAATGTTATTTAATATATAAATATACAAAAAACCCTCACTTAGAATATCGCCTTAGCCCTCAACTCTTACTGAGTCAGCCTTACATTTCCTCCCTTTGTCTATACTAAAATTTATAACCAAGTCAAGCTTGTTTGGTGGTGCCATTTTATTACAAGTTTAATTGGTACAAGTTTTCTTCTTGCAAGTTGCACAAATATCTTATCTAGTAAAATGTTGGTACAATGTTGAATATTCTACAATTGGTTTTGTGAAAGCGTTCTCACTAACATTGGTACAATGTTGAATTATTCTACAATGATTGAAAGATGAAAGGTTGAATTATAATTCAATTATAGAATAGAAAACAACTGGCTCAATGTTGAAGATCATTCTTTATATATATTGTCGGAAAAGTTGAAGAAGAAATCACAGTGGCTCAATGTTGAAGATCATTCTTTATATATATATTGTCGGAAAAGTTGAAGAAGAAATCACAGATTACCATTCCTTTTTCCCAAATCCATGGCACATTCTCCCTTCTTCATATTTAGCCATAGATGCAATTACTTGTAAAGCAAAATACATCCATGGGAATCTGTTCCTAAGCCCCAAGCATACAAGGAAACTCCATTAAAAGTATTTTTGAAATGTAAGATCTCATGCTCTTTTGCAAGATTAGCTTAGACATATACTTTATGTGGAGAATGATTATCATACGTGTGTGGTCAGGTTGAAGTTGCTGCTGTGCCTACTGAAGAAGAAAAATAAGTGCAATTTAAAGAGCAGAAGTGCAATTTAGAGAGCAGGTATTATTATGTTTCAGATGCCATTCATTGAGACTACTCTAAAACGAGATTATTCTTATTTGTTCTTAGCATGTGAAATAAGGCCATTTTGTTACAATTTTTTCTTGAATTGTTAAGTAAAAAACTAAAAAATATCAGAAACACCATGATGATGAATTTTTCTTCTCTTGCATCTTTTGGCTTATTGTATTATTAATTTTTCTCCCAGCTTGCTGTTATTTTAAATAAATAAATATACATACATACATACATACATACATATATATATATATATATATATATTCCCTGTAAACAAGCAAACTCAGGTCCCTCCTCAATAACACACTTCTCTATACATTTTCACCACCAGAATAAACTCTCAAATTTTCTCATGGTCTATTACATTTTTTTTTTTTTAGTAGTAGAAACAAGTGGTTTCTTCTATTAAATCACAGAGAAAATTCTAACATAGGGGTGACAGATCTTTTCTTGTTTCTTTGTTTGTTATGTGCCAATGACTAGTACTCAAGTAGAAGTACCAATCCATTCAACAGTGAGGAGATCACAGATGTGGCTTATCCATTCTGGGGAGCTATCTGACCTGTGAGAAAAATGTTATCACCATAGACATTATGAACATGAAGTACAGGGTTTTGGTTATAGATTCCATAACCAAAACACTCCATATTGCGAGGGAGGATTGCATGGAATTTTTTAACCAAACTTTGTGAATAGCACAATCGATTCCAAGCTCTTCCATGGCTAACTCCTTCCTATTGATGAAAATCAAATTCCTATTCACTTGCCCCGTAAACGGTCATGGGTTTTTAATAGGTGGAAGATGTTGACCCTGAACCATGTCTTGTTAGTGTCATTGTTTTGGTTCCTTCTGCTATTGGGAATTTTAATTTATCACAAATTGAAGAAATCTTGAGAGAAGGCTTTGATGAGAAATGGAAGGAGGACAGTGAAGCTTGTAGTGCCTGCAGGTCCAAGGGAGTTTGCAGTTATGACCTCACTTCTAATCAAAGAACTTGCTACTGCCTAAATCAAACTTAACATGATCAAACCATCTCAAGTAACTTTTTTTCATTTTTTTTCCATCAATAGGAAGGAGTTGGCCTTATTTCAAACTCCACTTGAACTTGATCCAAGCCTACAAACAATTTTTGAACTTGAGCTTGTCAAAAATTCTAAAAGCTTGAGGTCGGCTTGCTTCATTAGTCAAGCCAAGTTTGTGCTCAATATCAAGCAATTGAGCTTGACACAAGCACATAATCAAATGTTTAAATCTCAAGGAAAAATAAATAAATGGATAATAAAAGAAAAAAATGGATTTCCACTTTTGAGTCGCAACAAAATATCACAATTTCTCAACATTAACAGGAATGGATAATAAACATATCACAAATGAGTAATGCCTAGGGACACAAAATTTTGCATAACTATTGACATGATCTATTCTAATTGGAGCAACATCACTTTCACCTGTGTCGTCACAACAAGCCATATCACAAGCTGTACACAGACAGAAATCAAACACAAAGAGAGAAGAAATATTAATTAAATTTTTTTTAACAGACTACAAATAATAAACCCATAAATCATTAACAGAACAGAGAAAGGGATACAGATTTACCTTGTGAAAAATGGTGGCTTTTGTTAGCCTCAGCCTTGGCTGTATGTACAAAGAACCGTAAGAAAGCCGAATACTCGAACAAGACCGAAAATTGGGAGATGGGTTTCGTTTTAAGATGACAGAAATCTAAGACACGATATTCTGATTTTTTTTTTTTTTTTTCCTCTGATTTCTCGCTAACCAAACAGGATATGAGAGAGAATGGAATATAATTGGATTTACAAGGGCGGTGATGACTGATCTGATCACTGATGACAATTACTCGTATTTTATTTTTATTTATTTCGGTACTATTATTTTTAGCATTTTATTCAAAATTTTATCAAAAGTTTACTTTTTGTTTTTAAACTTTAAACCGTAAAAAGCTTGTTTTTCATTTTTAAAATGCAAATTGCGTTTAATCAAAATTTATTTGAATCATTTAATTTTACTTTTGCTCAATTAAATCTTTTAAATTTTAAATTTATTCAATTCAGATATCTTGTCCAATTTTGTTAGAGGGTAAATTTTTTACTTTTTGTACATTAAATTTTTTTTTTTAAAAAATATCTTTTTTTGCCTTTAAACTTTTGAAAGAAGTTATTTTTTTCATTCCTATTTTTGTCTTTAAACTAATTAAAAAAAAAATCTTATAAAGTGTTAAGAATTAAAAAAAAAAAAAAAGATCTTTCTAAAGATTAAAAATGAAAAAATAAAAATAGTGAAATTTAGGAAACAAAATAGTATTTCACCCCTTTATAAATTTAATAGTTGCAATAGGGAAGGGAAATTACAATCCTAGATACTTTCTACAATAGACTTGACGAGCTATACTTTTTTATTTGTAAAGTTGTGTTATTGTCCAGACTCAAGAGGCTGCAAAGACCAAATTTTTACTTCTGTTTTCTCTTGATCAACATAAGTTTTCTTCTTAACCATATTTTTCAATGCTACCAAGTACCAAATACAGGAAAACTCAAAAAAAAAAAAAATATTCTTAAAAAAAAAAAATCACCCAAACAAACATAGCAGAAAATTAGAAACTCCTCCAAATTTCTATGGAATGTTTCTGCCCAAACAAACATCTTTGGCTTCTATAAATTCGGAGCAAATGAGAGAGAAATATCATGTCTCCATTTGCCTTTAGTAGCATTATGTGGCTCTTCTTTATCCCTAAATAAATAAAGAACCATTAATTGAATCACATGCAGTCATATCTATAATGATGTGTAAAGTAAAAGTATAACACTTAAAAATTAAAGAAAAAAGGTATATAAAAAAAAAGAAGAAAAAGGATTTCTTCCTCTATATATATATATATATAGAGAGAGAGAGAGAGACCATTGGCCACTTGCCCATAGCAGTTTTGAGGTTGTAAGTAATAAAATATAATAAATTTGCAATTTGACTCATTATAAGACAAGACATTAAAATTATTAAATTTATTACAAATATATATATATATTTTTTTTTAAATTTAAAAGATTACAAGGCTCCAAGCACTAGGTTCATTCCAATCCCACTAATTAACATCTAAACTAATATGAGAAAGAAGAGATTTCTTGAAAATACTTCTATTTATAACGATATAAATTTCTTTGCCCATTACAGAGAGTTTGGGTTTCAGTTCAAAGCATTCATAGAGTTGGGCCATTTAGCTTACTACACTCATGTGATATATATTTTCGTGTGTAGTGTTTGTGTTTCGTATTGACTTATCTATATCTATATATTACTAAAAGATGAAGTATAGCATTTAATGTTACTACGCTCAAGTTAAGCCACATCAGTTGCCATGTCATTACCATTCTTTTTCCTGAATTTGTCCTACAATTTAAAATTAATTTTCTTAAATTTAAAAATACTAATAAAAATAAAATAATTCCCAACTCTTTGTGTTCCACGGTTACAATATTAGATGACAACCCTTTGTGTTCCACAGTTACAATTTTTAATAACAACCCTTTGTGTTTCACGGTTACAATCTCAAACGGCAACCCTTCAGCTTCCTAACGCCAGACTTTGGCTTTCTAACTCCTTCATCTCTTCCTCTCCTCATGCTATTTTAATCTATATCTATATATTACTAAAAGTCAAAGCGTAGCATTTAATGTTGCTACGCTCAGGTTAAACTACATCAATTGCCATGTCATTACCATTATTTTTCCTAAATTTGTCCTATAACTTAAAATTAGTTTTCTTAAATTTAAAAATACAAATAAAAAGAAAATAATTCCCAACCCTTTGTGTTCTATGGTTACAATATTAGATGGCAATCTTTTGTGTTCCATGGTTACAATTTTAAATAGCAACTCTTTGTGTTCCACGGTTACAATCTCAAATGGCAACCCTTCAGCTTCCTAACGCTAGATTTTGGCTTTCTAACTCCTTCATCTCTTCCTCTTCTCATGCTATATTAATACTGAAAAGCTGGACAATTTAGTTTAGGTCTCTAAATCCCAATTTGTTAGGACATATGTGTGTTCACTTGTTAAAAACATATGTCACTTATTTATGTAAATTGGCTAATCCTTTTTTACAAAATGCACTCTACTTGTAATTGGATAGTTCTAGGTGTTTTTAATACTTCAAGAAACAAGGTTTCAAGATCAAGTCTTGAAGTCATCAAGTCTGTCCAAGAAAAAGCAAGCTGAAGTGCAATTTCATTAAATCTCGACACCTGCTCGATAGCTACCTCGACACCTGCTATCTGTCGAGAATTATAAAATCAGTTTTTCTGATTTGATTTCCTTGGGATCCGTGAATATGCTTTTGGGCCTTCTTTTCTTCTAACCCTAAACATATAAAAGGATTGTTTTAAGAGCCGTCAAATTGTACACAAGTTGCAAAAGCATTGAGCAATCTCTGTTCAAGCAAATTGTGATCAAAAGACGAAGTTCTTAACCTAGTTCATCTTCTCTCAAGAAGTTGCTGTGTATTTGCACCATAGGGTTTTGTAACCAAGCATCTTCCTGATCTTCATCGTATAGAATGAACTGAAGAATTTTACAGCCAACCTCTCCTTCTTAGTTGGTGTTTGGAGTCACGTACTGGGATCCGCGCATTGGTTAGTCACGTACTTGGGAGCCGTGCATCAAAGGTGGAAATTGTCACTACAGATCAAGTCCAATTGAGTATTGGGGTAAGGGTTCAACTGTAGGTTGGTAAGGTACTTGGGATTCCTTTACTTGTAACCGCTTAATTTGATAATAGTGGAGTTTCGGGAGTGGTGACCTGAAAATCACCCAGTGGGGTTTTTGCCGTTAGGGTTTTCCCCATTCGTAAACAAATCATCGTGTTATTTAATTTTCACTGTATATTTAGTTGTTTGGTGATTTGTTTGTGCTTCCACGTATTTGCATGTTAAATTGATTAATTAATAACTTGGCTAATTAATGAATTGATTTTATCACAAGGGGTCATTCAGTTTGTGGCCTATCAAGTGATATCAGAGCGGGCACACTCTGATTAGGTTTAATCTTTGCTGTGTTGATCCATTGACCCCCTGTTGTCATTAGCTGTAACCTGCTTGAAGAGATCTTTGTTTTCAAATACATCTTGTTTTTCTAATCACTATTTGCTTGAGTGTCTCAGAAAATACAAGTCTAAAAGTTATTTGAATTCTCTTATGATGACTATTGGAAAATATCTCAGTTTTGCTAAGAAGAAATTAGACTGTCTCAGAATGAAAATGTGCAAAGGAGTTCGTCTGAGAAGAGTGAAAGTTATAGGCTTAGCTCATAAAAGGCAGTTGAGAGAAAGAACCATTCCCTCTGATTTATCATCTAAGCATGAAGTATGTTTCATGATGAAGTCTGCATTCAAGGTAATGGACACATGTCTATGGTATCTTGACAGTGGTTGCTCACGACACATGACTGGAGACAGATCTCTCTTCAAGGTCTTCGAGTCTAAGAAAGGTGGCAATGTTACCTTTGGTGATGGAAGCAAGTCACAAATTAAAGGGAAATGGATTATATCTCTGCCAGGATTGCCAGACATTGCGAATGTCCTTTATGTAGAAGGTCTAAGGATGAACCTATTGAGCATAAGTCAGATATGTGATCAAGACTTCATGGTGCTATTCTCAAAAGGAAAGTGTCTTGTCATGGATGAGTCTGGAAAGAAGCTCATTAGTGGGGTTCGCACTTTGGACAACTGCTATGGATTGGTTCCTGATACTGATATTGTGTGTAATAGCATTCGTTTGCCTAATGAAGATCTGTGGCATCAACGAATAGGACATGCTAGTTACAAGCATTTATCTATTGTATCTAAGCATGAATCAATCTTGGGGATACCAAAGCTTAGTAGAATAAGTAATGTGGTGTGTGGACCATGTCAGCTTGGAAAACAGACAAAAGCTAAGCATCCAGGCACTCAGACGTTAGCTACATCCAGACCATTGGAGTTGTTGCACTTAGATCTTATGGGTCCAACCAGAACCGAGTCTCTTGGGGGTAAGAGATACATCATGGTTGTGGTAGATGACTTCACTAGATACACTTGGGTCATTCTACTATGATCCAAGTCTAATGCTCCTGCGCACATTGAGGCTTTATGCACAAGATTGTAGAATGAAAAGAGCCTGAAGATTAATCGAATTCGAAGTGACCATGGGAAGGAATTCGAGAACTCATACATGGAATCCTTCTGCATAAGATCGGGTATATCTCAAGAATTCTCTACTCCTATTACGCCTCAGCAAAATGGTGTGGTAGAAAGGAAGAATAGGGTTATTCAAGAGATGGCTAGAGCCATGCTGCATAACAAAGATGTGGCTAGAAACTTGTGGGGAGAAGCTGTAAACACTACATGTCATACAGTTAATAGGGTATACTTCAAACCCGGTACCAAAAAGACTCCCTATGAGTTGTGGAAAGGAAGGAAGCCTAATGTGAAGTACTTCATAATTTTTGGAAGTACCTGCTTCATTCTCAAGGATAGAGAGAATGTGGGAAAGTTTGACTCTCGGAGCGATGAAGGCATATTTCTGGGTTACTCTTCTACAAGCAAGGCTTATCGAGTGTACAACAAAAGAACTATGAAGGTAATGGAGACAGTAAATGTCGTTATTGATGAGTCTTCAGAGTCAAGTTCTGAGAAAGGCATTGAGGGACTCCCCAAGGAAATTCTTCCTTCTGAGCCTAGGGAAGTTCAAGACATTACTGAACAAGAACCTGCTTCTCCAAGTACTCCCGGTACTCCCAGTATTGTGGAAGACTCTGCAGACTTACCCATTTCACCAGAGTCTGAATCTCATGAAAAGAAGGGACCTTCATTTAGAATCAAATTAAATCATCCTCCAGAAGTTATTGTGGGAGACATGAATGAACTCACATTAAGGAAACGTACAGTTGATAAATGTGTTGCTAACTTTGTGTCTTATTCCTGCTACTTGTCACAGGTTGAACCTAAGAAAGTTGAGGAAGCATTACAAGATGAGAGTTGGGTTGAAGCAATGCATGATGAATTACTTCAGTTTCAGAGGAATGATGTTTGGACTCTAGTACCTAGACCGGAAGGTGAACACATCATCGGTACAAAGTGGATATTCCGCAACAAGACTGATGAAGAAGGAAATGTGATTCGCAACAAGGCTCGACTTGTGGCTCAATGATACTCACAAATGGAAGGAGTAGACTATGATGAGACATTTTCCCCAGTTGCCCGAATGGAGTCAATTAGAATTCTTCTTGCCCTAGCATGTCAACTGAATTTCAAACTTTATCAGATGGATGTAAAGACTGCCTTCTTGAATGGGTTACTCAAAGAGGATGTCTATGTGGCTTAACCAAAAGGATTCATTGATCCACACTTTCCAGATCATGTGCTGTACCTTAAAAAGGCACTTTATGGGTTGAAGCAAGCTCCTAGAGCCTGGTATGATAGACTCACACAATATCTGGTGTCACATGGGTTCACAAGAGGGAAGGCTGATCAAACTCTCTTCATCAAAAAGGAAGATGGGGAGTTGATAGTTGCTCAAGTCTATGTTGATGATATCATCTTTGGGTCGACTAAGGATGAACTGGCTCATGGCTTTTCAAAACTCATGCAAGCCGAGTTCGAGATGAGCATGATTGGAGAGCTGACTCACTTCCTAGGATTGCAGATTCACCAACAAGATTCAGGTATATTCCTTTCTCAATCTAAATATGCTAAGAATCTTGTGAAAAAGTTTGGTTTGGATTCTGCTAGTTCTGTTAGAACCCCTATGAGCCCTAATGTTAAACTCACTGTAGACTTGTTAGGTGTGGGGGCCTTTTTTGTGTGTTGGGCTGGGCTGTCTGCCGCGGTAGTAGGCCCGAGTATTCTAAGTAAGAGAGTTGAGACCGGTCCAACTGGAACTCAACTTAGGCCGGCTTGTGCGCAATCGTTGAGTCCAAGTCCAAGGGAAGACGCTGCGAAATGGGCTTATCCTTTGTTCCAGCCGCAGGAACTTTTCTCTAGTTTCTATCGCAGGATTGACTTTTCTACCCAGAAGGAACTATTCTCCAGTTTTGCCATAGGTCTAACTTTTCTGCTGTGCAGCAAGACTTTCTACCGTGCAGTAAAACCGTCTACCATGCAATAAAAGTTTCTGCTATGCAGTGAAGCTGCCTGCTGTGCAATAAAGCTGTCTGCTGTGCTTTAAAGCTGTCTGCCGTGCTTTAAAGCTGTCTGCCGTGCTTTAAAGCTATCTGCCGTGCAGTAAAACCTTCGGCAATGTGCCTGACTGCCATTTTTACTACAGAAATACTTTTATACTTCCTGCGCACAAACAAATTTAAAACCAAAAGAAAATACCCATCAAATAAGTGTTAGTTTAAGCGGGTTAGCATATTCTCAAGTATATATACATACGTATATAAGTATATATACTTATACGCATTCACATATATATCTATAAATATATTTTTCCAGAACATGAGAAACAACGTATATGTATATATATACTTACGGTAGGATAATGGTTAGTTTGTGTCAAAAGCAAAATACATAATAACAAATAGAGAAGAAAGCTTTGGCAGAAAATGTTTAACACGGTAAATATAATGAAAATGTGCTACAGCAGAATAACAAGTACAGCAAGTAAAAGCACCACAGCAGGACAACTGATGCAGCAGAAGTGATAAAAAACGTGCTACGGCAGGATGACTAAATACGGCAGATATAAGTTATAATGAGAGAAATCAAATATATTTGCAATCCAAATCAAGTATTGAATCTGCCCATAGAATAAGTAAACCAAGAAGGAACCCAAACTCCAACTTCAACAACCTTATCATGGGCTCTTGCCATAAAAGTGGTTCATTTTGGAGAATAGGCCTAAATGGCTACTAGCTATTACTTTTGGAGATTTCAAAGAGTGGGTTTGCTAAGAGTGAGGGAAAAAATGGTCTATTGATGCATGCCCCTATTCCTACCGCGTTTTCTCTCTTCTTTTTCTTTCTTTCTTTCTTTCTTTTTCTCCCCTCTGGATGTTTTTATTCTTCCCTTGTTTTTCACTCTTTCCCCTGTTTTTTCCTCTACCTCCGTCCTCCCTTTTCTGCTGTGGCTACCTCTCTTTTATAGTGAGCTAATTCAATGGGATTTCTCCCTTTTACCCCTAGGGCTTCACCAACTGTTTTTGGTTTGTTGTGGGCATCCTTTCAAGATTACCCATCCACCCATTGGTTGCCACTGTCATTCCTCAGAATACATCAGTTGCATCATTACTTATTCCACGACAAAATTCCATTTTGTTTGTTCTTGCCGTATACCTCTACCTCACTACCTAGCTCTATGACATGCATCAGTGGTCCCAACCATTTATTACTTCTTTTGGATAAGATATCATCCCAGCAGGATATGTTCCCAAAAGAAGTCATGGCAGGAAACCAAATATAGACCCCCTTTTCCCCCCACCACTAAACCACGCCCTCTGAATCTCTTTGACCATGGGCCCACCTCCCTTGTATTGGCTGGGTACAGGTTGGTGGTGCCCCGGCCCTTCTGTTCTTGCTCCACTGTATTTTGTTTTTGTCTCCCACGCCATTCCTGCCGCAGCAGATCAGCTCTGTTTTGTCCTGCTGCAAGTTTTCCACACGTTTCCTGTTGTGTTTGTCATTTTCTTTAGTTTGGGCTTTTCTTTCCTTCACGCGTCTCCTGCTGCTAACACTTCTTGCTGCTCCTTGTTTCCTTTCATCGTTCTTTTTCATATCAGTTTTCACGCCTATCTTTTTTTATACAAAAGGATTTGGGCCTTGCTCTTCATTGGGCTTTCTTCCTCATATGCCTTTGGGTATAGATTTGCAAAAATGGGCATCAACATTTAGCCCCCTGAGCATATGGATTGCTCCTGCAATTCGTATGCGAAATTCATGCAGTTTTTCTTTTGCGGGTTGTTTAACAACTCACATGCGAATGCTTCTCTTCTTTTCTTCACGTGCCTGCTGTTTCAATATTTACTCTCCTTGGGCAAGTTGTTTTCTTTCTTTCTACAATTTTACGACCCTCCAAGGGTAGCCAAAAAGTTGTTGTTCATGGGGGTGGTGCTGGGTCTGCTAGGTCTCTTTAGGCCTGCTGTGTGCTTTCCTTTTGCCCTTCATGACTTGTGCCTGCTAGGCCTCTTTGGGCTTGCTGTATGCTTTCCTTTTGCCCTTCATGACTTGTGCCTGCAAGCCCAAAGAAGGCCTCTTTGGGCCTGCTATATATTTTCCTTTTGCTCTTCATGACTTATGCCTGCTGGGCCTCTTTGGGCCTGCTGTATGCTTTCCTTTTGCCCTTCATGGCTAGGCCTCTTTGGGCCTACTGTATGTTTTCCTTTTGCTAAATTCCATTAGCCCAGTACTATCATTGGGCTTGTACTATGCAGTTTCGGGCTTCCTTGGCCCATTTCATTGCTTTCGGGCTCCTTTGTCCCATTTTATTCTTTTGGGCATCCTCGGCCCGTTTCATCACTTTCGGGCTCCTTTGTCCCATTTGGGCTCCTTTGTCCCTTTTGGGTATCCTCGACCCATTTCATCACTTTCGGGCTCCTTTGTCCCATTTGGGCTCCTTTGTCCCTTTTGGGTATCCTCAACCCGTTTCATCACTTTCGGGCTCCTTTGTCCCATTTGGGCTCCTTTGTCCCTTTTGGGTATCCTCAACCCGTTTCATCACTTTCGGGCTCCTTTGTCCCATTTGGGCTCATTTGTCCCATTTTATTCTTTTGGGCATCCTCGGCCCATTTCAATTCTTTACTCCCATGGGCTTTTACTAATTTCATTGGGCTTCCTCGGCTCAACTACTGTATACTCATCCTTGGGGCTCATGGGCTTGCCATCAATCCCTACTCTCTTTACATTACTTTTGAGCCTGTCACGGCTCGTTCTTACTTTTTCACGTCATACACTGCCCATGGGTTTGTTATTCTCTCTTTCTTGGCTCCTTTAAGCCCGTTTGCTCCCTCAAGACCCATTTGTTTATTTCATGGACCTGTGATCCATTATTCCTACCGCTTGGGCTTAATGGTTTTTTTTTCTCACTTTACTAACTCTTTTCTTCCCATATGGTTTTCATTCAAAGGGATTGTTGATGATGATGATGTGTGCATCCTTCTCTTCATCATTTCTTTACTTGTTTCTTGGTTTGCTTCTTGAAAATTCCTTGTGATCTTGAACTTCTACAATGGTACTCATTTCTTTATGTCTGCGGCAATTTGTATTTTTATTTCTTTACATTTCTGTAGTAGCACGTACTCATTTCTTTGCTTTTGTAGGGATAAATACTCATTTTTCTGCTTCCGCAGAATATGTAGACACTTTCTGCTACGATACATGCACTTATTTCTCTGTGTTAATGCACCTCTTACTCTGCTTCTGCTAGAGCATCATCTATACTGTAGGAAGTGAAGGTTATGGCAGATTCTGCGGCAGAAGAGTTAGGCTTGACTGCTTACTTTCCCCACGTATTCCTTAGCCTCATCTCTTCATCTCTTCATCCTTTCTTGTTGGGTTCTTCTTCATTATGATGTTTTACATTTTTCTCATCTCTGCAGAATGCTCAAAATTGGTTCTTTTGGATTCCTTAACTCTTCTTTCTGCCAACTTTGTGAACAACACTTTTGCGGAGCAAGGATCCTTCTTACAGTCTTCATTTTTCTTTTCTTTTAGTCACTTAAGGTTGCTTCACTTCGGGCTTCATTCATTCTCTAAAAATAGAGAAAGTGTTGTCTTCTACTACCTTCGCATCTAAGCCGACGACTGAAAAGAGTTTCATCAAAACTACTCTGCCACATCACTTCCTTCAAGTAGAGTTCTTTCACAAGAGGAAAGCTTCCTCTAAGTGTGTAGATCAAAGGGTGACTTCACTCCGTTTTCTTGTGCCTTCTTCTTCTCTTTGCATTCACGTATCTTCATTTTTTTTTCTTAAAACAAAGCGTAAAGCTAACATTGCAAGCCCTTATCATAATGGAGTAATCTTTCATTTGCTGATAATACTTTCTGCTGTGTTGAAAAACACATGTATTCTTTGCCAGGATGAAGTTTCTGCGGAGAAAGATGTTGGGCCTTGTGGAAAGGCAAGTTTCTTTCAGTGATGATGTATTTATGGAAGACCTCCTTATTCGGAGCTGCTACTGACATGGGCAAATGTATTGTTGCAATAATAGAGGACCTTTTAGCCCCCAAGATCATCAATACTCTTGTTCCTTTGCTGTTTGCATTACGGGCTGTTTATGATTCTGCCATAAATTCTGGTCCTGCTGCAAAATTGATCTTCCCGCAGAAGTGACTGAGTCTGCCACTCATTTTAAGGTGCCTACAAGTGGTGCCGCTATAGATGTTTTTTCCAAGGGGAAATGAGGATGCTTTTATGAGAAATCTTCACTTTTCTAAACACTTTCTTTGTCATTCTGCCACAGCCGCTATTGGTGAGGATATCACTGCCTTTTTGATGAAAAAGGCACAGATGTTGTGAACTAAATCTCTTAACTTTGTTGTAGTCTTCCGCAGATCTTGTTTCTCCCAATTCTTCTTTCTCTTGTTGCTAAGCTTGGCTGTGTCTCTCCAATTCTTGTGGTCTGCCATTGAATGCGTTGCTCGAGAGATGTTTGGACTTCATCGTTGATTTCCACCTTTTGTTCCTATTGTGAGTTCCTTTGTCACTCAGCTTTTCTGCGGAGCACTCTTGGAGTTTTAAAGTCTCACGGAGAGCATTTATTTTCTGCTGTAGTGCTTGTTGGTTCACCTTTACATATGTTTCTGCCGTATCTTTCTTCATGGCAGGCCAGTAGTAACCCATTTGCAGTAGACATCTGTAAAGCCTTTTCTTCCTCTGGTGCTCCCCACACTCTACTGAGTGTACTTCTTTTATAATTTCTTTTGCTTCTTCAAGGCCCAAACATCTTAAGGGGTCCCCACCATACCCTTTTTTGAAAAGGACCATATCACGCAAAAAATATTGTGTTACCAACCTCTTAAGCTTGTATATTTTGCTGTGTTTTTGCGACAGGATGCCTTCTGTCAGGTACTGCATGAATAGGCTTCTCCAGTCTCCGCTAATGAACACAGTGTAATTTTTCTCTCTGTCTGCCGCAAGCTGGCAGGTCCCACATTGGGTTTGGACTTGATCTGCATATTTACCCATACTTGGTCAATAAAAGTATGCCCTTTGGAGTCTGCAGTAAAGGCTGACTTCCCTGCAGGACCCGTAAGTCTTGTCATATACTTCTTTTAACTTTCTTTGGGCTTCCTCCTGCCGCACGCACTTGGACAAGACACCACTTGGCATCCTGCGGTACAATTCTTCTTTCACCAGGACGTAGTCTTTCAATACTTTTAGCTTTGCGTCATTTCCTTCCTTCATCAAAGCTTCTTTTATAGGGATCTGCCAGTCCCCTTCGCACTGTTCTTCTTTGAATCTTTCTTTTAGCCTCTCAATTATGGACTCTTTTCTCTTGCTGACCTCTACTCTGGTGCTATCCCCTTCGAACATTATTTGCGAGCCTAGTGCGGCCAAAGCATTGGCAAACCGATTTTCATTCCTTGGAGCATGTTCTATTTCAAGAGTTGAAAACTTTTCTTCCACCTTCTGGGCCATTAATGCATCAATGGCACATGAATTGGTGGCTAGGTAGAGTAACAATGGCTTTTTGTGGATTGGGGCTTGCACCGTAGGAAGGTTCATCATGATCTGTTGTAACCTTTTGAAGGCTACCTGTTGTACTTCTTTCCTCAAAGCTTTTCCCCTTCTATCTCAGCGTGGAATACCCTGGCAGGCAGAGTGGAACGCCCTGGCAGGCTGAGTGGAACGCTCTGGCTTTGGCCCTTCTATCTCAGCGTGGAATTCCCTGGCAGGCAATGTGGAATGCCTTGGCAGGCAGTGTGGAACACCCTGGCAGGCTGGGCTACTAGCTTGGCCTCGCGGTCCACATTCAATGTATGCACTATTAGCCCAGGATCCCATCCTAGCATTTTCACTATAACCCCATGTGAAGACATCTTTGAATTCTTTCAGCAATAGTATTAATTATGATTTCTCCTTTTCTGAAATTTTTGAGCTAATTGAGATGGATCTTGGTTCCTGTGGGTCCGACCCCAGGTTAATTTCCTCCAATTTTCCTTCTGCCACAACCTATATATCCTTTTCTGCCACAACTTCTTTGTTTTTCCCTCCATTACTCTCCTCCTCCAAGCTTTCTTGAACCACGCAACACACCAAGCTTTTGTAGAAGATACATGATGTTGCTACTTCATATTGATACTCTAAGCACTTTGCGGCAAGCTTTCTAAATTTACTGCAGAATGGGCCTTAGCCCTCCAGCATGTGGGACAACTGGATGAGTCTTTGGCTTTTTGAAGAAGACTTCCCAAATTTTGTTGCAGAATGAGACAGCCCCCAGTATACAAGAATAAGCCCTTAGCTTTCAGTATGAGGCTTCCCATGTTTGTCGCAGAATAAGCTTTAGCCCCTAGCATGTGAGACGACTGGATGAGTCTTTAGCTTTTTGAAGAAGACTTCCAAATTTTGTTGCGGAATGGGACAACCCCCAATATACGAGAATAAGCCCTTAGCTTTCAGCAGGAGGCTTCCCGTGTTTGCCGTAGAATGAACTTTAGCCCCCAGCGCGTGAGACAACTGGATGAGCTTGATATCACTTTCTCTTAGTGTTGATGCTCCATCATGTGGTTCATGCATTCTTTAGTAAAAAAACTTAGATGCTATGGATCTACAAGTTGCCATATTGTAGAAATTCTTCGTTGCTAGAGAATTTGGGAAAAAGTTACTTCCCAAGCATGCTTTGACTTCGTTCCATTGCAAGCACAATTGTTTCCCATGTATTTTCTGCTACATATGATTATGGCTATAGCTCTTTCGCAAATTCTTTCTAAAGACTTGCAATCATGGCTCCTTTGTGGGTTTGATTGAGTGTAGCCCCCATTATGGGTTTTTGCCAAGAACTCATAACCATGGTTCCTTTGCTGGCTTTTAGCCAAGAATTCATAACCACGACCCTTTTACTGGCTTTCGCTACTGAGACCCATTATTCATAGGTTTCTTCTTTGCTTGCTTTGAGTATGGGAATATTTAGATGGAGCTTGCTACATCTCTTGCTTCATGGTTGGCTAGTAATAGCCAAAAGTCAGTGACTTCTAATATAGAATTTCCCATTACGTGCCAACATCTTCCTAGGACAGCATGCTTCTTTATTCTTGTGACAGAATACCCTGCAGCAGAACGCCTTCAATAAAAACCACGTAATAGATTTCTGCGGTAATAAGACAAGCAACTCTATTTACGGCAGGATGTGAGTCAGCAATTGTTTCTGCTATTTCCCTTTTGTACACAAGCCAAAAGAAAGAGCTTTGAGTTTGTCACTATTGCAGAGTTCTTCTAGGATGAGACATAGGCATCAATGAGCTTCATGACTTGAAGAGTGATGGTGGAGTTGCATAGTTCGTAGGACAAGTAATCTGATACATTCTTTTTTAGAAACATCATAAAGATAATGATCATTAATGCCACTCTAGGCATAAATCCTCTGAGGTGATTCGCAGAAAACTTCTCAACTCTTCAAGGTTGTTGAATCGGTTTGCTAGACCCAATAATGGACAAAGAGCGGCTTGTAGATTTGGGCTTCTTTATGGAGAGTATGCAGTAACTAATGATTGGCTTCATTCCAAGGTCTGGATTCAATTTGGACACTTCACCACCTTATCACATGCCTTCCATGTATGCTTTGGTTGAAAGCGGATGTTTCGATATCGCCGAATCGATTACTTCTCCCTCCTCCCTACATTGATACTGATATATTTGCTGATGTAGTAGCAAAAAATTGATTCGGCAAAAGTGAATATGAAATGCTTTGTATGCACCTCTCTTACTTTGAGAACAAATCTCAAATGTGTTGTGCTGAATTTTGTGGTAGGATGTTCTGTAAAAGGGATTGCTGGAATACAAAATTCTGCTGTAAAATATTCTGTCGTGAACAGTCTGCCGAAGAACAGTCTGCCGTGAACAGTCTGCCAAAGAACATTCTGGAATTCAGCACATTCTGCTACAAATAATCTACGGAGAGATCTACGTTCTGGCTTCTGAAATTTTCTGCTATAAAATATTCAGCAGATGAACATTCCGCACTTCTGAAATTCAATAGATTCTGCTGTGAATAGCCCGCCGAAGGATCTGTATTTTCTACTACAAAATTTATGCGGAGGGACATTTTATACTTTTGGAAAAGTCTGCTAAGGGATACTTTACGGAGGAAATAGTGATTTGCAATAGTATAGTAATGATGAAAGTTTTCCTTTGGCTGCTATAGCTTCATTTTTTTTTTTTTTTTTTAGCTTTTGGTTCTTGAAGGGAAGTAGAGCTAGAATTACTGGCATAAAAAAAAAATGATTGAAACCTTGTGAGGGAATGAAGGGATTTTTCTCCTCTAAGTGCTGGACCCAAAGGTGAAGATGGAGAGAGTTTAGAAAGCTTCTAGTGTTTCCTTGAAAGAAATGAGAGCAAAAGGTGATAAGTGGCTTAGAAAGTTTTTAGGAGAGTTGCATGTTTGAATGAGTGGCTTGCCACATGTCTCACATGCATGACAAGGAAACAAGTGGCATTTAAAGGATAGGACCAAGTATTGTGAAGGCCTTCTATTGTAGAATTTTTAATATATTTCTGCTCTGTTTTAACATTACTGTGCAGAATTCTGCTACAGCACTGTCCTGCGGTAACGCTGCTGTATTCTGCCACAGAATTCTGCTACGATCCTACTGTAACGTTGCTGCATTTTGCCACAGAATTCTGCTGCAGCACTGTCCTGCTGTAACGTTGCTGTATTTTGCCACAGAATTCTGCTACGGTACTGTCCTGTGGTAACGCTGCTGCGTTCTGCCATAGAATTCTGCTATGGTACTGTCCTGCGGTAACACAGCACGCTGCTGCGTTCTGCCATAGAATTCTGCTATGGTACTATCCTATGGTAATGCTGCTGCGTTCTGCCATGGAATTCTGCTATGGGACTGCTATGACGTTTTAGATACTTCCCTGAGAGTATGGCTTGGAAGGTTTAAGAACATCTGCATGTCTTGCTTAGGTAAGGACTTGGAAACATGTTTGCGAGGGAAAAATTTCTCATTCTCCCCATCTTGATCCCAACTCCCCAGTGGAGTCGCCATTTTAATGTGGGGGCCTTTTTTGTGTGTTGGGCTGGGCTGTCTGCCGCAGTAGTAGGCCCGAGTATTCTGAGTAAGAGAGTTGAGACCGGTCCAACTGGAACTCAACTTGGGCTGGCTTGTGCGCAAATGTTGAGTCCAAGTCCAAGGGAAGACGCTGCGAAATGGGCTTATCCTTTGTTCCTGCCGCATGAACTTTTCTCCAGTTTCTACCGCAAGATTGACTTTTCTGCCGCAGAAGGAACTACTCTCCAGTTTTGCCACAGTCTAACTTTTCTGCTGTGCAGCAAGACTTTCTACAATGCAGTAAAACCGTCTACCGTGCAATAAAAGTTTCTGCTATGCAGTGAAGCTGCCTGCTGTGCAATAAAGCTGTCTGCTGTGCTTTAAAGCTGTCTGTCGTGCTTTAAAGATGTCTGCCGTGCAGTAAAACCTTCGGCAATGTGCCTAACTGCCATTTTTACTGCAGAAATACTTTTATACTTCCTGCGCACAAACAAATTTAAAACCTAAAGAAAATACCCATCAAATAAGTGTTAGTTTAAGCGGGTTATCATATTCTCAAGTATATATACATACGTATATAAGTATATATACTTATACGCATTCACATATATATCTATAAATATATTTTTCCAGAACATGAGAAACAACGTATATGTATATATATACTTACGGTAGGATAATGGTTAGTTTGTGTCAAAAGCAAAATACATAATAACAAATAGAGAAGAAAGCTTTGGCAGAAAAGGTTTAACACGGTAAATATAATGAAAATGTGCTACAGCAGAATAACAAGTACAGCAAGTAAAAGCACCACAGCAGGACAACTGATGCAGCAGAAGTGATAAAAAAGGTGCTATGGCAGGATGACTAAATACGGCAGATATAAGTTATAATAAGAGAAATCAAATATATTTGCAATCCAAATCAAGTATTGAATCTGCCCATAGAATAAGTAAACCAAGAAGGAACCCAAACTCTAACTTCAACAACCTTATCATGGGCTCTTGCCATAAAAGTTGTTCATTTTGGAGAATAGGCCTAAATGGCTACTAGCTATTACTTTTGGAGATTTCAAAGAGTGGGTTTGCTAAGAGGGAGGGAAAAGATGGTCTATTGATGCATGCCCCTATTCCTGCCACGTTTTCTCTCTTCTTTTTCTTTCTTTCTTACTTTCTTTTTCTCCCCTCTGGATGTTTTTATTCTTCCCCTGTTTTTCACTCTTTCCCCTGTTTTTTCCTCTACCTCCGTCCTCCCTTTTTTGCTGTGGCTACCTCTCTTTTATAGTGAGCTAATTCAATGGGATTTCTCCCTTTTACCCCTAGGGCTTCACCAACTATTTTTGGTTTGTTGTGGGCATCCTTTCAAGATTAACCATCCACCCATTGGTTGCCACTGTCATTCCTCAGAATACATCAGTTGCATCATTACTTATTCCACGACAAAATTCCATTTTGTTTGTTCTTGCCGTATACCTCTACCTCACTACCTAGCTCTATGACATGCATCAGTGGTCCCAACCATTTATTACTTCTTTTAGATAAGATATCATCCCAGCAAGATATGTTCCCAAAAGAAGTCATGGCAGGAAACCAAATATAGACCCCCTTTTCCCCCCACCACCAAACCACGCCCTCTGAATCTCTTTGACCGTGGGCCCACCTCCCTTGTATTGGCTGGGTATAAGTTGGTGGTGCCCCGACCCTTCTGTTCTTACTCCACTGTATTTTGTTTTTGTCTCCCACGCCATTCCTGCCGCAGCAGATCAACTCTGTTTTGTCCTGCTGCAAGTTTTCCACACGTTTGCTGTTGTGTTTGTCATTTTCTTTACTTTGGGCTTTTCTTTCCTTCACGCGTCTCCTGCTGCTAACACTTCTTGCAGCTCCTTGTTTCCTTTCATCGTTCTTTTTCATATCAGTTTTCACGCCTATCTTTTTTTATACAAAAGGATTTGGGCCTTGCTCTTCATTGGGCTTTCTTCCTCATAAGCCTTTGGGTATAGATTTGCAAAAATGGGCATCAACATTAGGCAAGGGTGTTGATCCTTCTCTCTATAGAAGCATGATAGGTAGTCTTCTTTACCTTACTGCTAGTAGACTTGACATTAGTTATAGTGTCGGTGTGTGTGCTAGATATCAGGCTAACCCTAAAGAATCTCACATGACTGCTTTAAAAAGAATTATAAAGTATGTCAAAACCACTGCTGAGTTCGGTGTGTGGTATAGCAAGGACACTAATGGTGTCTTAGCTGGGTACTCTGATGCTGATTGGGTTGGAAATGCTGATGATAGAAAGAGTACCTTGGGGGTTTGTTTTTATGTGGGTAACAATCTTGTCTCTTAGATGAGCAAAAAGCAGAACTCCATCTCCTTATCCACTGCCGAAGCTGAGTACATCGCTGTCGGTAGCTGCTGCACCCAACTCCTCTGGATGCAAAAACTCCTCCATGATTTTGGTATTTGTCAAGAGCTTCTCACTATTTACTGTGACAATACCAATGCCATCAATATCTTTAAGAACCTGGTTCAACATTCTAGAACCAAACACATAGAGATTCGACATCACTTCATTAGGGAGCTTGTCGAAGATGGTACTCTCACTCTTGAGTTTATCCACACTGATGATCAGAAGGCTGACTTGTTCACCAAACCTCTTGACAGCAAACATTTTGAATTCGTTCGTCAGAACATTGGTGTCATCTCCATGGATTGATCTCCTTCTCTTGTCCTTCGTCCTCATGCATTTGCATCTAGTTTTTGCTTTGCTTTGCTTTGATAACATGTTTTTGTTTGTTTATTTTCAGTTTTGTTTATTTTGTTTTTGATATAAAAATAAAAAAAAAAATTGAAAAGTTGAAAAATACAAAAACAGTGTGTGTTATGTGTACTTTGGTATTTGTGTACCTTTGATGGCCAATGAAACAAAGTTTTCTAAACTTTGTATCTCTTGTAGCTTAGATGAGCATCTCTATGCACAACTAAGCAAGTGAGCTTTGTGGCTCTTGTTTGTGATGAGTAAGATTAAGTTATCTCTTAAACTTAACACTCATATCACTCTTTTTGACGGGTAGGACTAGAAAATCCTAAGAGAAAGGCATAAATGACCATCTCACCACTGTTGCCCGCCAATCATAGTATGACACCTGTATGCTTCGGCATAGCAAAAGTGCAGTGTCATAGACACCTGTATGCTTTGGCATAACAAAAGTGTAGTGTCAAAGACATCCGTATGCTTCGACATAGCAAAAGTGCAATGTCTATGCTTAACATGTTGGGTATTTCTTTTCTCTCTTTTTATGCCCATGCATGATATGCTTAAAAGAAAATATGCAAAGAAAATAAAAAGCAAAAAGATTAAAATGCTTTAAATATGATTGCAAACGTGTTTTTTTGGAAATGTGTGAGTTATAGAATGTATCTCAAAGGTGATAGTTCCCATCAAACAGTTATGATTGTGTGTGAGTTAAAGTTATTTTCTCATATCTCAGATCGTCATAACTTGTATACACGTGCAATCTTGCGATGTTTTTCACACACAACACGCAATATTCTTTGCTACTCTTGATACATGTGCAAGTACAATGTGATTTGGCCATCACAAGTGTTTACATATGCTAATGTATGCTCACTAAACTGTCTTGACTTGTTTTTGAAATATAAAATTGGTTAGACTTGTTTAGTGTGTGTGTGTATTTTTGAAGATCCATGTGCTAAATTTCTTTTTGAGAGATGATTTTGAGAGCTTTTTATGTTGAGTGGATCATTGGTTGAGGTGCTTGTTGGATTGCATTCATGTCTGTGTTTTTCACTTCTCGAAAAACTGCTTTTCACTGTTGTCTCGACACCTCCTCGACACCTCCTCGATACCTGGTCATCTGTCGAGCTTCTCATGCCTTTTCTAATCGCAATCTTGACACCTGTCTTGACACCTTATGGATCGATCGAGAAATCTTCTGTCTTTTTGATACCTTCTCAATACCTTGTCGATCGATCGAGCTTCTTATATTTGAAATTGGTTTTGCACCTTGACACCTCTCGATACCTGCAACTGTCGAAGGCAAATTTCTCGACACCTTCCTCGATAACTTACTCGATACCTCTCGACACCTCAGCTGTCGAGAATTACTGAGGTGTCTATAAAAGGTCAGATCACAATTTTCCTCTCATTCTGTCGATCTCTCTCGATCTATCCGAAGACTTTTTACCTCCCAAACAAGTTTCTCTCACTCAAATCTTCAAATCTTCATCATTTTTGGTCTTCCCTTGATTTCCATCACCTGGTATGTTCATTTTCCCTTCCTTTTTCATGCATTTCATGTTTTGAAACCTAGGTTTTGGGATTTTTTGAAATTTCTGGGGTTTTTCAAAATTGATGAGTTTTTCTTCAAATTTTGGGTTGGGTTTGCACTTAAATATTTTCAAAATATCATACATTGCATTTCATATGCATTAGAATGGTATTTACATGCATTTAGATGTGTGCTCTATGTTTGTGTGCTGCTAGGATTGGATTGGGCTGAGCCCATGATGTTTTTTTTCTTTGCATGTCACATGCTCATGCATTCCCATGCATACGTACTTTTTGTTCAATATATTTGATCTATTTGAACTGTGTTGGGACTTTTCTGATTGTCTCCCTCTCTATCTTTTTCTCATTCTTTTACGTTAGTAGTGTCTATGACACCCAAACGTAAATTCACTCCTGCTCGGAACCCTCTGCGTTCTGGAGCTTCCTCTTCTTCTGACTCTGCTCCTCTTAACCTTCAGTTCCGTGATGGAGATGCCCACAAGGCATTTTCGGAGAACTTTTCTCGACGAGGTGTTCATTCGGAATGCCAAGTCATTCTGGCAGACTTCGCCGACACTGACCTTCCCTCTTTCATTCACAGTAGGGGATGGGAGTCACTATGTGACGTCTCGGTCACTTGCCCTCTCGTGCTGATACAGGAGTTTTACTCCAACATGCACGGGATAGATCATTCAGTACCTCTCTTTTTCACTCGCGTTCAAGGTACGCGCATTCCTGTCACACCGCAGCTAGTTGCAGATGTGCTTAAGGTACCTAGGATAGATTTTCCTGATTACCCTTCCTGTGAGCGTCTGAGGACTGTGTCCAAAGATGAGGTCATCTCTGCCTTCTGTCAGTGTCCTGCTGATTGGGGTGAGCATCAGTACACATCATGTAGACCTTTTGCTAAAGGTCCTAGATTTCTTAACATGGTGATGACTTTTGTGCTCCATCCACTCTCTCACTACAACTCTATCACAAAGCCTCGTGCTCGATTTTTGCTATCACTTCTAGAGCAACTTACTATAGATTTTCCTTCTCATTTCATCTTTTCTATCATAGATGTCCATCTAGATTCGGCGTCCCGTGATAAGCTCATATTTCCTTCCGCTATCACGAGGATCTTACGCAATTTTTCTATCCCTTTTCCTGTGTTCGACCACTTCACTCACATTTGTGCCATAGATGCCACTACCGTAAAACGTATTGAGGCTCAGTTTAGGTCGCGACAAACGGATGCCACTCCTCCCTCCCGTTCAGCTCCGTCCAGATCAGCTCCATCCAGATCCGCTCCATCAACTTCTGCTCCTTCTTCCTCTACGAGCGATGTATCTCTTGGAGATATTATGGCGCAGCTGCAGCGTATGGACACTCGCCTTGATACACTCTCCGTTGCGTTGTATCAGGTGAATATTCGTGTTGGTCGTATTGCACGATGGCAGGCGACCATGGGTGGTTTTGCTCCAGAGGCCACTCCTTCACCACTTACTCCAGCAGCTTCAGATTCTGAGGATGAGGATGATGATGATGATGATGGGGATGCTAGCTCTACTGATGAGATGTCTACATGACACTCTACCTTTTGTCACTTGTGACAAAAAGTGGGAGTAGTTTTGGGATTATGAGAGTAGTCATCTTAGGGGGAGAGTTAGTATAAGACATTTTGATAGGGGGAGTGTTGATATTTTTGAGGGATGTAGTGAGGTTTTGATGTATCTTTTCTTTTCTATTCTTTATAGATACATTGATCTTGTATATGAGGTCTTTTGACCAGTTTTACATACATTGTACTTATTTTCTATATATGTGGATGTATGTTTCTTTCACCTCTCTCTTCATGTGTTGTTTCTTCTCTATCTTTATGCACATGTTCTTTATACTTGTATGCAATCTATTTATTTCTGTTTCACACAAGATGCCTTGATGAGTTTTGTTTAAAGTGTTTCAGAAATACAGGTTGTCAAAGTCTACTTGCCATAAACTCTCTTCTTGCAAAGTTTTTCAAGAGTTTGTGTTAGGATAGATTTTATTGTATTCAACAAGTGAATATGAGTTGAGTGATTTATGACTTCTCTCATATGTTCATTTGTTTGTTGTGGTTTTGTCACGGATTGCCAAAGGGGGAGATTGTTAGGACATATGTGTGTTCACTACATATGTCACTTATTTATGTAAATTGGCTAATCCTTTTTGACAAAACACACTCTACTTGTAATTGGGTAGTTCTAGCTGTTTTTAATACTTCAAGAAACAAGGTTTCAAGATCAAGTGTTGAAGTCATCAAGTCTGTCCAAGAAAAAGCAAGCTGAAGTGCAATTTCATTAAATTTCGACACCTGCTCGATAGCTACCTCGACACCTGCTATCTGTCGAGAATTATAAAATTAGTTTTTCTAATTTGATTTCCTTGGGATCCGTGAATATGCTTTTGGGCCTTCTTTTCTTCTAACCCTAAACATATAAAAGGATTGTTTTAAGAGCCGTCAAATTGTACACAAGTTGCAAAAGCATTGAGCAATCTCTGTTCAAGCAAATTGTGATCAAAAGACGAAATTCTTAACCTAGTTCATCTTCTTTCAAGAAGTTGCTATGTATTTGCACCATAGGGTTTTGTAACCAAGCATCTTCCTGATCTTCATCGTATAGGATGAATTGAAGAATTTTGCAGCCAACCTCTCCTTCTTTGTTGGTGTTTGAAGTCGCGTGCTGGGATCCGCGCATTGGTTAGTCACGTACTTGGGAGCCGTGCATCAAAGGTGAAAATTGTCACTACAGATCAAGTCTAATTGGGTATTGGGGTAAGGGTTCAACTGTAGGTTGGTAAGGCACTTGGGATTCCTTTACTTGTAACCGCTTGATTTGATAATAGTGGAGTTTCGGGAGTGGTGACCTGAAAATTACCCGGTGGGGTCTTTGCCGTTAGGGTTTTCCCTATTCATAAACAAATCACCGTGCTATTTAATTTCCGCTGCATATTTAGTTGTTTGGTGATTTGTTTGTGCTTGCACGTATTTGCATGTTAAATTAATTAATTAATAACTTGGCTAATTAATTAATTGATTGTATCATAAGGGGTCATTCAGTTTGTGGCCTATCACAATTGCTCTTGACCTTTATTCTTGTAGCTGCCTGCATAATAGTTCAATGTAAGGATTAGATTTATAGTGTTGTTCTTTTTTATTGCTTTTTTTTCCTTTCTTTTTTAATTTTGTTACTACCTTTTTTGTGTTGTGGGTCATATATGAGTTTTTATGTATTTAGGTTAGGTATTTGTACTAATATATGATTGTTTGTTTCTATGTTTAAAATTGATTTGGTTTTTTTATTTTTTAATGTTTGAGACGGTAACATTATTGGTTTATATTGTGTTTTCCGTGTGATAGAGTTTTAGTAATATTCGTGTGATAGAGTTTTAGTAGTTAGAAAATTGAATGATAGAGTTTTAGCAGTATCCATGCCTCCAGAAATTCAATTTGCTAAGGTATTTTAGTAGTTAGCAAATTGAATTACAGAGTTTAAAATTCAATACTATACTCAGAACATGATACTTCTCCTTTTTTCTTGGTCTCCTCATTTAAGTGAATCCCTCCTTCATCATAGAAATTGATTTAAAATTCCTTCTATTAGTTTTGATTGTTCTCTTGGCTATATCATAAAAGACTGTTTTTTAATATAATCTTTTTATGGTAATTATCGTCATTTTTGTTGTAGTTTAATCAAAATAAGATTATGCTAGATCTGCATAATTAGTAGTTGTTGCATCTTCATCTTTATCACAAGTTTAAGATAGCGATTACCCTTATCAATAGCTGCTGCGTCTTCTTTATTGCCAAACTTGATTATCTTGACAAAAATATTTATTTATCTGATTGTACCACATGTATTTATTTACTTATGGATTCTACTTGATTGTAAGGTTTTTATGTCTAACTAGCTGGTATGCTAGCCAAACCGCCTACTTTTTTTTTTTTTTTTTTTAATATTTTACTTTGCCTCCAACACTATCATAATTAATTATCTCTTTAATGGCATGTACAGCCTCCATCACTATATATATATATATATATATATAGCTCTATAGGATCCAAGCAAGAAAGAGTTTAAGATGCTTGTTGTGTTATTCTCTCAAATTTTTTACAGCATGAACAACTTGTGGTATTGAAGAAATTACTGAATATATTATATCAATAGTTATTTGTTAATAGGTGTTTGACGACTTTTGAATATGAAAAGTTTTAGGTTAAATGGGTAACAACTTTAATTTTGTTATTTTTTGCTTTCTAAATTACTAATAGTGATTTATCATGTTAAGTTGGTAGTTTATTTGTATATTAATCAGCTACAATGTTGTAATGTTATTTATTTTTTCTTTCTAATTTGTGAGGTTTAATTCAAATAATTTTGAATAAGTCTTCTGAAATCAAATTCAATACAAAAGAAATTTTGCTAGGACTCTATAAGACTAAGGGGAGCTTGAAGATAATATAAGTTTTGGCCTCATATAATATACTTATATTGTGAGTTTCAGATGTTACAAGTAGTATTGTAGTAACTTAGATATGAAACTCTAGATGTAACACAAACAGATAAGGATAATGATATTCATTAATATTTGTCTTTTAATTTAAATGGTATTTTGCATAATTGCTTTGCATTCATTAGATTTCATTTTCAGTAATTTTCTCGTGCATCGCATGGGTTAGCTACTAGTTCATCCTTAAATCTAGAACATGTCGCACATCCTTTAACATCAACGTGCAACCATTGGTCTTGATGCACACATCACCAATTCCCACAATTTTTAAATAACTGGAGTTACCCATCTTCACAACACCAAAGCCGCTTGCTTTGTATGTGGTGAACAACCCTTTTGTGGGGATAAGCCTCATTAATGGGCCAGGCCGGGCCGACCCGGCCCGTTTTTACTTGGCCCATGGGTCTAATGGGCTGGGCTTAACAGGTTGTTGACTAGTCAATAGGTTGGGTCGGGCCGGGCTGGATGGAAAAACCCTAGCCCATAGCCCTACCCATGGGCAATGCCCATTTGGGTTTTAGCAGGCTGGGTTAGTGAGGTGGGTTTAATGGGCTACCCATGGGCATTTTTAACGGGTCTTCAATGGGGTTATAAAAATTAAACCAAAAAAATTATAATTATATATCATTACAAACTATCAAATTGAACAATTAAATCTACTAAAAAGATTCTATTAAAAAAAAATACTAAGACATACCTCTTAAAAAGGTACTAAAATAAGATTAATTAACTTGTATTGATAAGAATAAATAAGTACATTGAAATTTTCATTAACATATTAGACTGAAAAATTGTAATTGTATAAATATAACTATTAAAAATATAATACTATTATTCTATAGAGTATATAACTATAAGAGGGCAAAAATAATAAGAGATGAAAAATTGAGAATAGTCTAGGGAGAGTTTGAATTTGAGAGATTTGTTGTGAGTAAAATGAGAGAAATGGCATAGGTATTTATAGATTGGATACTTGAATACACACACACACAAAAAAAAAAAAGGAAAAAAAAGAGAGAGAACTGACTTTTGTATTGTTCAAACGGTAAGCATTCTTAAAGGAAATATAAGAATGCTTACCGTAAGAAAAGAATTTCTTCCATGAGTTCCAACCAACGGTAAGCTTTTTTTTTTTTAAAGGAATTTCTTCTATAATTGTAACTTGTAAGGAATGAATTAGAATTTATCAAAGGAAAGAATGACTTTCTTTCCAAAGGCACAGAGGTAGGGCAGTGGTCATCTTAGTAACTTAGTTTTAAAAATCAAAACTACTAGACTAATACCAATATATATATATATATATATATATATATATATTTATTATACACATTGTATCACAATCACTCTAAATATTTGGTGGTTAGGTGTGTGGTCTTAAAGTTTTTATAATGTCTAAAGTTCAATCCCTCACCCACCGAACCCCCAAATTATTTTGTTATGAATTTTGGGCAATGAGTCAGGCTAACGGGTCGGGCTAATGGGCTGGGCTAATGGGCCGGCCCACTGAGCGCCCATGGGTAAAGAAACTAACCCATAACCTGTCCCATTGGGCTACTGGGCTACCCACAGGCTTCAATATTACTAGGCTGGGCTGCCCATTGGCTTGGTGGGCTAGCGGGCTATTGGGCCAACCCATGGGTCATGGGCTATTTGATGACCCTTATGTGGGGATAACATGGTGGGAGGCCGCTAAATCAACAACCCACTCAACATAATTTTTAGCAACATGCTCACATGTTTGGTCTTCAAGAGAAAGCATCACAACATCCTCATGAAACACAACTGCTGCAGTATTCTTCTCATTATCATTTTTTTCATCTTTCTCTTCAGTTTGTTCTTTATTCCAATGCAAACAGTTTCTTTTTATGTGACCCTTTTTCCCACAATGGAAGCATTCTCTCATCTCTTTAAATTGATATCTACTTTTTTATTGTGACTTGTCATTAAATTTAGCCTGATCATCAGGCCCTTTGCTTCTATTTCTGCCCCAGATCTCCATGACAAGAGCTTGATTTTGTGCATTGTTTATACTAGCATCTCTTCTGCGAACCTCCTCACTTAGAATCAAATCTCGAATATCATCATATTTGAGTTTGCTCTTCCCTGCAGAATTGCTCACTGTCATTCTCATGTCCTCCCAACTGTTTGGCAAAGAAGCCAAAACAATTAATCCACGGATCTCATCATCAAAATCAATTTCCACAGAGGACAATTGATTTGTGATGGTGTTAAGCTCATTCAAATGCTGAGCCACAGTGGTACCTTCTACCATCTTCAAATTAAACAACTTCTTCATTAAATGCACCTTATTGTTAGTTGAAAGCTTTTCATACATGCTAGACAAAGCCTTCATAAGATCCATTGTGGTCTTCTCCTTCACAACGTTGTGTACTACTGATCTTGTCAAAGTTAATCGTATAACTTCTAGCACCTGTCTATCAAAAAGACACCATTATTCTTCTTCCATACTATCTGGTTTCTTCCCCAAAGAGAAAGATGTAATTTCTTCCCATACAAATAATTTTCGATCTACATCTTCCACTAGCCAAAGTCTATGCCGTCAAACTTCTTGATTCCTGACGTCTTTCCTTCTTCTCCAGCCATTGCTCCCAATTGAACCTATGCTCTGACACCACTTGTTGGAAAAAATTCTATATAACTGTGAATAAATTTTAGCAAGCATAGCAAAAGTACAACCACATAAGAACACAAAGATTTAAGTGGAAACCCTTTCTCTTTGAAGGGAAAAATCACGTAACAAATTCCGAATAATTTCACTATATTAAATAGAGATTACAACATTTAGAGATACAACTTGAAAAAAAAAAAAAAAAAAAAGGGCTCTCTTTTCCTTTTTACTCACCGCTCTCTTCCTTACTGTGTATCTCTCACAATTTTCTCTTACACTGTTTTTTTCTTTTCTCTTTTGCATGCTCTCACTCATGCAGTTCTCCAAGACTGCTCTCACTCACTGGAACTTCTTTTCACTCTTCTCTTCTACGCCAAATGGCCGAATGGCCTTTCCTTTTATTTCTTCCCCTTTTTCTTCTTTTCTTCTTTCCAAACTCTTCACATCAAGTCACACTAAATGTAAGCCAACTTGTCGTGACTTTTGTACATAAAGATGACTTCAATTCTTCCCATTGGAAAGCTTCTTCAGCAAGTTCAATTTGCTTTGCTGACTTCTTGGCAATTTTTCAACAAGCTCATTTAATGAGCTAAGACAAAGTGTGGGCTGGACCCACGTGGTGCAATGCACACCCAACAGCGATTACAGGTTTGATGTTATCCGAAGCTCAGCCTAACAATCAGGTGATTGTTACTTATCAAAAAAAAAAAAAAAATAATCAGGTGATTGTCCTAGTAGCCCAAAGCAAGGATTAGCTTCGACTCTCAACCAGGCAGTCCTTTGATGGATTGGATAGCCCTTGGGGAAATTCTAGAGATTGGGTCCTTGAATTGAGGGATGAGAGACAAGTGGTGATTCCACTTTCCCTTTATCTATCACCGAAGAGCCTCACAGATTTCACAGGCTCAGAGGACGACTGAAATAGTGAATATGGACATGGAAAGGAGCTCTTACTCAGGGAAGTTCCTTCTTTGGATTGACTCGATTGAGGTGATGAATCCGAAAGTGGTGTAGCTTGGGATGCATTATCTGTCAATGGGGGATCAGAGGGTGAGTTGTGGGGAAATTTTCAAAAAGAACTCGTCTGGCATTTGTTAAACTGAAAAGGGAAACACAACCACCATTTGATGAATCCTACGAAGGATCCTTGAAGCAACATTTATACCAAGGAGCCGAGAAAAAGAACCATGGGGAATACCAAGATTCCATTTTAGAAAATAAAAAATCAGAGAAGGACAACTTTGAAAGTTGGACTGAATGAATTCAGAGCAACCAATGATACTTGGTATTTCCATGCCACTGCAGACAAGCTACTCACACCCACCAATGACATGCAGTTCTGGGTCTGGCTAGCCAAAGCAATTCCTCTAATACATTAAATGTAGTTTGACTAATGATTCATACTCGGAAATAGCTATTACTAGAAATGTAAGTAATTGTTGGAGTCCTGGGTGTTGACAGTTTGAGTTTGCTCAGCATAGCATTTTGCATTCTTCAGAAGAAATCAAATAGGCAGAGACAAAGGTTTTAACCCACGCAAAAAGGGAATATCAAGAAGCTATAGAATCCCTTGTTTTCTAACCTCAATTTCCATGCATTTATGAAGAAAAAAATACGAAATGAATTGACTTAATGTGTTATACAACAAACAGACAAAAAAATGTTACATTCCCTACCATTGCTTGTGATATTAAAAACAGATAATTATTATAAAATTCATATAAATAATAAAATTGAATTAAAAGCATTACAATTTTTTAAAATTTTTTTTAATTAAAATAAAAAAGAAGAAGCAAAGGTCATAAGAGTCATTTACAAATAGGAACATTTTTTTGTCCTCTACCCTTATACATGACTAATCCTATCAAGCTCTGAATTTCAAAATGTCTTGATAATACATAGAACTATGAAATGAATGGAACTTAAAATTCGGCTCAAGTTTTAGAGGTCTCAAACGATAAGAGATCTAAAGAGTAAAGACACGAAGTTAATGTTGCAAAATTTGTGACACTCAGATTGTGACTTTGTTGGCCTTAGGATTGGTTGTGTGCACAGAGATAGCAACAATACCGCAAATTGAGAGATTTACGGCTTACCTTCTGGGTTCGTTTTTTCTCTTTATTTTCTCTCTAACCAAACGAAGCAGCGACAATTTTTTTTTTTTTTTTTTAACTTTATTTCATTGGGCTAGTAATTGGGCTGAATTTAAAGTTGGGTTCAGCTAAGAGTATAATTTCCTAGGTTGAGCCCAATTATGTCCAGACCTTTTTTTTTTTTTTTTTTTAATGAAAACTGAAAATTTCAATAAAAAATATTGGCCCGCCTGAACTACAGTTATAAGACATCTTCTATCCGATTGATAAACTTGTAACATGAATAGTATATTTAGTAAGGTTATATGTTACATAATTGCCCTGGCAATGAACATGTAAAATTGCTCGGAAAACAATTTTGCATATTGTATCAGATGATCAAAGGAGGTGTCGAATCCAATATAATGTAAAAGATTGTTATGTGATTTCTCTCTTCTTCTTCTTCCCTCTCTTTTCTTTTTTCATTTTTTTTTTTTTTTTGAGAAAAAGAGTAAGTAGTATTTTGTGATTTCTCAAATATATGAGTGTGTATTTTCTTATCATAAAGTGTTAAGAGTACTCTCGCATCAGTGCTTGTATAATAGAAAATGTACCACCTTTTAAGCAACCAAGCACAAAATTCACTCACATCATATCATATAAAGTTGTGTAAAGATACATGATTACTACAGTAATCATGTAAATTTGTACTAGCAATATTCATTTTGCATTACATCTAAGGTATAAAGGAAGCTAGTGGATGATGTTGTTATGTATAAAGAAAGAGAATCACTTTTTTATTTTTTTGATATTTTAATAAAATGTAGTGTAAAATAAATAATCTAATGTGTGATATTTTAAAAGTGAGTATATAAAAAAAAAAGAAAAAAAAGTAAGTTCTTATACTAAAATAGACATAAACTTTTGTACAAGCATGTGCGAATACTTGTTATCTATATTCAATCTATTTTTTTTAACCATCTCAAATATTTGTCATTACTTTTTTTTGGGTAAAAGATATTTACCATTACTGCTTTGATGTTTCTACTTTCTAAAGCAAATTATTGTACAAATAAGCGGTAAGAGCATCCACATCCAGAAATTCCACCATATCCTATTTTACCATCTCAAAAAGCTACTTTATCAATTATACAATACCATTTTACAATACACCCATCATCTCAACTTTTATTTTACCATCCTATACATTAAAATAATATAAATTACATAATAAAATAATATAAAAAAATCTCTCTCTTCTCCCTTCTCTCGTCATCTCTGTTCTCCCTCACTTTGTTTTTCTCTCTTTCTCATCCACCCTCCACCAACCTAAACCCAGAACAACCATACACGCCTTGCTGAAACTTGAAAAAAAGGCTTCATTTTTTTTTCTCTCCCATGCCAATTCAACCATACTCACAAAGAAAGAAAGAGTAGAGATAAAATTTAGCCACCATCCATGTCAAACCCATACCCAATTCAGCCATACCCACTGGCCAGCAACCCAGCCACCACCCACACGCTGGAACCACAAATAACACCAGAAAAATTTTGCCACTATCGCAATAAAATCTCATCAATAAACCCTAAAGAAAAAACTAGCAATAAAATCTCAGCAATAAACCCCAAACAAAAAAAACCAGCAACCATAAAAATTCAAAGATAAAAAAACTAGCAATAAAATCTCAGCAATCCCTCCCTCTAAATGATACAGACCAAAGTATGATTGTCACTTCATGACAGATCGATCAAGCGACCACCGGGGTTCTTCCAAATGACGTCGGAGAGAGAAACGCCGATGGAGTTGAAGAGCCGGAGCTTTCGGAGTGCAGACTCGGAGTAGAGCTAGACGATCTTGGAATCGTCGCGGCTGAGAGTGACCGGACCGCCGAATGGGGTGTAGGCGACTTTGTTACGGTTGAAATTGATGTGCCTCCACTGCATCGGTAGTAACGGTCGCCAAGAAGTTGCCACTCGGCGGCCACCAACATGTTGGCCATTGGAAATGAGAGGAATTCAGATTGGGCGTTTGATCAGAGAGGTTTGGTCGGAGAGAGTTTTGTTTTGTTGTTACTATTTTGTTCTTTTAATTTGTTGCTTTTGATCTGATAAAAGAAGAAGGCTATGGCAAGAGAGAGAGAGAGAGAGAAAGGGGATGAACGGATTAAAATACAATATTTTGCTTTGGCATAGCGCTACAGTACGATCTCACATATGAGATCGTACTGTAGCGCTATGCCAAAAAAAATTGGCATTTACCAGTTTAGCCATCCAATTGTTGAGCATATTTTGGGCCTAAATGCTAAATAGCCTTTACATTTAGCATTTAACCAGCCCACTGCGGATGCTCTAAGAACAAATAATCATGGCAACAGTACTTGTGGGTGCGGCCATAGTGTATAATGGGTGTGGCCAAGAAATCATACATGGCCCCCCATCCCATGGCAGCATAGGTAGCAATAATTGCTAAGAAGAAAGAGCACATATGGCCCTGACAGCGCATGGAACCATTATTCCAAAAGGAAGACTCATGTTGACACTGACTCTCTTGCAAGTTGCCATTTAACATTTACAGGTGATATTTTAAAGTTTGATGGTCCCGTACTCCCTTTACTTGTTGTAGCTTCATAATAATTTTTTCGTTGGAGGTTGGAGGATGATGTATGTACTTTATGATTTTGCAAAATTAAATTGCTATGCTCTTACAACCATGAGCCTCTTCTGAGTTTTTAATGGATTAAGGGCATTTTAGATAGGGAAGAAACAGAGCATCAATGTTATAATTTGATTGTTTTCAATAATAGATATAAAAAGATCACCATCTGATACGGTAAAAGAACTTTTTATAATGGGAAGGAGGACAACATTTTTTTTTTTTTCCAAGACTATAGCAAAGTTGACACTTATTGGCAAGAAATACTACGTCTACAATATTTTTATAACACTTTCGACTGCTAATTGGTTTTATCCATAATTGCCAACAATGCGAAAGCATTACATTCTACTGTGACCGAAATATAAAAGGTTTCACACACTTTCTTAAGATAAAATCAATTGAAAGGCAGAGTAGAAAAAAACAGTAGGTCCATTTTTTGTCTCCCACTTCCGTAGAAAGGAAAAAGGAGGCCAATTTTTCGCCCACTAAGAGCATCTCTAGCAGATTCATCAAATTTTTGTACTGTTTAAAAAATAAACAATGACTTTTACCTTTATCTACCCACTTTTTCAAATAAACTTTCTAACAGATTTTCTATCTCATTTAAATATTATTTCTTCATTCATTATTTATTCTTTTTTTAACAACTACACATCTTCTAACTTTTTTTATTCAACACCTAATTATTATAATAGAAAATAAGAATTTGAAGAATGAACAGTAGCCCGTCAGACTTGATGGGCTACTGTTCATAAGCCAAAAAAAAAAAAACTGACCTTACCGAATCTGCTGGAGCACTAACACAGCACATATTCTCCAAATTTTAGCTAATATATGTGGATACTGATGCTCATCTATGGGACTCTGTTTCTAAGCCCTAGCATACAAGAAAACTCCATTAAGTGAATTTGGTAATGTAAGATGTTATACTCTTTTGCAAGATTAGCTTAGACATGTACTTCTATTTTATGCGTTGAATAACTATCACACGTTTAAGTTCAGGTCCAAGAAGGGTATAATTGGTGTGGCCCTTATGGCCCTGGCAGCATAGCTAGCAATAATTGCTAAGGAAGACTCGTATTTGACCCTCTTGAAAGTTGCCGTTTAGGATTTTTTTTTTTTTTTTTTTTGGCTCTGAATCTAAACCTAGTACATGGAGCTTAATCTCATGTTTAAGTTGGATTATGGAACCAAGAGTATAATGTAGCAACTTGAGCTAGGATTAACGGTTAATCTAATCTAATAAAACCCAAACTTGAAAGGCTAAAGCAAAAAGTTACCAAATATCACTCTATCAGTAGTAAGTCTCAAAATATATGTTAAGAAAGAAAGAAACAGAGCATCAAGCTTATAATTTGATTGCTTTCAATAATAGATATAAAAGGATCACTCTCTGATACTGTAAAGAAACTTTTATGAAATCTACTAAAGTAAGATCGGTTATAATTAAATTTAATTGGACAGGTGGAACACAATTTTGAAAGTCCACAGAAAAGTTGAGAATCGTTGGCATTTGGCAGAATTCATATTAGACATATTTCACTCCCAGCTACCAATTGGTTTTGTCCTTAACTGCTGACAATGTGAAAACGTTCCATTCTGCTATGACCGAAAGATAAAAACCTTTCAAGAGTAAAAAAAAATTGAAAGGCAGATTAGAAAAAGCAGTAGGTCCATTTTTTGTCTCCCATTACAGTAGAAAGGAAAAGAGAGGCCATTTTTTCACGCACTAAGCCAGAGGGAATACTTTAACATCATTATTTGTAGTCCTTTGGAAACTAGAATTCAACAGAGCAATCAACGGAGAAACTACAGATTGCTATTCCTTTTGCCCAAAGCATTTGCACAATCTTTCTCTTATCTTTTTTTCATTTTCTCCTTTCATCATCTTTAGCCATAGAAGTGATTTCTTGTCAAGCAAAATACATCTATGGGACTCTGTTTCTAAGCTTCGAGCATACAACAAAAATTCATTAGGTGAATATTGTAATGTAAGATGTCATGCTCTTTTCCAACATTAGCTTAGACATGTACTTCTATTTTATGTGTGGAATAACTATCATACATTTATGTTCAGGTTGAAGATGCTACTTCGTCTATTTAAGAAGAAAAAGAGGAGCAATCTAAAGAAGTAGAACTGCTATTTAAAGAGCAGGTACTCATATGTTTCTGATTCCTTTTATTGGAACTACCTTAAATGAGTTTATTCTGTTTTATTTGTTCTTAGCATGGGAGTCGAACCCATTTTGTTACTAATTTTCTTGAACTGTAGTAAAGAACTTAAGTTGGAATTGCAGAATTTCTTATAATAGTCTGATTTAAAAATGATCAAAAACACCGTGACAATGGATTTTTCTTCTTTTACATCTTTTGGCTTATTTTATCGTCTTATGCTAGCATCACTTGTAATGGGAAAGGCTAGATACTGAATTCACATAATTCAAAGATCCAAAAATAAAACCAATCACACAATGAACCCAATACATAAGCTCACCATCAATAACCCATTTTAAAATAAATAAACAACAAATTCAGAGTCATACAGCTTTACTTTTTTGTTACAAAACATCCTGATACATTACCAAACAAACAACAAAACATAAACAATGAAAAAGATGAAAATATTCTCGCACAAAGAACAAAACCTCAAATTTAAAATGTCTTGGTTATACTGCATTTGGTTGCTGAGAAAACATTGGGAAAAATGATAGAAATATATGTAGAACTTCAACTATTCCTAATCAAATCAAGTCGAGTAGTGAATTTCCAAGCTCGGTTTCACAATAATACTCAACAGCGCTAGATTACATGAATGTAGTCATCAAATATACCTAGTGGTAATTAAGGCTAGGTAGCAATTTTATATGGTAAACTATACTCACATCTCTGTGTAATCACTCAAAACATTACAGGTCACCTTTTATTCCAATGCAATAATGTGAGAAACCCCTTGCTCTTATTTGAGATAATCATTGAATCAAAACAATCTCTAAGACCCCAATGCAGCAAACCGATCATACAAACCCAATACATAAGTTCAACATCGATAATTCCTTTCAACAATAAACACATAAAGAATTCCAAGTCAAACAATTTTACTTTTTGATTGCAGGACATCCTAATACAATGCCAAACAAATAATAATCCAAGATGAAAATCTTCAAGCACAAAGCGCACAACTTTAAATTTAAAACGTCTTGATTGTGCATTCTGTTTCTGTTTGATTTGTTTGTATTTGTTTCTAGTGTAATATGTTCATCATCATGAAAATGATGTACTTTTTTTAATGAAAATATCTATTACCTATAAAAAAAAAAAAAAAAAAAAAAAAAAAAAGGTACTTGAGAAAACATTGGAAAAAAAGAGAAACATACATAGGGCTTCAACTCAGAGGGCTGTAATCAACTCAAGCCAAGTATAGAATGGTTGAGCTCGGTTTGATAATAAAGATAGCATGTTCAAACTCCGCTTGAACTTGATCCAAGCCTACAAACACTTTTTGAATTTGAGCTTGTCAAAGATTCTATAAGCTTGAAGTTGAGGTCAGCTTGCTTCATTAGTCAAGTCAAGGTCGTGCTCTATATCAAGCACTTGAGCTTGAACACAAGCACATAATCAAATGTTTTAAATCTCAAGAAAAAAAAAATCAATGGATAATAAAAGAAAACAATGGATTTCCTCTTTTGAGCCACGACAAAATATCACAATTTCTCAACATTAACAGGAATCTAATGGATAATAAATGTTAGAGATATATTAGCTCATTAACATAGGCCCAAACCTAATTATACTTTGTGTGCAAGCCAAGTCTTCTACTTGTACTAGAAGTCTATTAGTCTAGGATTTAGTCTACTATATATACACATGTTATGATTCATTGTAACACAGGATTTGTACTACACTATAATATATTATTGATGTAGCCCTTTAGGGTTTCCTCCGTAAATGTAAGTCATTAGGCTGAACCACGTAACCCTCGTGTGTTATTGTGTTTTATAATTTATGCTTTCGCTTCCGCATTCATACTAGCATATTCAACATGGTGTATCAATGCTAATATTTAACATGGTATCAGAGCCACCTTCTTGTGGCCATGGTTTTCTGTCCTTGCGGTATATTTAAGACCAATCTTTGTCTTCCTCGGTGTTTTCTTTGCTGCGTTCATCTTCTTTGGCTTCCTACTATTGCCGTCAAAACTCTCCGGTATAGTCATGCCACCATTAGAAGTCGCATCAACACTGCAAGACCATTGTCTTCCTCAAACTACCGTAACAGAGCCAAACATCATTCAAGGGATTTTAATCAAATCTCAAGATTTCATCAAGCTTTCATCTTGAGTTTGAGAGGGGGTGTTAGAGATATATTAGCTCATTAACATAGGCCCAAACCTAATTATACTTTGTGTGCAAGCCAAGTCTTCTACTTGTACTAGAAGTCTATTAGTCTAGGGTTTAGTCTACTATATATACACAAGTTATGATTCATTGTAACACAGGATTTGTACTACACTATAATATATTATTGATGTAACCCTTTAGGGTTTCCTCCGTAGATGTAAGCCATTAGGCTGAACCACGTAACCCTCGTGTGTTATTGTGTTTTATACTTTATGCTTTCGCTTCCGCATTCATACTAGCATATTCAACATGGTGTATCAATGCTAATATTTAACATGGTATCAGAGCCACCTTCTTATGGCCATGGTTTTCTGTCCTTGCGGTATATTTAAGAGCAATCTTTGTCTTCCTCGGTGTTTTCTTTGCTGCGTTCATCTTCTTTGGCTTCCTACTATTGCCGTCAAAACTCTCCGGTATAGTCATGCCACCATTAGAAGTCGCATCAACACTGCAAGACCATTGCCTTCCTCAAACTACCGTAACAGAGCCAAACATCATTCAAGGGATCTTAATCAAATCTCAAGATTTCATCACGCTTTCATCTTGAGTTTGAGAGGGGGTGTTAGAGATATATTAGCTCATTAACATAGGCCCAAACCTAATTATACTTTGTGTGCAAGCCAAGTCTTCTACTTGTACTAGAAGTCTATTAGTCTAAGGTTTAGTCTACTATATATACACATGTTATGAGTCATTGTAACACAGGATTTGTACTACACTATAATATATTATTGATGTAGCCCTTTAGGGTTTCCTCCGTAGATGTAAGTCATTAGGCTGAACCACGTAACCCTTGTGTGTTATTGTGTTTTATACTTTATGCTTTCGCTTCCGCATTTATACTAGCATATTCAACATGGTGTATTAATGCTAATATTTAACAATAAACATATCACAAATGAGTAATGCCAAGGGACGCAATATTTTTCATAATTATTGTAATTGGAATAACATCACTTTCACTCGTGTCTACCATTGATTTGATTTTTCAAGGATAGAATTAACATGACAACAAATGCCATAGATGTGAACTTGGAAAGACACATTAAAATCATAATTAACAAAGGAGGAACAAAGATTTCAACCACATTATCCATAAAGGGTACTACTTTCTACTCTTAACCCGAGACAACGCAAAAATCCAGAAACAAACACAAAGAGAGAAGAAATATTAACTAAAAATATTTAAGAGACTCCAAATAAGAAGCCCATAAATCTTTAACAGAACAGAGAAAGGGATACAGAATTACCATGTGAAAAAGGGTGGCTTTTGTTGGCCTCAGCCTTGGCTGTGTGTACAGAGAGCCGTAAGAAAGCCGAATTTTCCTTTCTCTGAGATTTCTCGCTAACCAAACAGAAATGAGAGAGAATGGAATATATATAATTGGATTTACAACGGCGGTGATGACTGATGGCTATTATTTTATTTTTATTTTTTTAGGTACTATTATTTTTAGTATTTTATCTTATTGAGCCCAGGACCTCGTAATTGGGCTAAATTTCAAGTTGGGTTGGGCTATGAAGTGAAAATAAGGAGGTGAGATTATTGAAAAAACTTGCTACAAAGTTTGGGGGAAAAAAAAAGGATGAAAAACAAAGTATTAGTGAAGTTTTTGAGACAAAAATAGTATTTTTATCTTTTTCCTGTTGAATCACCCGCAGCCACATTTACGCTCATGTGTAAAGTAAAAGTATAATTAAACACTTAAAAAATAAAATGAAAAAGGAAAAAAAAAATTTCTTCAAATATATTAGCCTCTAAGTGTGTGTTTAGAGGCTCTTCTAATTTTTTTTTTTTTTTAGTAAAAGTTCAATAATTTGCAACAATTATAATTTAAAATTACTACATTTTTTTTATAAAGATTTATTTTTTCGGGTTTTTTTTTACACAATTTGATACTCATCCAAATTCCACAATTTATGTTCTAAATTCAATTTGTGTTTTACGGTAATAGTAATAAAATAAAATAAAACATCTTACTATTGCAATTAAAGAAAAGCAATGAGGAAGCTTTAACCCACAAAAACACATTTAAAAAAAAAAAAGATAATCATAAGAAAATAAAGAAATGAAGAAGACCCAAAGTCCAAATAATTAGAAGACTGTTGATTTCTTTATAAATAAAAAAAAATAGAAAAGAGCAATGTACATTGATATACTTGTTGAATTTGAACAATTAGAATTGCACTTTTGTTTTCGTAAGTAAAGTTTTCTCTTTTTTGGATTTTGAATTTAGAAAAGATGATGATGCGTAGAGAAAAAGAACATAGAACTGAGAGGAATTGAAGAATAAATAAAGTGAAGAAGTTAAGTAACTAATGTGACAGTTGTCCTATCTCGTAGGCAATGTTTAACATGAGAGTTAGAGATTATTTTTAGCATGTTATCCTCAAGTTTTATCTCTACTTTTTAGTATATTTTTTTCTTCAAAATCAAAACAAAGAGATTTGAAGGGGGGGGGCGGGGGGTGGGAATCAAACGTGAGATGAGATTAAGGAGCAAGGGAAACCGGGTATTCAAAAAAAAAAATTTAAGTCTTTTTTTTTTAATGCAAAAAAAAAAAAAAAATTAAGTCTTGATAAAGGAAGAAAAAAAGAAGAAAGAAAAGTGAAAACTTGGAGTAATGCTTAGTTTCAAAATCAACTAGAGTTAAACATTGCCTATTTTGTAGGCAAGGTTATACGTGAGAGTTAAAAATGTATTTTTATTATGTTATCCTCAAACTTTATCTTTATTTAAATTTAGGCTGTAGGGGTATTTTGGAACAAAAAAAATGTCCAGTCCAAATAGAGAAGCCCCTTAAATAGTAATGTAGAATTAAATTTAGGCTGTATGGATATTTTGAAACTAAAAAAATGTCCAATCCAAATAGAAAAACCTCTTAAATAGTAGCATAGAGATCAAAAGCAATTGCCCATAGCAGATGATAAGATTATAAGTAATAAAGTATAAATTTATTCACACAATTCTATTTGGCAATTTTGGCTTAATGCAAGTGCTGTAAGTAATAAAATATAGACTAAAATTCAAAACTGATCCTCTAAGTTCAGCTTTTATCATTTAAGTTCAGCTTTTATCATTTCAGTGCTCTAAGTTTTAGTTTTTTTATTTCAGTCATTTAAGTTTCAGATTTTGTCAATTCAGTCCTCCGTTAGGTTTCTATTAACTATTGCTGTTTTACCCACCAAAACGACGCCATTTTGGGTTTTATTTATTTATTTATTTCGTAATTTTTAAAAAAAATGAGAAACTGTTATTAAAAATTAAAATAAAAAAACTAAGGGGAACGACATCCCTTGCCCCTGAAAATTGCTTCCTGGTAGATGCAAAGCCGGAACATTTGGTTGGGGCCAACCTGAGTGTGACATGCCATTAGCAAACGGAGACATGGGTGGAGTAAATGCTGATGGAGATATGACAAATACCAATGAAGAGGAGCCTGGTATGAGGCTCATGGCTGCAGCAAGGAGAGGGAACAGCAGAACCAGTAGAGACATATAATGGCTGGAGTTCCTCAGCAGTGTGGGCAAAAAATTAGACCATCCTCGCACAACTGGTACCATTCTTGCAAAGCCTGGTTCGATATTGTGAAGGGTGTAGCCAGCACTCAAAAACACCATGAGTGGTCCCTCAGCCCCTTAATTTTGTTCTCAGAAATTGGTGAGGTAGGGTATCGGTGGGGGGTGAGGTCTTTTGTTTTGTTTTCAAGGCATGGGAACGACGTCGTTCCCCTTACTTTCTTTCTTTCTTTCTTTTTTTTTTTTTTTTTTTTTTGGTAATAACAGTTTCTCATTTTTTTAATTATGAAATTAAAAAAAGAAAAGAAAAGCCCAAAATGGCAATAGTTAAGAGCATCCGTAGCAGATGTCCTATAAAAAATGTCATTTTGCCACACCAAAAGCCTACTTTATTATTTTACCACATCATTTTACAACATTCCATTTATCAGATATTTTATCATTCAATTCTATACATTAAAATAATATTTACTGCACATTAAAATAATATATTAACTCCTCCCACCATCATCATCATCAAAAACACCAACAACAGCAGCAACAATGCACAACCACCACTGCCACAACAACATCGACAGCCACCACTGGCACAAACCCACATCCACCAACGCCAACTAAAAAAAAAAAAAAAATCCACAACAACCCGCCACATTCACAAACCTCAAAACCTATCCCAAATCAAACAATCCCACAACCACCACTACCGCAACAACATCGACAGTCACCACCGGCACAAACCCACATCCACCAACACCACCTTAAAAAAAAAAAAAAAAAAAAAAAAAAAGGGGAAGAGCATGTACATATCCATTGGGCATATTTTAAGTAAAGAATTGATACCTGGGAAATGAACACGGAATAGCTATATACAGTAGTGATGAGGCCAAATCAGGGCTGTTTAATAAAAAAAGAGAGAAAAAAAGAAAAAGAAAAAAATAGAAGTGAAGCTTTTGGAGAAAGAAGAAGAAAAGAGGAAAAGAGAGTGACAGAGATGGAGTGGCGGAGAAAGAAAGCAGAAAAAGAAAAAGAAAGAGAGAGAAGAGAGAAAGTCATAAAGTATGAAAGAGAAAATGAATAAAAAACTATATTTTTTTTAGCATTTCAATCCGTACCGTTGCATATTCGCAACGATACTGTTCATATGTGGTATAAATTATGGCATTTGAAACATTTGATAAAGGGAGTTTTTTGTGTTTGGTGTGACAAATGTGCCAAATATTTGGCATTTGGCACATTTGCCACACCTGCTGTGGATGCCCTAACGGAAGCCTAATAGAAGATTGAATTGACAAAATCTAAAACTTAGAGGACTAAAATGATAAAACTAAAACTTAAAGGACTGAAATAACAAAAGCTGAAATTTAAAGGGTCAGTTTTGGATTTAGCCTAAAATATAATTTTGCAATTTGACTCATTATAAGACAAGACAATAAATTATTATTAACCTTATTACCAAATATTTTTAAAAATCCAAAAAATTAACTTTATTACCCATGATAAGTCATTGCTAATGAAAGTAATAGAATCTGTTTAAGCTATAACTAAAATTTGTATTCCACAAAGAGTCATTCCAAGTAAAACTAATGACATTCCGTATATTACACAAAAATTGTGAAATTATATACTAATCAAACATTTAATTATTATCACCTAAACATTCATAATAAATTTCATAGTCTTGATGGAGTATGTTCCTCCAATGTTGAAGATGTTTATCGTACTAATTTAGTGCATTCTTAATAAAACTATCAAAGTTTCCCCTATAAAAGATATCATATACTATATAACTAGAATTCTATTCTATAGGTTTGTGTTTATGCCAAGTGGATACTCTATTTTTATTTTATTTTTCATTTGTCCTCCTTATATAATGCGGCACACTATAAGTTTTTGAAATAATTAACAAAAATCTATTTTAGAAATTTCAAAAAGTTTAAAAAATACTGCTCCTATAAACATTATACTACCAAGAAATTATATAAATTTAAAAGAATTTTTATTATTTTTATAACCTTTGAAGATTTTTTTAATAACAAACTTTTTTTTTCTTATACACACATGCAGATATATATATATATATATATATATATATATATATATGTATGTATGTATGATTTTTGTTACATGCTAAGCAAAACTAATTAAAAGTCATAGTTTTAACCAGAAAAAAAAGCAATTAAAAAAAAAAAAAAAACCAACACTACACAAATTCTGATTGAATTTTACTCTTCTTTAAACAAAATTTTTTTTTTTAAAATTCTTTGATTTGACTTTTTTTTTTATATTGATTTAAAAGTTTCATATTTTATATATATATATATATATATATATATATATTCTCTCATACATCATACTAATTAATTACTAATTCAACCAATAGTCTATGACTATAATTTATTTATTTGCCTTTAAACCTTACAATTTACATGCACAACCAACATGACCAAAACTCGTATAGCCAGAAAGATCTAGGGGGCAATTACCCTTAACTTAGCCACAAAAAAAGAAAAAGATTACAAGGCTCCAAGCACTAGGTTCATTCCAATCCCACTCATGTGACATATATTTTCGTGTGTAGTGTGTGTTTCGTATTGAGTTATTGTTATAAAAGTAATTTGCTAGCTTGAGGCAACAATTCTTTGATTCTACAGCACCTGTGGGCTTGCACAAGGTTTTTCTTCTAGTGAGCACCAATGGAAAGTTATTCAGGAGAGCAAGGACCTTGACCTTCCTCAGAAGGTAATATTGTGAAACAAAGACGAATTTTTTTTCCCTTCATTACAGCTGAATGTGATTTAATTTCTGTTAAATTTCGTAACTTATTCGTTTATTTGCACCTAACCATGGCCAGTGATTGAAGAAAGAAGGAAAAATGGCAGAAAGTGCAGTAAGCCTAGGTATACAAAATTTGATCCCATTGTTAGTCCAAGAAGCGAAATTGCTTAAGGGTGTCCATGATCACGTGAAATGGAAATGATTCAATCTTTTCTCAAATGACATGAAAACTCTCACAAGATTAGATCTAGTATGCATATTACGCCCCATGCATTGACCCTCTATTTTCACTGCATACACAACACAGTTAAGTAGCATTGTTAAAATCAAGACCTAATAGCTCTCTTCAAAATATCCAATGAAATAGAACTCCAAAGAATGCACTTGTACATATAGTACAATATGAAGGAAGTTCTTTCTTCAAAAATTCTTTTAAGATAATAAACATTCCCTGTCCAAATAGTGACACCAAAAGGAATGACGAAATAAATTAAACGTAAATATTCTGTCTCTCTCTCTCACACACTCTAATCTTCATCTTCATAATATAGGCAAAAGTAAGAAATCCTTAAAAGTGATAATCAAGTAAACCACCACACCTTCAGTTGGGATTCAACTTGATTTGGTCCGAATGAGAACTTAAATGAAACTAATCTAGGGGTTGTACCTGCTATATCTAAGAAAAATCCAACTCATATTTCCTAGTCATTTGTTATATCATCTTTGACTTTGGGTTTAAAAACCAAAATAAAAAAGCCCCCTATTTTGCACCTTTAGCAACCAAGGAACCATATCATGTACTTAAACAGCTAGATTACATGAAGGTGTTCATCATGTATGGGTGGCAACAGTATTTGCAGTCAACGTGAGCATCTTGTTTGTTGCTCCTCAACAACCTGCATAAATAACAGTATGCATCAGAGCAGAATTCATCCAATGACAAGAATCAAATAAATTTATCGAGTAATTTAAGAGTTACAATATTGATGATTTTCTTTTTTTTTTTTTTTGAGATGAATATTGATGAAATTAACAATGGGAAAAAGAAACATAAAAGACATTATGATAAATCTTAAATTAGGTATCCTGTAGATTTGCATCTGGCATCAGATGATCCAAACTAGTAGACTCATATTCCAAAATGTTATACACCAAACAGACACAAAATTTTACATTCCCTACCCTTGCTTGTAATATGAAAAAAGACAAATATTATAAAATCATATAAAATAGAATTAAAAGAATTCTAATAAAAAAAAAGGTCATTTATGAACAGGAACAGTTTTTGTCCTGCACCCTTATACATGACTAGTCCCATCAAGCTTTGTCATAAAACCATTGCTTTCCAATAGTCAAACACTCTGGAAGCTCTCAACTCTTGCATATTCCATATTAAAAAAAAAAAAAAAAAAAAAAAAAAAAAAAAAAAAAAAAAAAAAAAACCCATGTAGTCAGGGGCATAGCCAGGAATTTTTACATGAGGGGGTCGATTTGAACCATGAAGGTTGAAACTGACGACGATGAGTATCATTGTTGTATAGATAGTCTATATTTTTAGTTTGATATGGACCTTTTTTGAGATAAGTTTGTTGGATTTCATATTGTTTGTTGATAGAGAATTCACATATTTGTTTATGTGATCCTGGATCACGATCTATCTCTTCAAATTGAATTCTTGAACATTTGGAGGGGTCAGGGTGTTCATCAGGCATTGAAGTATCAACATTTGTTTCTACAGGCACATATGTCATAATTTCTGAATTGCTAACATCTTTTTTCTTAAAGAATGCATCAATTGTTTTTCGTTTGCTCATAATTCTTTTAGCTTTAAGAATATGACTCAAAAATTAACCTGAAAAGAAGTTTAAAAAATAAAATTTTAATTATAAATTTTTACTTAGTTATATGGAAGTTATTCATACTCAAGAAAAAACAAAATTTCCACTATACTTTAAACATACAACCTATTTTTAATACGACTTTAATTAATAATAACCCCTCAAACAAAAACAAAAATTAAACACACAAGTATTGGTACACAACATAAACCAAACAATTTAACAACACCCACAGCCACATCCACAGCCACATGATATCTAACTAATAAAAAATAGATAATAAATCAAAAAAATTTTACCTTAGAAACTTTGTCTTCACAAAGTGCAAAAATGGGTCACCCGTGTGACAATGCCTATTGCCTTTGCTTGACTGCCTCCAACTTTAGATCTTCCCTTCAAGACTCATCACAAACAATCTCCTCATGCCTTCAATCATGTATTTCTCTAAAAATCTATGAAAATATAAAGAGTATGTGAATATTTAGGTGTAGATAGTTGAGAAAATCAAAAAAAGACACTAAAAAGAGATGAATGTCTAATGTTTAAGAAAGAGAAGAAAACTCATTAGTCACCAAGTAGTCACCAAGTTCCAAAACTAAAGCTGATGAAGAAAGAAAAAATTGGTCAGGATTTTTTTTTTTTTTTTGGATTGTGAATACAGAGGACGGGAGTTTTGGGGGCTGGTAGGTAGGCAATGGTACCAATGCAAATGAAAGTGTATCAAAGAAGTCAAAACAAAAGAATAAGAAGTAAAGAAAAGGATTACGTGGGTCAATGGGTGAATTTTTTGAGATGAAAAGAAAGTGAAGTTTTGGTTTTAGTGTTTGGACTTGAACAGGTCAGCTTGTTTTATTTGGAGTACATAAGGTGATAAGGCCTAAAACTAAAGCTGGGCTTGGGAGAATATTTGAACTGGGCTTAGGAGAATAGTTGAGAATTGGACATAGGAAGGCCGGCTGTCCAATATTGGGGGCCCAATTTTTTTTTTCTACCTACTCTAATGGAATTTTTTTTTTTTTTTTCTTTTTTTGCAGGGGCCGGGCCCCTAAGCCACTATGTGGCTCCGCCCCTGCATGTAGTTATGTGAAAAGCACAGCAAATGACCTCAGAATGTGACACTTAGAATGTGTGTACATTGATTAGTCTGAAAGAATCAATATTTGTCACTAAAACAAAACACGTAGAGAGAGAAGAAATCATTAAAAAATAAAGATAGAAACTTTCACAGAGAGAGAGAGAGAGAGAGATTTATTACCTTGTGTAAAATGAGCTCTTTTGTTGACCACGTTATTGGCTGTGTGCACAGAGATACCAACAAGACCGCAAATTGAGTGATTTATTACCTTCTGGGTTCGTGTTTTTCTCTGTTTTCTCGCTAACCAAACAGGAAGGCGGTGATGATTGTTTTTTATTTATTTATTTTATGTTTTTTAATTGGGCTGAATTTTAAGTTGGGTTGGGCCCAATTATGTCCAGACGTTAAATGGATAATATTGGCACACACTATTCTTTAATATTTTTCTATGATTGAAAGATTTACCCTCTCTTTTTTGCTTTTTCTTTTTTTTAAGGAAAACTCAAATTTTCAGTAAGAAAAATTGGCTAGTCTAAACTGCAGTTATAAAAGGTGTGGAGAGACATTTTTCATCCGCATTAATAAACTTGTAACATAAATTGTCTTCTGAACAAGGTTATAAGTTATAGAATTACCTGAGTCATTAATATGTAAAATTACTCTTTTGAACAATTTTGCATATTATATCAAATTACCCAGGTGCCAGACCCAATATAATGCAAAAGATTGTTTTTGATTTCTCTCTTCTTCTTCCTCCTCTCTCTCTCTTTTTTTTTTTTTTTTTTTTTTTGAGAGAGAGAGAGAGAAAAGATAAGTAGTGTTTCATGTTGAATTGCAATTATGTATTTACATGAAACTAGCTCTAATTCATAATAGCGAGAATAGTATACTTAACTGTAAAAATTGTTCTCCACTTTTGATACGTCAATAACAATAAACAATAAAGTAGTGTATAAAATATTAGCCAGACTATACTAAACAATCGTGGGTGAATTCCATGGGAAACAATAACCTAAGGCCCATATGTGCTTATCCTATTGTATCTAACTATCTAACTAACTTAATCTCAACATGTGTAACTAACTAATTAGTAACACGTGTAACTAACTAATTAACTACTAATTGAAGCAATGAAACTATAAAAATTATTATTAGGATATTAAAATATTACAAGGCATATGAGATTCCTAACAGGATATAGACAAACATTTCCATGAGGACGAATCTTTTATAGAATAAAGACCTTATTACTTTCTTGCTAGTGATCGAATTCAATTCTTTCTCCTCTCCATTGTTGCGTACGTCAAGTTTTTATTTTCTCCATACGTCAAGTGATTACCTTTATTTCAAAAACTTTGAGTAATTACATAATTTCCTTATAGTTTAGAATAGTTTCAAATAAAACCCTAAATATATTTTTTTTAATTAAAATCATTAAATTATTAATTAATTTCAACTCGTGCCTTAAATACTATTAAATAAAAGTAACATAAATTCACAAAAGTTGTGTCTAATATCAATCTAAATACAAAAATCCTTTGATATGAAATTATAAGACCTATGTTATATTATGTGAGAATCATGAAATTATATAGTAATAATAATAATGATGATAATTTATAAACAACAACAACAACAATAATAATAGTCATTTAGTTATTGTCACCATAATTTTCACAATAAAATTAATATATATAAAGTTAGGCCAAAATGGGCAAATGCCCTTTTCTCCCAAACTAAGTAGCGTTTTGCCATCTTTCTCAAATTAATTAGGAAAATGCCTCTATTTTGTAACTCGACAATTACAAAATCGAGTTATGTGAAGAACTCGATCATATAATAATCGAGTTAGCTTCAGCTTTGTGCCACGCTGGACATCTAGCATGGCATTTACTTTTTTAATCCCTAAATAACTTGATTATACTAAAATCGAGTTATGTAACTGACTATATAGATATTGAGTTATGCTCTTGTTAAAGCTATTTTCACACTGTCTTGGTGTCAGGCGTACGGGTTCATGTCTTTTAATATAACTCGATTACGTGAATGTCGAGTTATAAAGCATACTTGAACCCCGTAAAATCAAGTTATTCTTGTATAATTGCTCCACATCTCTTCCCATTCAGAGTGTCTTGCTTTTCGTCTGAACTGAATTCCACTCTGCTCCACAGATCCACAGTTGCTTCCGGACTCAACTGAAATTTGTATCACCTTAGGTAAAAAATTCACACCAAAATTTTATGGTAATGGTATTTTCATTTGATATTGTACTAAATTTTTATTTTTTTGGTTGAATGAGTGTGAATTAAGTACATTGGTGTGAATGAGTGCGAATCTCCAATGAAAGACTTTCAGGATGTCTTGGATGAAGCTGGATTGAAAGATTTGGGGTACGTGGGAAAGAAATTCACCTGGAAAGGGCGTCGGCAAGGTGGCTATGTCCTTGAGCGTCTGGATAGAGCAGTTGCAAATAATCAATGGCTTTCTCAGAATCCGGGCACCAAAGTCCAACACCTTCATTGCAACTCTTCGGACCATCAAGCGATTGTTGTGAAACCTGAAGGTATTTTTCCTAAACCAAAACGATCCTTTAAATTCGAACAAATGTGGCTTCGGGATAAAGGTTGTAGCAACACGGTCACGAATGCTTGGGGTCCTCCTATAATTGGGGCAACTATGCCGGAGGTTGCTAGTAAGGTCCATGTTTGTGGTGAGAAACTTACTGAGTGGAGTAAAATTTCTTTTGGTAGTGTCAAGAGGTTGCTTGAGACAAAGAAGAATCTCCTTTCAAAAGCAGAAATGGATGCAGCCAAAGGAGGTGACCCTTTGCTGGTTAAATCCCTCCAAATGGAAATAAATTGCATGCTGGATAAGGAAAATTTGATGTGGCAACAGAGGTCAAGGGCTCTCTTCCTGAAATGCGGTGACAGAAATACGGCCTATTTTCATAGTAAGGCCTCCCAAAGGTTTCGGAGAAACCGGATCCTAGGTCTAAAAGACAACCAGAACGTGTGGTGCACTGAGGAGAATCAAATAAAAAATATTGCTATAGAGTACTACCAGTCTCTATTCTCATCGTCCTCTCCTTCTGAGTTTGATGAAATCCTCAAAAAGGTTCAACCCACTGTAACTGAACCTATGAACTTGGCTTTGCTCAGAGACTTTAGCAGGGATGAAGTGGAATCCGCCATGAAACAGATGGAACCCATTACTGCCCCGAGCCCCGACGGTATGCCTCCAATCTTTTATCAATCTTTTTGGTCCACTGTTGGTGATGATGTTTGTTCTGCTGTATTGGATTGTTTGCATAACTGTAAAATTCCAAAAGAAATTAATCTTACTCATATCACTTTAATCCCAAAGGTTAAATCTCCTGATCGAATTACTGAATTCCGACCTATAAGCCTTTGTAGTGTAATATACAAGGTGGTGTCTAAGGTGCTAGCTAATAGGCTTAAGGGTATCCTCCCTTCTGTAGTGTCAGAAAATCAAAGCGCCTTTCAGACTGGCAGATTGATAACAGATAATATACTGATGGCCTTTGAAACACTGCACTATATGAAGCACCATCAAAAAGGGAAGTCGGGATTTATGGCCATGAAATTAGACATGAGCAAGGCTTATGACCGGGTTGAATGGAAGTATTTGGAGCAAATAATGAAAAGAATGGGCTTTGCCGATAGATGGGTGGCTTTAATGATGGAATGTATCACAACTGTGAGTTATTCGATACTTATTAACGGTGTCCCCACCCCAACCATCCACCCGACCAGAGGCATTAGGCAGGGGGACCCATTCTCCCCTTACCTTTTTCTTTTCTGCACAGAAGGCCTTCACAGCTTACTCCAACACTCTACGGACTCTGGTCAAATCAGAGGGGTTTCCATTTGTAAGCTGGGTCCTCGGCTAACTCATCTTTTCTTCGCCAACGACTGCTTGCTTTTCTGTAGATCCACAATCTCCGAATGTCAAAGGATTCAAGAATCCTTAAGTAGCTATGAAATGGCATCTGGTCAGCAGCTAAATAGGGCGAAGACCTCTCTTTTCTTTAGTAAGTTAACGTTCCCATCAGCCATAGAGCAAATCACTAGTTTCCTCGGGGCCCAGGTGGTTAAACAATACGAGAAATACCTTGGTCTTCCTACCCTTATAGGGAAGAACAAAAAGGCAAGTCTCATGTTCATAAAAGAAAGGGTGTGGGCTAAGTTGCAAGGTTGGAAAGAACAACTCCTCTCCCAAGCTGGGAGAGAAGTATTACTAAAAGCGGTAGTGCAGGCCATCCCAACCTTTGCCATGAGTTGCTTCAAACTCCCCATCACTTTATGCAACGACATTGAGCAATTGATCCGAAAATTCTGGTGGGGCCACCGTGGGAACCAAAGGAAAATTCATTGGACAAAATGGAGCTCATTATGTTTTCCAAAAGACCTTGACGGTATGGGTTTCAAGGATTTACAAAAATTCAATGATGCAATGCTAGCAAAGCAAGTGTGGCGGCTCCTCGAGGATAAAACCTCTCTTTTCCATAAGTTCTTCAAGGCAAAATTCTTTCCCAATGGTAGTATTTTTGATGCAAAGGAAGACAAGGGCTCCTTTGCTTGGAGGAGTATTCTCAAAAGTCAGGATGTCATAAAAAAGGGGGCTCAATGGAGAGTGGGAAATGGCGAAAACATTCTTATCTTCAAAGACAGCTGGCTGCCTGACCTTCAAAACTCAAAAGTTCAATCCCCTCCAACATTCTTGGGTAATGATGCACAGGTCTCTGTTTTGATTGATAAGGAGAATAGATGCTGGATTACTGATGCAATTAATAACAACTTCATGCCACACGAATCCAAGTTGATAAATTCAATTCCCATTTGCATTATGGAAGCTGAAGACAAGTTGTTTTGGCCGAGCAGTTCAGATGGACTATATTCAGTAAAGACCGGCTATAGACTCCTGGTTAATGAAGACTTGAATCCACTTAATGAAACCTCAAATATGCCCCTGCCTATGAACTCTTGGAAGGGCCTTTGGAATCTTAAAATCCCCAACCGAACCAAAACACTGCTGTGGCGAGCTACAAAGGATGAACTTCCAACCCGGGCAAATCTCGCACGGAGAAAAGCCCTCACAAATCCTTCCTGTCAAGTTTGTGATGAAGAGCCGGAGTCCACATTCCATGCTCTTTGGTCTTACCCAAAGCTTAGAGAGGTATGGGATGTACATTTTAAGGCCTTGAGAAACGATACAAGTGAGTACTCGTCTTTCCTGGATGTGTTTTTTACTTGTTTGGAGAAGTCCCACCACACGGATTTGTTTGCTATGATTGTTGATCAGATTTGGTTCAGAAGAAATAAGTTGAGAATGGGAGAGGAAGTGGCGGACCTGAAGGTGCTCAACTCAAGGGCTAGAGACGCCCTCCATGAATTTCAACTCGCCACCGCCACACCCCTAAATCCCCCTCCTGTCCGAACCCCCATTAAATGGAAACCACCCCCTTCGGAATGGGTCAAAACCAACTTTGACGGGGCTGTGTTCAAGGAACAAGCTGTAGCTGGTTTAGGCTCTATCATTAGAAACGACCGCGGTCTAGTTATGGCTGCTTCAACACAAGTTATTCCTCTGCCCACTTCTGTGGAGATGGTGGAAGTGTTAGCAGCGAGAATGGCTCTCATCTTTGCCAAAGAACTCAGGTTTGATAAAGTCATCCTAAAAGGAGATTCTGAAATTGCAATTAGGGCCATGAAGGGTGATGAATACTCAGCAACGTCCTTTGGGCACATTGTATCTGACATTAAGGCCTTGATGGCCCATTTCAGCTGTGTGACTTTCCTACACACTCGCAGACAAGGGAACATGGTAGCTCATAGCCTTGCAAGAACAGCATGTAATTTTCCTCCTTTTTGTACTTGGATGGAGGAAGTCCCTGTGTCCTCCTTTGCTGTGTATTTTGCAGAAATTATTAATAATATGTGAGCCCCTGGCTTTTTAGGGGCGGATTCTCAAAAAAAAAAAAAAGTACATTGGTGTGATTTTGTTTGTTTGTTGTAGTAAACATTGGTCACAAGAGAATGAAATCTTTACTATAGCAACATTTTGTATTGCACATAATCATCATTGGTCATAATCATATAGGGGCGTGTAAATAATCATCATTGGTCAGACATTAACAACAACATTTTGTATTGCACATAACATGTAGACATTAACAACAATGTCTAATGTATATGGTCAAATGTTAGTGTTAGTATTTCATTTTTAACATGTAATAGTACACAAATTTATGAATGTCTTTGTCGTGTACCATCTCATGCAGCATTACATTATTTACCAACAGTTGATGCACACTGTTAACTTAATCATTTGTTGTTATTGTATTCAGCGTCAATGTCTGGTTCTGGCAACCCACAACTCTATAGGCCTCACAATGTGTTCACTGCTATGGGTCGTTGCTGGGTATTGGAAGATGAGTTCAGCTATCCAATCAATCTGAATATACGAAATAGTGCTTACGTTCACAATACCATGAAACAGGAGTGGGCTTAGTTATTTCGTGAACAACAAATGTTTTATGATGAGTTGGTTGGTTTTAAGTTGTTAGTGCCTCGGCGACTCGCATTGCAGATACCCAAAGACACGATCGATGAACTTCGTAAAGCATTGAATCACATAAGAGAAGAAAATAATCGAATGAAGATACGTCTTAATCGATATCGGACCCAAGTAGAGATTCGAGAGTCAGTAGAGGGAGGGTGGTACGAGCACGCACAATTCATGCAATCATTTCTTGCTGATCCCATTTATCAGTCAGACATGGAAATGTCAGATGAAGAGTAATCATGTCGTGGTGTAATTAGACTTTATTGGAGAACTATTTTGCTTAACTGTGTTTTATATGTATGTGTGTCACTGTTGTTGCATTTGTACTATGTAAACCCGATTATTGATTGTGAGGAGCATGCACATTATTCGTAATCTAGATTATTCTCACACAATGCATAAAAGTTAAATATTCCCACATATGATGTTTTTCAATAAGCACCTACGACATAACACAAAAAACTTAAAATAACTTACACGATGCCACCAACATTATTAACTTAAAACTTAAATTAACTTAAAATAACTAACGCTACTAACATTATTAACTTAACCCTAGACATAACACACAACATTATTCGTAATCTAGATTATTCCCACACAACGCATAAAAGTTAAATATTCCCACATATGATGTTTTTCAATAAGCACCTACGACATAACACACAGAAAACTTAAAATAACTTACACGGTGCCACCAACATTATTAACTTAAAACTTAAATTAACTTAAAATAACTAACGCTACTAACATTATTAACTTAACCCTAGACATAACACACACACACCATATAGGCATTCACTCAGACAGGTAATCCTCGTAATTGAGGACATTGTTACGTTCCGTCGGAGTGAGTTGTCTATTCGTTGCGGTGGCTAGCTCCTCCGCCAGTTGTAGCATGTGATACCTAGACCTACTGAGTATCATAAGATTGTTTTTTTTTTTTTTAATTTTATTTTAGTTACTGCACGCTTATATTGGTGCATGTTTCGCCATGGTAGTGTGAGCTAGCTACGGTCAACAAGAGGCACTCCGAGTCACAGGAGATCATCATGCAAACCGTTGGACTCGTTCACGCAAAAGTCCCACTCCCACCACAGTTCGGCATATTATTCCCTCTCATCAAAATCTCTTTCCCTTCTATAGTTATCTGGAAAATGAGGTAGCATCCAATTGCGCATTAACATTGAAAAATGTGACTTTAGATTAGTATGTGTAGATGTTTTACAAGGCCAGATGTAAATGAGACTTTATATAGAGGTTTTGCAAGGGCAAGTATTCACGTGGATGTGATTATTTGCAATGGTAAGTATTCACGTGAATAAAGATGATATGACTTGACAGTGTATTGTTCAATGGTGGGGTGTTGAGGAGCACATGCAAAACTGTGAACATGACTTGGCTGTACAGTGGTGTCTGTTGGTGCATGTGGTTCGCTAAGGCAGCTGTTTGATATGGCTATACCTTGTGCTACAGCAGCGGGTTGGTGATGTGTACTGCAAAAGAGGTTGCGTATTTATTCACATGAAGACTATTCAGCATTCCTGTGCTTCATCTGACATGACTTGACAAGACAGTGCCGAGTTGTGTTAAATGTATCATAAACTTTTCAGGGATGCTCTGCATCCTTGAAAGCAATACATTGCAAAAGGATGCATACTGTGTATTGATGTGCGTGTAGGTGATATGACTGGACAGGGTTCAATAGTGTGAAGTTGTTGAGCAGCACATGTAGCACTGCGAACATCAGTGTAGCAATGGTGGATAGCTCACCCCCAAAATTGATGCATAAATTTTTTAGGGATGCTTTGTGTATTCATGTGAGTGTGGATGGGTACTTATGGTCAAGATTCAACAATGCTGAGCTATCCACCGTAGTTACACTCATTGTTCCCTATGGTGGTATTTGGCAAGTGGGATTGAAGAAAGCTGATAACAACATTTGATTTTGTAATGGTTGGCAGGATTTCATTGAATACCATTCTATCTGTTATGGTTATTTTTTAGTCTTCAGATATGAAGGAAATTCAAGCTTCCATGTTCTTATATTTGATAAGACTGCCACTGGGATTCAATATCCACCCAACAAGAACTGTAAATTGGAAGATCATCAGGTAGAAATAATAGACTTAGATGAAGATGATACAAACATATCACCCTTAGATGATTTGCCCACAAAACTTGAAGTCAGAGAAAAGCTTGTTACGAAAAAATTTTCTAGCATGTCTAGAGGAAGAGAGAGAGCAATCCAAGCAGCCGAAAAGTTCAAGCCTAAAACTCCTTCTTTCATGGCTATCTCGCGGCCGCATAATATGGTGAGCCTTTATACATAATGTGATCATGATGTTCTCTTAAATATGGCCTTGAAACATATATGCTTTAATGCTTAGTTGTTTCTCCTTCTTGTGCAGTATGTTCTTGCTGAATTTTCTACCAAGTATATTATTGGGAAGCAATTTGTCACACTTCAATGTCCTGTGCTATTACCCCCCATCAAAACATATTCAGCAATGAGATTCGGGGAGGGATGGGTTGCATTTTCGAAATACAATAATTTAGAAGAAGGAGATGTCTGTGTCTTCGAGGTGATCGAGAGGAAGCCTGTTGTGCTTGGAGTCTCAATATTTCACATGGTTGACCATCAGAGTTCGGACTAGGATAACCGGTTTAAATTTTAAACTAGTGATGTTTATGCTTAATTTAATTAGGGACATTGATCACTGGTATGGTTTATATCTGATGGGTGTGGTTTTAAGACTTTTCTCTGACCAATTTGGTATGTCTTGTTGAAGACTATTTAGCATTCCTGTGCTTCATCTAACATGACTTGACGAGACAGTGCCGAGCTGTGTTAAATGTATCATACACTTTTCAGGGATGCTCTGCATCCTTGAAACGGTGCATTGCAAAATGATGCATATCTTTGTATTGACGTGCGTGTAGGTGATATGACTGGACAGGGTTCAACAGTGCGAAGCTGTTGAGTAGCACATGTAGCATTGCGAACATCAGTGTAGCAACGGTGGACAGCTCACCCCCAAAATTGATGCATAACCAATTCAGGGATGTTATGCCTCCTCGAAAATGGTGCATTGCAAAGGGTTGCACATCTGTGTATTCACGTGAGTGGGGATGGGTACTTGTGGTCAGGGTTCAATAGTACTGAGCTGTTGAGCATAACATGCAGAACTACGAATATCAGTGTAGCAATGGTGGACAATTCACCCTTAAAATTTTGCTTACACTTTTGAGGGATCCTCTGCATCCTTGAAAACAATGCATTTCAAAAGGTTTCATATTTGTGTATTCACGTGAGCATGGATGATATGACTAAACAGGGTTTAACAGTACCGAGCTGTTGAGCAACACATGCAGAACTGCGAACATGACTTGGCTGAACAGTGTCGAGCTGTGTTGGCCTTCTCCAACCTCACTTGCCAAGTGCTACTATTATGAGCAGTGAGTGAAGCAACAATAGAGAGTTTTATCCCCATATTCCCTTACAAACTTTTCAGGGAGTCTTTGCGGGTACAAAATGTAGTTACATTTTCTCAACATCAATGTAAAATTACATGAAGAAAACTATGCTTCCAAGGTTTATAGCAATGGCTTCTAATCATCACAATTGCAACATTAGGGAGCTTTGGAGCAATGCTACAACAAACCAATAACTTGAATGAAACATTTTGGAGGCTGATCAGGCTTTTAGGCATTTACCCTATTTCTAAGCAAACTAAATATCGTTGTGACAGTGTGTTATGTGAGTCATGTGGAATTTCAGTGAGTGAGTGGTTAGTCTGGTTTGGATGAGTCTTTATGTAATGTATCTATATAAAATAGTACACTATCAGAACTAAGATACAAGGATACGTGTATATGATACTGCGACTGAAACAACTCATATAAATGATTTATTCGTATTATTGAATCATATGTGTGGTTGGTTTGTGTGGTTTGGATGAGTCTGTATGTATTGAATCTATTAAATTTTCCTACAAGTAATGTGCAATAAATCTAATTTGGAGGCATTTCACTTCCTAAGGTTTTTCCCACATTACAAAGCAAAGGACATTGTCCAACCAAAGCACAAGAATCATATGGAGCAACAAAGAACAATAGGGAAAAAATGAGAAACTGATTTCATATAAACTTAGCCAAAACTAATGAACAGTTAATTTTTAGAGTTACAAAAGTTGAACGTACATAATCATCATTTGTTAGACATTAACAACAACATTCTGTATTGCACAAAATGTGTAAACATTAACAACAACGTCCAATGTTTGTAGGTAGAAATTTTTGGAAATCATCATTGCTTGAATCTGAGAAGTCTGAAATATCTCTTTCATAATCTAATGCAGTAATTTCATTAATATACAATCAAATGCACAGTATAATTAGCTCAAGAAGATGGGAAGTGTAAACAAAGTACATACCATCATCAGTCCTGCAATCGGGAGTATGTGTAGGAGGGCGTCGTGATCTCCACAAACCCTTCATTGGCTCAATGTCCTCAGCTGGTATCTACTCAATCTGTATAGCCTCTTCATGGGGGGTTGGAGATGAAGTTGCCATGGTGGGCTCCACATGCACTAGAGGTGGGGTGGGCATGCCTGGAGTGGGGACAAATATGCATCCACCATCATGGGTAGATCCACTGAAAACTGGGGGCGACATACAGGGAGGGTCCTCATAGTCCGTGCTAGCACCACGGGACGTAGTCTGGGCTAGAACAGTGTCCTCATGACCGGCGATGTGGGATGGCCCAGTACCAGCATCAAACGTGCATCGCGGTGTCCTGCCGTCGTCGTTAGACAGTACCTAATCAGTGCCAAGCCATGACTCTTCTGCACCCGAGTCATCCCCTTCCTCGTAGATGGGATCTGGCTCAGTCATACGGCCACCCCCATGATGTCCACCCCCTCAAGACCCACCACTTCTCCCGCCGCAACTTGGGGCCTGTGTACCAATGTCAGATGCTTCTGCGAGCGCATCCACCAATTTAAGTTAGCCCAGCTCATCAACATATTCTAGTGTTAGCTTAAGGTCATTGTGCATGTCAGGACCTTCATCACACCTCTGTAGAGACCTAAGCATCATCCGAACCTGCAAAACAAGGGTGTCATAAAAGCAGGAACACAGGTATGATGCAAAACATGGATAACTTTGTTCCAAAATCAAAAGAAAAAAGTAGTAAATTGAAATTGGACTCAAATGTTACTTATTTGAGATAGCCAAACAGATCATATTTGAAAATTTGAAATTGGCCTTTCATGTTGTTAAGGATTTTATGGAATGCAATTTTGACTTAATCAACTCTTGAACCTTTTTAAAAAGAGGCTCCAGGAATAGGTTTGAGTAGTGAATTTTGAACAGTATTTCTATTCAGAGATGTTTATCTATAGCTTGGTGGTGATTCCAAGCACCCTCAGGTAGTGAAATGAAGTCTACGGTTTTTTTATTTTTATTTATTTAAATTCTTATTTTTGCTTGTTCAGTGTGCATCATCATTTCCTTTGGCCATCAAGTTGGAAAAATCAAATTATGTATGCCCACCAATATAAACCTAAAAGATTAGGTATTACTATCATGTTACAGATAATGCAATCCAATTATAGTTGGACCTTGTTGCAATGGAACGTGCCCTCTGTTGTGGTCTAAATATAAATCTCTACTTATAAAAAAAAAAAAAAAAAAAAACGTGCCCTCTGTCCAAGCCATGTGTTGTGGGTTTGAGCCAAGTATCGGCTTTTCCAAAATTGGAGGAAAGAATGTTTACTGATCACCTCTCTTAGACACTTACAGAAGCAGGAGACTTTTGCGCGGTAACAATCTTTTAGATAATGCAAGTCAGTAAATGAATTGCTATCTCATTGAGAGATATGCTGATGCATAGTGGTTGAGGGAGAAGAAAATATTTTCTCCTCCCTCAACCAATCTACATCATTATTAAATCCTACTTCCACTAGGAAAAAGAAAACAACATAAAATATTAAAATATTTTCGTCTCCCTCAACGAATTTGCATCATATGTAAAAAGCACCCAAGTAAGAAGATTGGACAAACAATAGTGACCAGGATCTTTGCTACTTTTTTCATCATTCTCCATACTCTATATGCATGCACTTCCTAATCCCTAAAATCTAAGACAGGGAAGCAAAATTTTTCCTCAATAGAGAGAAAATGCGATAAATAGGAGGTTTAAAATCATACCAAGGCAGGGGGGGGGGGGGGGAAGCAAGGAATGGAAAGGCCCATTATGCCTGTGTCCTATTTTTGGTCCTTTAGTCAAGAGTATGTCGTTAATTTAAGGCATGAGGCAACGCTGCAAATGAAGAGTACCCTATTAAGAAACTTACAAATGTGGCAATTGATTAAAAATATTGGGCCATGCTTGGCAAGTCAGGGAGAAATATATAAGGTAATAGTGCACTAGAGTGGTCAATCAACCAGCTTTCTCTGATGTTTTCCAAAGAATTTGCACAAAATTATCAAGTCTTAAAAAATATTTTTCAGTTACTCCTTTTGCAATTAACAGGTTCAAGGAAAACATACTATTACAGTAGGTTTAATCCAAGGCAGACTAAAAACAATTGAACTACTGTACTAGGTCCAAGGACTAGGTATATCAAGATACAGAACAACCTACCTATCCACCTAAGGTAACGCTTTGTAAACCATACTAACAGGAGCATATGATCTTAAATTTAGAACTTAAAAGTAGCACCTTTGAGTTTGGCTCCAAAGCAAAGGTGAGGGAAAAATAAGATTTTCATTATTTTACAAATAAAAGAGTATAAATGACAACTTTCACTCAACTATGCATAATAAAACAATTAGGCCTAGTAGTGAAAAGTTTCTTATGGTTTTATACCAAAACTACATCAAAAAGAACATTCATATCCTAAGTATATTTTCGACAGATTATACAGCACCAGAATATTATGAAAATACCAAAACAAAAACCTCTAAGTTCACTAAAATTTTACAGTGTTTCTTGAGAAATTTTGGTCCTTAAATTGAGAACAAACATAAACCAATTATGCACTATACAGGTAATATCTATCATAAAATATGTAATTAGCTTTCAGTCCTGGAGGTAAGGCTACCTAGTGTGACTGTGAACTATCATGAAATGTCTAATTATCACTACTAAAAAGAGTTGCACCATCCATTTGAAATTACAAGCCAACCAAAAACAAAAAAAAAAAACAAAAAATAAAAATAAACGAATAAAACCCAACCCACCCTTTTTAAAATTTGAATGTAATTATATGATCAAATGTGTGGTCTTTCTTGTCATTGCCAATTAACCATTCCTCACGCAAACAAATTGGATCAAGACAAATTCACTTATTCATGAAGAACTTAAATCACAATATTTTTTGACTTTAAAATATAATGAAAAATAAACTCATAGAGATGCAACGACAATAATTATTGTGGAGTTTTGCAAGCATGATAAACCTGCTGAAGATATTTAATCGAACAATGGTTTCAAAAAAGGGGAAGGAATTGTTGCCTCACCATGAGTTCCTAGTACACAGACTCTGGTGTTATGTACCGCCTTATGCTGCGATTGTACCACTTCATATACTGAACGAGGTATGTATCATCACCATCTAGGAGAGGGGCAGCGCGAACTTCATGCCCTCAGTTGGCCCATTGTTGAATATGGACAGCATGTTCTGCCGCCCAGTCCTTCTCCCATTTACCCTAAAGGGATATTTTGTGAAGGGAAGTCAACGTATCCACGACAAGTGGAACTGGTTGCTTCATCCCAAATTGACGGAAGACCCGCTAGGGATGATGCCCCTCCACTATCCAAAAGTAGATCAATGGCACCTCAGCCCTCCAAATATGCTACCTAGCGGTGCAATACGCCGGCAGGGAGCCCAATGTATGCGTGTATGGCTCCCATACAATCTGCATACGTGGATTATGTTTGTGATAATGAGACATCATACTAATTTAAGATTATGTTTATGATATGTAATATGAAAAGCATGGAATTTCTTGCTTCTATTTGTACACAAAATCTTCAGGGAATATTGAGCAGAAAGTAAAATAATAGCAATTGTGTTCAAAATTTTAACAAAATGAAGTCAACAAGCAATTAAATTGCAAAGAATGATGAGGTAGTGTAGCATTATGGTTGCATCAATCAAGTGTTGCAGCCGTAGTTAGTGTTGAAATACTCATTGACATACTTTAATAATTAATTAGTAGTTGGTAGCAAATATTAATGCCCATTGTATTGTACTAGGACTTTTTTTTTGTAAAGTCTTAGGTTTTCTTAAATGATTCACAAGTCATAATCATATGTCGTAAATGCCTTACTAGCTTCTACCATGGCTAATTAGGTGTTTGTTTGGTCTTTCTTTTTGGCTGAATGGATGTTTGGTCAATGAATTATATTTCTTTCTCATGTATCATATAGTTTGTGGTACATGTTATGGATAAAGTTAGAGAGATATATAAGAAATACAACAATGTAACTGTTAGAACTTAGAAATACACATTAATAGTAACAAAGGAGCCCCAACATAGGAAACAAAACACATTTAATCCTATGCAACACAAAACTAAATGAAATTATATTGAGTTCAAGCCTAAGACAGAGTTGGCAGTGTATGAAAATTGGGGAAGAAAAAGAGAAGATTTTGTGCATGATTAGAATAATCTTTTAACTCATATTTAATAGCTTTCCCATTCATAGCACGGGTTAGCGACTACTTAATATTAATCTTAACATGATACTACAGTAGTACTCTGCATCAATACAACTCCTTAATTGGGGATAAGAGCCTTGAATCACCATATTCAATTCTCTAACTTCAGTCAATTACTCCCCCCCCCCCCCCCCCCCCTTTTTTGTCTATTGGTAATAGGTAATTTAGGGTGCACAGTAGAATTTAAAGGCAGCACTCACCAATACAAAACTTGATGACAATCAGCACCATGATTCAAATTAATCTAACGAAGCATCAATACCAAGCATAGATCCTAAATAAACCAGAAGGCTTCAATAAAAGCATAACCAACCTAGAAAGAAACCAATATTCTTAAATCAACTCATTCCTACAACAATCCAAGAATTCAAACAAAAATCAAAATAAAAACATGGTCATGCAATTGAGGGAAACGAAAATAAAAACCTCAAATTGAGGACGTAAACTAATCGAATACCTGCTCTACCCGTAATGTAGCTAGCGACGTCTGGTATGGAACAAGGACGTGTGTGGCATGCTCTGTGGTGCTCTTTGGCCCGCTCCACCTAGCAAACATGGGGTTTTGACAAATGCTCGTTACTAAACTTTACATTTAACAAACTTTGCTTTATATTTCACATCCATATACTAAGCATTGATAAGTTTCTTTTGTTTGTTAGTTTGACATATTTTTAATTATATCAAACAGACTTTCTAATTGATCTAATATACTATTACACATAAATAATTATTCCTAAGAGACACTTAGCTTGAATAACGAGAACTCAATCAACGTACCTAATGGCAAGGGGCCCTGAGTGCATTGGTGGTAGAGGCAACCTCGTAATAGGGCATATTCGTGGGAACCTTGAATAGGCCCATAGCTACACCAACAAGAGTGCTCCTTTAATCTGCATCGCATCCTTCTTCGATGCACTACAAAGATGCCTGTAGAGCTAGGCCAATGCTGCACTACCCTAGCTGTACCGTCTCACACTACTGACTGGGTTGAAGAACTCTAGAGGCAATAGTGAGACCCGGTCTGCCGACTTGTCCATGAACAACAGGGCCCCCATCCGTACAAGTATGTGGTAGCGGGCATGTTACTGCACGAGGCGTCCGCAGTTGGGGAAGCAACAAATTATGCATCAAGCCACTTGTATTTTATCCTCGCCCTAGCAAGGGTAGACTTGTTTGAGTTCGGTATTACAGGAGGAGGTTCATGGCCCAACAACTCACGGCACACCAAATTCCATTGCCGGTCTGTCCCCCCAGTGACAAGCAACCCATCCACCGGAATCCCCAACATCACTTTTATATCTTGCAAGGTGATACCCATTTCTCCATAGGGTAAGTGGAACGTGTGTGTCCCCGGACGCCACCGCTCAACCAAGGCCGTGATCAAGGCATGGTCGACCTCCATATCAGGAACCTTGAATAACCCGATCAAACCTGCTGCATCTATGTATTTCATGATACGTGGGTCTAGCTCACCCTGTGGCAATACACATTTATAGCGTTGAACCTTTATGATGCCAAGCACTTCCTGCACACGGATGATCATTGTGTTAGGTAGTGCACACGAGGTAATTATAAAATGGACATGTATTAATAATACAACTACATACCTCGTCAGCGGCGCGCCTCCAAAGCAGAGTTGACCGATGATCCGGCTGTCGGGTCAACTGGGTCTAATCGTCGGGTCCAGGCTGCACTCTATCTAATGCCTGCATATCTGACATAGCAGCAAATAGATTGTTTGCAATTATTTGACAAGTAAACCACAATTAATATAAAATAAAAGCATGGATACAGTAAGACATATTATGATCCCAACAAGATTGTCAACATCACTTCTTGCCCCCACTTAACATGCAACCCAAAAGCGATCAAATTAAAGCTTAAATAAATAAGAACTTGCATAATTTTACATAAAAACACTTTTTTTTTCTATTATTTGTAATTGAAGTAAAAAAACAAACAAATGACTAATTAATGTGCTAGAAACTTGATTGATACCTAGATGTTCAACATCTGAGCAATATTTAAATGTGATAGTTCTTTTTGGTTTATGATGTCTTTGAGAGTGATTTTAGCAGGGAAAATATCAATTACAATTATTAGGAGCCGCATATTAGGTTTCCAATTAAATTTTACCACGCAACACATAATATGTGATCTTCCCCCAAGGACATTTAAATTCAACTCTATGGCTTATGACCAATACAGTGACATAGTAAATATAAATTGCAACAACCCAATGTTTAGGCATTTTGTTCTCAGACCTGTTCAATCAATCAAACTTGGTCTTTTCAACAAAGTAATACTCTCTATAAGGTCATCCTTGACAGCTCCCCACTTTATGTCCTATGCAATTGCTCGTTTACAATGGACCTTACAGCTATAGGTCATTTAGTCTCAAGTTATCAGCTTAATATCTAGAAACCTATACTAATTATTCTACATTTTTACTCACTAGATATGTAAGCATATCATGACTCAGTCAGCCCATTTCCCTGCTTGTTAGGTCTATTTTCAACATTTTAGGAGTTAATTCTACTCAATTTCCTGCTTGGCGAGTCATTTTCAAATTTTAGGAGTTAGTTCTAGATCCATTTATATGAGTATGACTCTATCAGACTCCAAACTATACCCAGGTCCAATATTAGCTATAAGCAATAGTCAGGATTCTACATTAGACCATAAGGCTTAAATTTCATCAAATAAAAACCAAGTACAACAAAAACCAATGAAGTATACAGGATGTATACCCTAAGTTTCTAGTACAAATTACAAATACTATGAGAACAGAAAGCTTTGGAGGTCTAGGCACATTCAATAACATCCAAAAATACAACAACCCTATTAATTGAAATTTAAGACTCTACATGGACAACTTTTGGCATTCAAAATATCCTTCTATTCCCCTCTCTCTCTCTCTCTCTCTCTCTCTCCATAAAAGGAACATAAAAACAAGATGGTACAGAATTCCAAAACACTAAAGAAAGCATGAAAGTTGTTTGGTTTTAGTATAAAGAAAGCATACTTGTAAGATTGATCTTAATTTGTGGGAGAGCACACTTTGGGCCATACACATATATGTAACTCAATGCAAGTGTTACAGGTTGCTAGATATAATTTTACAATGTGACTCATGATAAGCATTAAAATTACTGACATAATCTACTTTAAGTGATATTTTATTATGAAGAATTTTAAAAATTTAAATAATACTCAATTAAGAATTTTTTATAGGGTATTTTTATTTTTTATTTTTATTGTTTTTCTCTTTTACAAAAACTTGGTCTTCCACAAGCTGTATTCATCATGTAATTAAAATAATTTTTTGTTCTTTTTTTATTATCCTTTTTTTTTGGTGAGATATTATCTATTTTATTATTCAATTTTATTACTAAAACTTATTTTTTTAGTATAAATTATGATTTTTGAGGAAATTGCCCGTCAAACAGGCTTAAAGCATATAAAGAAAGTTGGGTCTTAAGAGTAGTTGTTGTGCCAAGTGGCTATATCTTCCTTATGCCAAGTGACTATCTTTTATTAAATACTTTGTTGAATTACATAACTCCCCTAAAATTTTGGATGGCTTTAAATTATAACTAAAATTTAAAAAGTTTCATTTAAAATAATGATTTCTTAAAGATAAATGCTATTTAACAATATTTTCACTACAAATTCTTTTTTTGTAGAGAGTTTCAACCTATGGCGTCCGCTCCTAATGATAGCTCTTTTTCATCAGACCAAGACATCAATCAGTTTTTGGTATAAGCGGGGATTGAACCCCAGATCTCTTATTCAACCATCAAAGATTTTACCAAGTTCAATCACTACAAACTTTAAGTGACAGGTTATTACTGTCTATTATTGGTAGGCAAAAATGTCATTTCAGTAGTAGATTCAAATTATAACCAATAACAGCTTTCTACTTATGATTTGTTGTGGATGTAGCACTTCTCTTTCTTAAATTATTCCAATTCACACTTGTAATGAGGCACTATTAACTAACGTAATAAAATTCCCCCTTTCACATATTATACACCATTTTCCTGTTTGCATTTTTATATTAAACTAGTCGCGGACCTGCGCGTTGCGCGTGATTATTTTTTTAAGGGAGGTCTCATTGTTATCATTATTTTGTAATTTGAACTAACTTAATGAAGAGAAGTGCATTTCATAATCATGTTCATCGCAAAATAATTTTTTATTATTGTAGAATTGTTTCATTTAAATTTTGAAACCTGAATTCTACCATAATTGGTTGACTAATTTGTACATCTCTAAGTCAATTGTACACATTTTGCATGCTACATGTAAACCCTATTTTCCATAAGGTTGAAATAATGTGGGAAACATTTGATTCTATGGAAGTTAAAAACTAAAATTCTTATATCTTGTCTTAATGTTGCCTCAATAATGTTAAATGAAATGTTAAAAATGGGATTTTGAAAAATTTCATCTTTATTTTTTATATATTTCTATTATTATTGAAGAATATCTTCTTTTTAGTTTTGATAAGAAATATGGTTTTCCATATTAGAGTTTGATTAGTTTTAAATTTAAATTTTGTATGATTGTATTTAATTATATGATTTAATTAAGTGAATGTAGCAATTGATTTTATTGACATTCACAAGATCATCTTTAATTAATTTTTTACTCCTTCTATCAAGCTCTTTGTTTTCCAAGTAATGGTTACTAATTGACGTTTGATTTCTTGATGATAATTCTAATGTACTAAATATGCATTGTAACGTTTATTTTTATTTTATTTTTTTCATTCTAATTTACTACCATTAACTTAGTGTATCCACTTTCTCAAAAAAAAAAAAAAAAAAACTTAGTGTATCCATAACTATTAGTTTGTTTATGATATGTTTGGTATGATATTCTATTGTTGTTATTATTATTATTATTATTATAAATTTATTGTTTCTAAAATAGCATGTGTTTCGTATTCCATTCTTCTATTGATGCATTGTAGCATTTCATGGGAAGACTTTATGAGAACAATTTTTATTTATTTGAATTTAAGTAAAATATTTTATGTTTAATTTTTTAAAATAAAAAAATGATAGAAAATATAAATAATTTAATAATATGAAGGATATGTCTGAATTTAAATTTTGAATAAAATAAGATGAAAAGAAAAATAGTAAAAATGAAATGTATATCAATAAACACCAAATTATTCTGAAGAATACAAAAAAAGATAACAACTTGAAGCACAAAAATAAATTGTATCAACCCCTTAGAATTCTGAAAAATACAAAAATCCATTAACCTAAGTAGAGATGCAAGAAAAAAATCAACAAAAACTAAAAATATATATATGTGTGTGTGTGGGGGGGGGGGGGGGGGGAGGGAGAGAGAGAGAGAGAGAGAGAATTATGCATAGAATGGGAGAGGGAATAAAAGAAAGGCAAAATAAATGTAGATAAATGGCAAGATGAATAGTGATATTAAGGTAGAGAGTAGTGGAGAGATGAAAAAGTAAAATGAATGAGAAAGGTTAGAGAAAGTGTAAAAATAAGTTGAGAATTTAATAATAAGAAGAATAGTTTAAAAAAAGAAAAATATGATATTTTGATTGTAATATAATAGATTTTTTAATTCACTTTAAACATTAAAAAAATTATAGGGAAATTTGGAAAGAAAAAGGGTAATAACATGGTCGCGTGACTACAATGGAGCAAAGTAAAAATAAATGCTACAATTGATTTTATCACACTATAAAGTTTTTAATGTCCTCCGTAAGGTCATCTCTATTTTTTTTTTAACTCCTCCCATCACGTATTCGTCGGCCTCTTTATTTTCTAAATAACGGTTACAAATTGATGTTTAATTTCTTTTATTTTTCTTTCTCTCTCTACACTTTATTACCTATAAATCTCTCTCTTTTTGTTTATTCGTTGGCATCCTATTGTTTTCCCAAATTTGATAATAATTCTAATGTATTAATATGCATTATAATGTTTATTTATTTATTTTTTCATTCCATTTTGCTGCCATTAAATTAGTATAGCTATCACTATTAGTTTTTTCAGTTATGTTTGGTTTGATATTCTATTATTATTATTTTTTTTTTTAATTTAGTGTTTCTAAATTGGTATTTGTTTTGCATTTCATTTTTCCGTTGTAAGATTTTGTGGGAAGACTTTATAAGAACAATTTTTATTTATTTGAATTTAAGTAAAATATTATATGTTTAATTTTTTTTAAAATGAGACAAAATATAAATAATTTAATGATATGGATTATGGAGGATGTTGCTGAATTTAAATGTTGAATAAAATAAAATGAAAGAGATAATGACTCTCTATCTCCTAATTTGATTGTGGGTTTTAAACTTTCAATTTGGATAATAATTTGTTGCTCATGATTTAATTTATTAGGAACTGATTGCAACCGACAGTTTTAGTGTTTTCCTTCCTTAGGGTGAGCTTCCAAATTGGCTTGAGTACAAGAGTAAGGGATCACTTTTATATTTTGTGTGCCCACGCTAGTAAAGCAAAAGATTCGAGGATGGTCTTTATGTGCGATATTTGCAAGAAGCTTTCATGCTATGAATGGATTCACTATAATCTATGAATTAAAAAATTATACCAAGAAAATCACATGGCAATATTGACAAAAGAATTGTCGTGTAATACCATGTTAGGAATATCTGTGGTTGCACTCTATTGGAAGCCGGAGATGAAATGGAGTATTCAATAATACATAATAAGCATTGGTTTCCAAGTGAAGAAGTTTAGGGTCAACCTGATTTATGACAATGATGAAAAGAATTACCTATCCTGTTTTGAACCAATAATCGAAAATGCATGTCTTCCTTGCAATGATGATTATATACTATTTTTATATTACAATAAGATAATATTTTACAATCAAATAAGAATTAAAAAGATAACAGCAGAAAACAAAAAACTAAATCATATCAATTCAAAGTAGAATTGTAAAGAATACAAAAGTTCAAAATTAAAAAATACACCAAAAACTGAGAGAGAGAGAGAGAGAGAGAGAGAGAGAGAGAGAGAGAGAGAGAGAGAGAACTTTTTGTGTGTGGAAAAACAGGAAATTATGCATGGAATGATTGAGAGAACAACAAATTTATAGCAAAGGTTAAGAATAAGAAGAGTCAAAAATAAAAGAAGATAAAGGGGTAGCGGAATAGCGATATTAAGTTAATATTTTACAATCAAATAAGAATTAAAAAGATGATTATATACTATTTTTATATTACAATAAGATAATATTTTACAATCAAATAAGAATTAAAAAGATAACAGCAGAAAACACAAAACTAAATCATATCAATTCAAAGTAGAATTGTAAAGAATACAAAATTTCAAAATTAAAAAATACACCAAAAACTGAGAGAGAGAGAGAGAGAGAGAGAGAGAGAGAGAGAATTTTTTGTATGTGAAAAAACAGAAAATTATGCATGGAATGATTGAGAGAACAACAAATTTATAGCAAGAGGTTAAGAATAAGAAGAGTCAAAAATAAAAGAAGATAAAGGGATAGCGGAATAGTGATATTAAGTTAGAGAGTAGTGGGAATATGAAAAGTTAAAATGGAATGAGAAAAGTTGAAGAAAGTATAATAATAAATAAGAATAATTAAAAATAAGATTAATATGATATTTTGATTTTAATAAAATGGAGTTATTAATTCACTTTAAATGTTAAACAATTATATGAAAAGTTGAAAAGAAAAAAGATGATGACATGGCTGCTGATGTGGCTCAACGAGAGCGTAGCAACATTAATTGCTACGCTTCAACTTTTAGTAATATATAGATTTTATTTATTATTTATATTGCTATTGTTCTTACTGTCAAGGTTCAAATGCCAATGTTTCAAGGATTTTCAAGTGCTCAGCCAACCAAAACATCAATAGTGGTTTCTCCCTTTCTGCCTTTGTTATTGTATTGTTGTAATTGTGTTATCTTTTCCATATAAAGCATATGAACCTCATAAAATCATGCTAAACAAAAAGAGTGATTTTTAGTTGAATCGTATTTGTTGTCATTAGAGTGGTTTAAGTATGCTAAGTGTTTCATTGGTATGCTCGCATGTAATGGCTTTGATGTGGCTAATATAAATATATATATATATATATATATATAATTACATTTGTGTATAATTTGTGAAAGAGTAAACTACATGTAAAATGTATATGGCATTTGGCCTATCAAAAAAAATATATATGTATGTGTTTTCTTTATTCATGCAATTAAAAAAAGAAAAAGAAAACTGTTATGAACAAGGTTCTTTGTTCAGATTGGGGAGCGTCTACTACTACCTTTAAAGACTAAGATGTTGTATCTGGTGTGGTGTTGCCATTTCTGTTTTGTGTTGTTTTGACTGTTGTGTTGCTGCATAGTTCATTGCAGGTTCTGTTCTTTATGTATGATTTAAGTGTTTGCTGTGTTGATTTTGTTTTTGATTCTTATTTTAAACCTCTTGTATTTGGATTCTTATTTCAATAAATTTAACTCACCCATCTAAAAAAAAAAACTATGAAATTTTGCCATATGCACTGTTCATAATTATAAAAAGTAAAAACTTTAGTCCTCGTCTAATCACTAAACTCAACACAAGTTCAATTACTATTAAAAACTATGGATTCAGATATGATGTGTCTCCCCCAAAGGCTTTAATATCTTATTACAACCTGATTTTTGGCAAGGAAATCCAAACCTTACATTCAAAATCCTAGAGTCTGATAAACTCTATCTTCCTTGTTTCTTTCTCAAAACTTGTCAATGGATGAGTTCATAAATTAGTTTGTCATTGCCACTGCCAAGGTCCTACTTGGAATTTACCTTTTATCCTTACCAAATAAGTGAAATTTAATTAATGCAATGAACATCTTGACAGCTAATAATAGCTCTGCAATTTCTGATCCAAGTTGTATCCTTAAATAAGCATTTACCAAATGATCAAATTTTGAATGTTTTCCTCTGTTTTTCTTTGCCATGAAATTGTAAATGCTAATGGATGGCAATGTGTCAAAGAATATAGGCACAATGTGATTTTCTTACAAGGGTCACATCGACATTAATTGAAAAGATTTTGTAGGTGAGTACAATATTCATAGTAAAAAATAGGAGAACGAATATAAACCACTATGCCACTGTTTTTATCCCCATGTTAAATAGAGGGCTACTGAGCTTGGATTGAGTCACTGATAGTCCCTAATTTAACAACCAATGTATAGAGGTTGGAAATTGGAACCAATGGGACCTAAACGGTGCAAGTCGGAACTATGTTGGTGTTGACACCGGAAGGACCCCACATGTGTTGTGGGCAAGCAATGCAATTCTCCCGCCTTGCACTTTGTCAAGCTTGCTGGATGGTGCCATTTTTGTCCAGATTAAATTAACTTGCACAAATATCTTCTCTAGAGACTCTTGACTAGTAAAATGAAAGGCCAATGACAAAAGGATGTACCTTCCATGAAAAACTTGCCGCCATGGTTGCATTATTGTCTTGATTAACTGGCTCAAAATTTCTTCTTGCTAATTGCACAATATTTCTAAGTCATAAAGCTCTTGAAACCTCATGTGTAATAAATTAAGATAACAAATTGATAGTGAATGAGATAGGTCGATGGGTCCACGATATTGTTTGGTTATTAAGCTCTCAAAAATATCAGATAAGGTGAGCTGTGCATGGATAGTGAATTATTAATCTCTCCACTTCGTAAATTGAGATAACAAACTAACGGACACCTTTTTCTGGCGCCAAGAAACACTAATTTTCTAAATTCAGGAAACTCCTTTAATTAGCCTTATATTATTATTTTCAGTATGTATTCAAACAAGACATTTTTAAAAGAAAAACTTCACCCCTGTTAGCATTATATCAAATGGTATTTTCTTTTAATCATTGGTTAATATAATACTCCTAATATCGAAATATTCAACAGTTCCTACTGCTATTTATATAGGAGGTACATTCTTTTCTTAAGGGCATATGATTTTTTTTTTTTTTTCACTCAATCCTAAATGGCATAGATGATTATTGCAGATGGGGAGAACATTTTCAAAGACCATAATAGAAATCAGGCAGAAAGAATATTCATCAACTCTTCATTTATTTGTTTTCATTAATAGATAAAAATGGAATACCATCTAATACAGTAAAAAATGACATTATGAAATTTTCAGGATTAAAAAAAAAAGAAAAAAAAAAGAAAAAAAAAAGAACTTTATGAAATCTACCAGTGTAAATATGTAATATTGGTTATGATTAATTTAGGTGGTGGTCAACATAGTTTGAAAAGTCTATAGCAAGTTGAAAGTTGAAACTCATCAGCAACCAATTGGTTTTGTAATAGCGTTCCCACTAACATTGGTACAATGTTGAAATTGGTTTTGTAATAGCGTTCCCACTAACATTGGTACAATGTTGAATTTTCTACAATGATTGAAAGATGGAAGGTTTCACACGCATTCTCAAGAAAAAACATTGAAAGGCAGAGGAGAAGACAAAATGAACGGTCCCTCTAGTGGATAACTTAAGAGAATAGAAAACAATTGGCACAATGTTGAAGATCATTCTTTATGTGTATCGACGAAAAAATTGAAGAAGAAAACACAGATTACCATTCCTTTCATCAAAGCCATGGCACAATCTCCCTTCATCATCTTTAGCCATAGACGCGATTACTTGTAAAGCAAAATCCATCCATGGGAATGTGTTCCTAAGCCCCAACCATACAAGGAAACTCCATTAAAATTATTTCTGACATGTAAGATTTCATGCTCTTTTGCAAGATTAGCTTAGACATATACTTTATGTGGAGAATAATTATCGTGTGTGTGTGATCAGGTTGAAGTTGTTGCTCTGCCTACTCAAGAAGAAAAACAAGTGCAATTTAAAGAGCAGAAGTGGAATTTAGAGAGCAGGTACTCTTATGTTTCTGATGCCATTCATTGAGACTACCCTATAATGCGTTTTATTTGTTCTTAGCATGTGAAATGAGCCCATTTTGTTACAATTTTTTCTTAAATTGTTAGTAAAAAACTTAAGAAGGAATTGCCGAATTTCTTATAATAATCTGCTTTAAAAATGATCAGAAACACCATGATTATGAATTTTTCTTCTCTTTCACCTTTTTGCTTTTTGCTTATTGTATTATTAATTGTTATATTCAAAATTCTTACTCAATTTAGTGGGCACCTTAGGATAGCATAACTTGTAATGGGCAAGGTTAGATACTGATTCTCCCAGCTTGCTGTTATTTTTAATGGATAAATATATAGAAATTTATATTCCCTGTAAACAACCAAACTCAGGTCCCTCCTCAATAACACTCTTCTCTACACATTTTCACCACTAGAATGAACTACCAAATTTTCTGATGGTCTACTATTTTTCCTTTTTTAAGAAGTAGAAACAAGTGATTTCATCTATTAAATCACTGAGAAAATCCAAAGATAGGGATGACAAAGATCTATTAAGAGAGCCACCCCAAAAACCCAAGAACCTAGTACACAGAGATAGAGATAGAAGAATTTAAATAAATACTTCAATGGAATTAACATAATAAGCCCATAAAGCATTAACAGAACAGAGAAATAGAGAGACATTTACCTTCTTTATAATCATCGCTTTTGTTTATAATCGTCGCTTTTGTTGGCCTCAGCCGTGGATCTGTGCACAGAGAGCACTAAGAACCAAGAATTTGTTGGAACTTAAAACTCACCTCAACAAGAAAAAAAAACCCCAATACATGAAAGGAAGAGAAAAATGTAAGAAATGAAATTATGGGTTCATTTTCTAATCAAATAGGGAATGAAAGAACGATATTTTATTTATTTTTATCTTATTGGACTATTGACCTTGTAAAGGCTGAGTTTCAAGTTGGATTGAGTCCAATTTTTTTTTTTTTTATTATTATTTTTTGGAGAAAGATTGAGCCCAATTAAACCTAGAATTTTTTTTTCAAGAAATTTGTTTTTGTTATTATTATTATTATTATTATTATTATTTTAATTCTGGATGAGAAAAACTTATATCTTTATACCTATTGAATTTGTAATTCATATTAGGGTTACATTTTTTAATTAATTAGCTTGATTATAATAGTTGCATACCTATTTATTATAATTTATTTTAGGTCTGGTTCTTGATTTTTTTTTTTTTTTTTTGAGAAAAAGGTTCTTGAAAATTGAACAAGTTACTTACTCCAAGTTGGAATCTTGTTGGTACTCTTTTATATGCCTATTATTTTTTATATATATATAAAAAAAAAAAAATTGTTCAAGGGCTTAATTTTAATATTTTAATATCTTACATAAACTATGTTATTATTATTTTTTTGATAAGTATAAACTACATTATTATTTATCTATTTTTGTTACATTAAAAATACATATGCTTAGAACTAATTTGATATATATATATATATATATATATATCTATCATGCATGACATAACCTGATTGCAAAAAGAAGATGCAGTAGCATAATCCTAAAGTCACAGATAAGCTCTACCATTGAAAGTATCAAAAGACCGTATTCAGAAAATTTCCAAACCAGCTGGTTAGTAACTGATTCTAAGACAACTCTTAAGTGAGACTAAAATTGAAAAATTCAAGCACAAAATAATCCCTAGAAAGCTCTGAAACTTTGGCTCACCTCAAAAGGCTTTAAGGGGCACTACCTTCATGCAAAAGGTCAAAGTATCACTGATGCGTGTTAGAAAATGCCAAATCATGATATGAAGGTAACAATGAATCAAAGATAACTTTTACTGCTCACTATTTTCACATTCTAACAAATGTAAAATCTGTAGAATTTGCATTGATCACAATTGATAATAGATGAGAAACAAGTATTTGGAGATATGAAAGAAAGAACTTACCAAAGCGGAATGACATATATCAGAAGCAGACTGCATTCGTCTAGAATGCAAGATATGTCATCCTTTATTAATAGTCAACATGAAGGAAGTTCCTTTTTCAAAAAAAAAAATTTGAATGAGTAAAAATTTCCCGTCCAAATGACACCAAAAAGGAATGATGAATTAAATGAAACATATATTCTGTCTCTCTTTTTTTTTATATGTATATATTCTGTCTCTCTCTGTCTCTCACACTCTAATCTTCATCTTCATAATTATAACAAATAATGCAGGGGGCCAAACGCATGAATTCCTTAAAAAGTGATAATCAAGTAAACCACCATCTTTTGTTGGGATTCAACTTGATTTGATCTGAATGAGAACTTGGATCACACTAATCTAGGGGTTGTACTGGCCATATCTAAGAGAAAATCTAACTCACATTTCCTTCTCGTTTCTTATATTATCTTCGTTTTCAAAAACAAAAACAAAAAAAGAAAAAGAAAGAAAGAAAAAGAGCCCTCTATTTTGCACCTTTAGCAACCAAAGAACACACACTAAATCATTGTACTTAAAAAGCTAGATTACATGAAAACAGTCATCATTATAACTAGTGATATTTGAGGCAAGGTGGCAACAGAATTTGCAGTCAACATCAGCATCTTGATTGTTATGGAACAACAACCTGCAAAAATAGCAGCATGCTAGAGCAGAATTCACACAATGACAAGAAACAAATAAAATTTATCAAGGAACAATATTGATGAAATTAATGATGGGAAAAAGAAACATAAAAGACATTACGATAAATCCTAAATTAGGTATCCTGTAGATTTGAATTTGGAATCAGATGATCCAAAATAGTAGACATATTCCAAAATGTTATACACAAACAGACAAAAAAGTGTTACATTCCCTGCCATTGCTTGTGATATGAAAAAAGATAATTATTATAAAATTCATATATAATAAAATTAAAAGCATTCCTATAAAAATAAATAAAAGGGAAGCAAAGGTCATACAGCAGCAAGAGTCATTTATAAATAGGAATAGTTTTTGTCCTGCACCCTTATACATGACTAAACCCATCAAGCTTTGGATTAAATTGTAACGGTGTGTATTTCACAGATAACGTTACAATAAAAACTCAAATTAAGAAGAATAGCCCTTCTCTTGTAGAGAACTAATCATCTTAAAACAGAGAGTAAATTGGATAGAACTACAGCGATTCTCTTGTAGCAAAAGAGTTGTTCATGCAAGGGGTCTTCATTCCATATCGAAAGATGAAAAACATTGCCAATGAGTTCTAACCCAATGGTGCATGTGTAGAGAGAGAGAGAGAGAGAGAGAGAGAGAGAGAGAGAGAGAGAGAGAGAGAGAGAGAGAGAGAGAGAGAAAAGAGAGCTGAAAATAACACCACACAACTCAAGTAAACAAGACCACATCCTATCTAAATTAGTCCAATTTTGCCTCCAAGCTTCTATGAATTTTCCAATGTTTGAAGTGCCAAGTGTCCAATGTACCTAACATAACAATAATGCGGGGGTCAAAGCATGAAATTCCTCAAAAGTAATAATCAAGTAAAGCACCACCTGATTCTCTAAAAAAAAAAAAAAAAAAACAAACAAAAGAAAAATTAAAACACCACCTGCTGCTATATATAGGAAAACTCTAACTCATATCCTAGTCATTCATTATATCATCTACTTAGGTTTATATAAATAAATATATATATATATATATACATATTTCTTTCTTTCTTTCTTTTGCACCTTTAGAAACCAAAGAACACATTTGAACTAAACAGCTAGATTCCATGAAGGTCGTCATCAAATATACCTAGTGGTAATTGAGGCAAGGTGGTGACGCTATTTGCAGTCAACATCATATATATTCCAATTATTTATTAAACATACCATTTATATGTACATTTGTAATTCTTTTTATAAATTTTATATAGTAAGATACACAACACAAAAAAGTGAAAAATTTGATTCACAATACAATTCACATTTTGATAACCATACTCACATCTTTGTGTTTGCAAAAGAAAAAATGACTCAAAACATTATTTATTTATTATTATTTTTTTTTTTTTGATAGGTAATAGCAGCCTTATTGATAATAAAAGCACAATGGAAAAGGTCACCTTTTATACATAGGAAAAAAAAACAGAGACATATACGTAGAACTCCAACTAGAAGGGCTGTAATCAACCCAAGCCAGGTATAGAGGGACCAAGATCGGCTTGATAATAAAGATAGCATGTTCAAACTCCGCTTGAACTTGATCCAAGCCTACAAACAATTTTTGAACTTGAGCTTGACAAAGACTCTAAAAGCTTGAGGTCGGCTTGCTTCCTTAGTCAAGTTCATGCTCAATATCAAGCACTTGAGCTTGAACACAAGCACATAATCGAATGTTTAAATCTCAAGGGAAAAAAAAATCAATGGATAATAATAGAAAACAATGGATTTCCTCTTTTGAGCCACAAAATATCACAATTTCTCAACAGTAACAGGAATCTAATGGATAATAAACATATCACAAATGAGTAAAGCCTAGGGACACAAAAATTTTCATAACTATTGACATGATCTATTGTAATTGGAACAATATCACTTTTACTTGTATCTAACATTGATACGACTTTTATTATGCACCAGTCACAACAAATCATATCATCAGTTGTGAAAAGTGTTGCGACACTAGACTTGTTGTATCACAAATTGGGAAGCAATGGATAAACATGACAAGAACAGAAAAACAAAGTAATGATGCATTATTAACTAGTTTCTTTGTCCTTCTCATTAGAATTAACAGTGGGTTTTCTTGTTCATAGTTAGGACAGAATTAACATGACAACAAATGCCATAGATGTGAACTTGGAAAGACACATTACAATAATAATTAACGAAGGAAGAACAAAGATTTCAACCACATGAATCCCCTTCCCTTTCTTTGCCCAAAAAAAAAAAAAAAACACAAAACAAAACAAAAAAAGCTGAGCATTAACTGACAGAAGTTTTCACTCTAAAATAGAAAAGATAAAATGAGTGTATATATTAAATTTCTCTGTTCTCAACATTATCCATAAAGGGTACTACCTACTATTCTTAACCCGAGACACCGGAAAAATCCAGAAACATAGTACACAGACAGAACACAAACATAAAGAGAGAAGAAATATTAATTTAAAATATTTAAGAGACAACAAATAAGAAGCCCATAAATCATTAACAGAACAGAGAATTACCTTGTGAAAAAGGGTAGCTTTTGCTGGCCTCAGCCTTGGCTGTGTGTACAGAGGGTCGTAAGAAAGCCGAATTCTCAAACAAGACCGAAAAATGGGAGGTGGGTTTCTTTTTAGGATGAGAGAAATCTAAGACATGATATTCTTTTTAGGTAAGTTTTTTTTTTTTTTTTTTTTTGTCTGTGTGAGATTTCTCGTAGTTTCTCGCTAACCAAACAAGAAATGAGAGAGAACGTAATAATATAATTGGATTTACAGTGGTGGTGAGCATAGTTGTCAAATCGTGAATCGTATCGTGAATTGATTTTTAATTTTTTCGTATCGTGTATCGTAAGACTAACAAACACTTAATAAAATTTATAAAAAATTATAAATATACATATATAAATGATATATTCATTATAAATTTTAAATATGTTTAACTAATAACTAATTTATTCATTACTTATGTAATAATATTTAACAAACTAACTAAATAAATCAAACTAACATGTGTTCATAACATACACATTAAAATTACTTAAATTCAAAAGTGATAATATATTACAAATGACTCAAAATAATAATTTATTTTCATCATATTTATCAAATTGCCTAATCAACTCCATCTAAGTCAACGCTATCATTATATTTATAATTTTGCAAATTTATTTCTTCATTAAAATTTTCTTCATCGTTATTCGTCATTAACATTTACTATCTCTTCTTGTTCTTTCTATTTCTATAAATTTTTTTTGGCATTCTAGTTTCTTGGACTTATAACAATAATGATTAAAATAAAAATTAAAAATTAAAAAAAATTTAAAATATTAAAGTGAAAGGTAAGTGTGTACTGTGTAGTCAATTGTAGGAGAAAGGGGAAAAAAACTTATGAATATGTTATTTTTTGTAAGCTAAATTAAGAAAACTAATAATTTTGTGTTAAAAACAAATCTAACAACTTGTTAGATTCAAATAAAAGTACAAATTTTAACAAAAAATCTCATTTTAAAGCATTTGTCTATGTATCATACGATACATACAATTTTACGATACGATACGATTCATACGATACACACACTGTATCGTACGATTCATGAGCATTTACGATACGCCGATACGATACGTAACTTTTTACACACGATTCGATACGTATCGTACGATACGTATCGCGTATCGTATGATACTGACAACTATGGCGGTGAGTGATAAATGAAGACTATTATTTTATTTTTATTTATTTGGGTACTATTATTTTTAGTATTTTATTTTAGGTCAAAATGCAAAAGTTAGGATTTATTTTCAAAATCATGTCATTTTGCTAACAATTTCGTTAGTATCGTTTCTAAACTATTTTAAAAACTAATATCTCGAGTCTAAGATACGGGCCTGTTTGTTAAGATAACTCAAACTCACATTTTTACAATTTAAACAATTTTACACACTTTTTCACCCGCACAAATTTAAAAAAACTACAAAAATCTCATCTCAAACTACTCTACCAAACACCCCCTCAATTTTATAGTAGCAACTCGAGTCTCAAAGACTTGAGTTTTAAGTGCTAAGTCATGGAACTCAAGTCTTAACTTAAAGAAACAATGAAGAAGGTAGAGATACGAAAAAAAAAGAAATAGAGATCACAAAGAAGAAGGTAGATTAACAAAGAAGAAGAAGGCATATCAACATAGAAACAACGAACCCAGATCAATAAAAAACAATGAACCCATGCCTTTGCTCTCTGAACTTCCATGGTCAAGCCTCCTTGGCTCTTCCTCCGACCATCATTGCCACCATTGGCAGTGGTCTAATCTCCAGTTCATTTCTCTCAACCCGAGCCAAAACCATTTTTGTGATTTGTGAGTTTGTTCCAAAAGTGGGTGTGGTTTCTGCCGTGGGTGGGTGTTTGTGGGTTTGTTCCTAAGGTGTGTGTTCTGATTCTTCTTCTTTTGTCTGAGTGTTTGTGGGATTGTTCCTGGGTTCCTAAGGTTGTTCTTGATTTGGGTCTGGAGAAAGGGTTCTACCATGGTTCTTTGTGGGTTTGTTCTTGATTTGGTCTAGAGAAAGACTCTGGCCTTTGGAGAATGAAGAGCAAAGAAGAATGAAGAATGAAGGAAAAAGAAAAGGAACTTGACTATCTAAAACTCGAGTTCTGCATGGTACTCAAGTCTCTTAGACTCGAGTTGTTATAGTGAATTCGAGTCTAAAATACTCGAGATGTTAATTTCCTAAATAGTTTGAAAACGACGCTAACTAACAAAATTGTTAGAAAAATTGTGTTATTTTGAAAAAATCCCATACCCTTTAAGTTTTACAATTTTTTATTTCAGTTTTCTAAATTTACGTTTTGTCATTTCAGTCTTCTAAATTTCAATCATCCTCAATTTAGTCATTTGTTAACAATCCGTCCAATTTTGCCATTAACTTACCTAAACGATGTCGTTTTACACTTTATTTATACTAAATTTTTATCTTTTTATTTATTTCTTAATTAAAAAAAAAAAAGTTAATAACTTTTTTTTTAAAAACCCCAGAAATTTAATTAGGGGAACAACATTGCTCACTCCCCACGTTTGAAGAACCAAAATTCTAACCCCACCCATCTAATAACTAAGGGATTGAGAGAGAGAAAGAGGGGGAAAGAGAGAAAAAGGGAGACCGAGGTGGAGAAAGAGAGATAGAGAAATCAAGTGAGAGACCGAGACAATGTAAGTATGGTTTTTTGGAGTTAAAATATGATCTGGGTTTGTTTTGAATGTCCAAAATATTGACTGATTTTGGTTATTTTGGCCTAATTTGTGATTGTGTTTGTGTAATTTTTTTCTAATGCTTGATTTGATCGGTTTTGCCATTAGGATATTTCATTTTTATGGTTCTTTGTTTATAGAGATTAAAACTTTCTTTAATGGAACTTTGAATTTTGTTGGTGGTGTTGTGTGACAGAGATGGCTTTTGGTGTTTTTGCATTTATCCGTGTTTTTTTTCCCCCCCTGTTTAGATCTTGTGATTCATTGGTAAAAGTTGTGGATTTGGGTGGGTGGGGTTAGAATTTAGGTTCTTCAAATGTGAGGAGCCTAATTAAATTTCTGGGTTTTTTTTTTTTTTTTTTGAGTTAAGAAATAAATAAAAAATAAATATTAAATAAAGTGCAAAATGCCATGGTGATTTAATAGCAATATTGGACAGATTGTTAACATAGGACTGAATTGAGGATTATTGAAACATAGAGGACTGAAATGACAAAATGCAAACTTAGAGGATTGAAATGAAACTGATGAAACTTAGAGGGTAAGTTTTGTATTTTAGCCTTTATTTTACCTTATTGAGCTCAAGACCTAGTAATTGGGCTGAATTTCAAGTTGGGTTGGGCTATGGAGTGAGATAATATCGTAGTAGTTACACCCAATTAAGTCTAGACCTCTATTAAAAATACTTAATAATTACAATAGAGAGAGGAGATTACAATCTTTTTTTTTTTTTTTTTTTTTAGAGTCAATACTGGGTATTATTATTATGAAGCTGGAAAATAAAAAATAACAACATGACTAATGTCTACTAGAACATGCTCCATCAAAACTAATAAAGGAAAAGAAACGATTGCTCTCTTGGCTAAAGCATGGGCTGCACAATTACCCTACCGCCTAGTATGAGAGAAAGAAAAAGTTTGAAGTGAACCTACAATAGACGATGTGTCTTTGATAATCTCCCTAATGGATGAATGAGCTCCATCTGTTGACTTCAAGGCCCTCCAAACCACCTCGGAATCTCCTTTAAATTCAAAACCCGATAAGCCCAACTCCACAACAAATTTTGCTGCTCTTCTTGCAACTAATGCTTCCAACACCTCCATAGAACCTGGGTAAGGTATTTTTTCAACTAAGGCAGCAATCATATCCCCCTTACCATCTCTAACTATAACCCCTATCCCTGCTTCCTATGTCTTAACAAACACAACACCATCATAATTTGTTTTATACATTCCTTCCCCTGGAGGTCGCCATTTTATGTTTTCCTTTGGTTGCTGCACTTTGGTCTCTTGGATTTTTGATTGAAACTCCGAGAGGTACATTCTTGCTGCTTCAAAAAGTTTATCACTCGGCAACCCTTTCTCATTCAATCTAAGCTTGTTTCTTTGGTTCCAAATAAACCAAGCCACCACCCCAATCATCTCTAGTCTCTTTGCCCTCTGTCCAACTAGGTTTATTAGCTTTTGCATGTCTTGAATATGGGGATACTCTATTTGGACCCAACTGAAATAGGGGTTCCAAACTTCATTGAGTGTCTCACAACTCCAAAGTGCATGCAATGTTGTCTCCTGATCCAAGAGGTAGGCACTACACTTCGCATCCTCAAGAATTTTTCTTTTCTTAAGATTAACCTTTGTGGGTAGTGCATTAGAATAGACTCTCCAAAGAAAAAGCTCGATTTTATTTGGAACATGGAGCTTCCAAATACGTTTCCAAAAAGCCGATTTGTGCGATGAGTCCGAGCTTGATGCATTGCTGGAATTGGCTTCCTGAAACAACATCTGATATCCTGCCTTAACCGTATACCCCCTATCATGACTGTCCAGCCAAATAAGGCTATTTCTCTGTTCATTCCAGCAAAATGGAATTGCTTTGATTCGACTTACCTCAAAACTCAAAAAATGTTGATTTAGTAGATTAATATTCCAAGAACGCGAGCTTGGATTTATGAGGGCAGCAACCTGCGCTCCTTGTAATACCGCTACTTGTGGAGAAACAATCCTAGTAGACCCCTTTCCTGGCAGCCAATTGTCTCTATATATATCTACACTCTTCCCATATCCTATTCTCCATCTCATACCCATCGAAATCACCTTCCTTGCCTTGAGAATACTCTGCTAAGCATAAGATCCAGTGGCTGCTGAGGCTACAAAAATGGACCCCTTAGGAAAATACTTCGCTTTAAAGACCCGATAAAAAAGAGAGGATTGGTCCTTCAATAGTCTGCACACTTGTTTTGCCAACATTGCATCGTTGAATTTTTCCAAGTCTTTGAAGCCTAACCCACCTTCTGATTTAGGCTGGCAAAGAACCTCCCATTTTTTCCAATGAATTTTCCACTGCTCACCCTTTTGCCCCGAAAAGAATTTCTGGATTAGTACCTCAATTTCATGGCAAAGACCCACCAATAATTTGAAGCAACCCATTGCGAATGTAGGAATCGCTTGCACCACTGCTTTGAGTAAAATCTCTCTACCCGTTTAGGACAATAGCTTCTCCTTCCCCCCTTGAAGTTTGCTCCACACTCTTTCTTTAATGAAATTTAGACTTGCTTTCCTATTTCTTCCCACCACCACCGGCAAGCCAAGATAATTCTCATACTCCTTCACCTCTTGTACTTGTAAGAAATCCAAGATTTGGGCCTTTGTGTCTTCATTCAATGCCTTGCTAAAAAAGATGGTTGTCTTCTCCCGGTTTAGCTTTTGAACTGATGCTTGTTCATACAATAACAAAATATCTTGGATTGCTTGTAAATCTGCCATAGATGCTCTACAAAATAAAAGGTTGTCATCTGCAAAAAATAAGTGTGAGATTTTTGGTCCCCTTTTACATAAAGAGAAGCCTCGTATTCTGTCATTAGAGGGTGCCTACTACAACATCCTATTCAAGCCTTCTGAACATAACAAAAAAAGGTATTGAGACAAAGGATCTCCTTGCCTTAATCCCCTTGATGGCCTAATATCTCCCTTAGGCTCTCCATTCTCTAGCACAAGAGACACCCACCGTTCACAAAAACCCAATTTCTCCATAATCTTCCCTAAATAACTCCACTCCACCCGGTCATACGCCTTACTCATATCTAACTTCATAGCCATAAAACCCATTTTTTTGGATTTTTGGTTTTTTATATGGTGTAAGGTCTCAAAAGCAACCAAAATATTGTCAGAGATTGCTTTACTAGACTGAAAGGCACTCTAAGATTCTGAAATAATGCTAGGTAAAATATTCTTAAGTCTGTTTGCTAGAACTTTAGAAATAAGCTTATACAGAATATTACAAAGTGCAATTGGGCGATATTCAGAAACTTTTATCGGACTTTTAACATTTGGGATGAGAGTGATAAAAGTTCGATTGATTGAAGGTGGGATTGAACCTGTGCTGAGGCATGTGAGAACTGCTTTAGCCCCTTCATCACCAATAACCGGCCAAAATTATTGGAAAAACAATGGAGACATCCCATCAGGTCCTGGATATTTCAAGGGTTCCATATGATTTAAGGCAATGTCAACCTCAGCTCTCTCAAAAGGAGCAACAAGCTCATGGTTCATCTCCTTCGTTACCACCCGTGGAGTAGCTTCTAAAGCTTCCTCAATCCGATTTGGTGAGGATGTAGTGAATAAATTTTGGTAAAAATCCACCAAAATATTTACTATGCCATTCTCATCCACGCACCTCTCACTCAAATTGTTCTCCAATTCCTCAATTCTATTTTGGCGATACCTGTGAGTAGCTCTACTATGGAAATATCGGGTATTTTTATCTCCTTCATGCAACCACAATGCTCTAGATCTTTGTTTCCACATTTTCTCTTCTTTTGATAACAAATCATTTATCTTTCTTTTCAACCTTGTCACCCCGTTTATAGGCCTCCCTTTTATTGCCTCATCTTCCACCTTTCTCAGCAACTCTTTTTTTTCCTTCAATAGTCGAGTAATATTCCCAATTGCCACCCGACTCCACCACTTGAGTTGTGCTTGACAATGGCTTATCTTCCTTTCCACCTTAGTCATAGCTTGACAGAGTGCATTGAAAAGCCAAGCCGTTTCTATCGTATCTCTACATCCCTATTTCTCCAACCACATATGCTCAAAATGCCATGGCTTTTGTCGAAGCTTAGGGATACCATTAAGGCAAATAAGAATAGGTTTATGATTAGACGAACCACACTCCAAATGAATTACCTTTGTTGCAGGAAATTTATCTAGCCATTCCATTGTAGCAACCACTCTATCCAGCCTCTCCCAAATTGTAAAACCATTTGGCTGTCCATTACACCATGTAAATTTACCTCCCATAAAGTCAAGGTCCTGAAATCCACATTCATCCAAAACATCTCTAAAATCTTCCATTTTTCTAGCTAGTCTTTGCCTCCCTCTAAGCTTCTCATGACTCCGTGTAATCTCATTAAAATCACCTGCACACAGCCATGGGATTGAATTTCTGCTCCTTAGTCTCCTTAGGCAAGCCCACGATAAATGGTGATTACTAGTTTTCGATTCTCCATAGAACCCCGTGAATCTCCACTCATCCTCCTTACCCTTATTCAAAACACCACCAATGTGATTTGGGGAGAAGGTGCCTAGAGAAAAATCCACTTCCTTTCTCCAAAAAATTACTATCCCCCCTCCTCTCGTATCTCTACACACTTCAACCATACCACCAAAATTTAGTTTGACCTGAATATCTTCTAGCCTAGCCTTATCCAGCCATGTTTCGGCTAAGAACACAACTGAGGGATCTTGTGCCCGGATAATATCCCTAAGCTCTTGTTCTGTCGATTGGTTCCCAAGCCCTTGACAGTTCCAACATAAGAGATTCATTGCTCTTGGTGGGGCTGACAAGCAACCTCCACCATTGAAATTTTTTTTTGATTGTCATGATCAACCAATCTCCTCTTGTTTGGTAATTCACAAGCATCAATCTCCATGAAAGAACGTTTAGAAGTACCAGCTACTTCTGCCTTCGCCTGAGCATCACCTTTTTGAGCAAAGCGAGCAACCCGTGTCCAAGTTCTATTTGTTGCATAACCTTCCTTTCCCTCAAGGCTAGAAGCCCTTCGCTGAGTATCGGGTTTGCTTATATTTGTTAGGTTCATCAGTCAAAGCACTTAAGGAAGTCACATGACCAGCACCTACCTCCAAACTTGTTTCTAAAATTTCGAGTGGCCTATTTGATGTATCAACATTAGGGCTTTTCACGTGTACCTCCTTGTTTATTGCTGCCTCACCCCTTTCAATTATTTCAGAAATTTCAACGCTATTCAATTCTCTATCAATCTCTAGAATCTGGTCCTCCAACGGGTCACCATTATGTCCATCAATGACTCCATAATTCACGCTATTATTCCTCCCATTATGTCCGCTATTACTCTCAGCTACTACTTCTACCGTTTCAGGTATGGAATTTTTAGGTGCATTAATCTCTTCCGTGATTTCCTCTTCTGAATTAACTGCGATCTTCTCCACCGCTGAATTGGCATGGTTGGCCTGACCCCTGCCCTCTTTCCTAACCGGTTTTTGAATCTCAGTCATCGGAGTGTTGGACTTTAGACCGCTCTTCTTCCTAGCCTCATAGAAACCAGGAACCACCACCACAGATTTCCTCCTCGCTTGGGTTGGTGCTGCCCGAATCCAAGGACCATACTCCCTCTCCCTATTATCTAAGGTTCCATCGCTTTCAATCCACTTCGCACAATCCCTATCAGAGTGATCCAGACATCCACACCAGTAACAAATATTGGGAAGATGTTCATATTTGAATGACACCCAACATTCTTCGCCATCCTCCATTGATAACACTTGACCCTGACACAAAGGCATCGAAACATCAACAAGCACCCGAATTCGGAAAAAACTGCCTCGATCTACTCAGTAACATTTGCACTTCTATCCACCACACCAATTGCTTCACACAAATCCTTAGCCACACCCCTATTCAGATAGCTCATTGGAATATGGTGCACCTAGACACATATCGATACCGAATCAAGCTTCAATGCATGCACCGAGGTGGAGCTCTCTAATCATTGGAGGATCACTAGATGCCTGTCAAAACTCAAGGGTTCACTCATCAAAATTTTATTCACTTTCTTCTTCATTATCAAACACAAATAGCATCGTATGTTTGCCTGCATCATGGACTTTGAAACCATTTTTGGCTCGCCACAAAGGGCTGAAGGTCCTCACAATTGCCTCCATGTTCAGCACACGTTTTGTTAGAAATTTTGCCACAAGAGTAAACTCTTGGTTGGTTCTTTCCTTCTTCACCGTCAGTTTGCTTTTGACCAACTTAAGTTTTCTTCTTAACCATATTTTTCAATGCTATTGCTACCAAGTATCAAATACAGGAAAACTCAAAAAACACTCTTCAAAAAAAAAAAAAAATCATCGCCCAAACAAACATAGTAGAAAATTAGGAATTCCAAATTTCTATGGAATGCATTTGTCCAAACAAACATCTTTGGCTTCTATAAATTCAGAGCAAATGAGAGAGAAATTTCATTTCTCCATTTGCCTTGAATAGCATTATGTGGCCTTTCTTTATCCCTAACTAAATAAAGAACCTTTAATTGAATCACCTGCATCCATATCTATGATCACGTGTAAAGTAAAAGTATAACTAAACACTTAGAAAAGAAAAGGAAAATGAAAAAAAAAAAAAAAAAAAGCTCTCTCTCTCTCTCTCTCTCTCTATATATATATATATGTGTGTGTGTGTGTGTGTGTGTGTATACACTAAATGCCATTGGCCAGTTTCCCATTATAGGTAATGAAGTTATAAGTAATAAAATATTAATTGTATATCACACAAGTAGAATACTAATATAAAAATAAAATTTGGGTTCTAGAAGCAATAATTAGTGGCTATATTTTACTTACACCAAGTGACAACCTTTAATTATACTTTTTTTTTATAAGCACCATTAATTAAACACTTGGGTGAACTAAATAACTCTGCTATAATTTGGGGAGGTTTCAAATTAAAACCAAATTATAAAAAGGATAATTTAAAATCATATTTGGATTATTGCAATTGGCGCCAATGATAAGTCCTTGTTAATGAAAGTAATTGAATTTGTATAAGCTATGACTAAAATTTGTGTACCACAAGGAGTCATTCCATGTAAAACTAATGACATTTAGTATATTATACGAAATTTGTGAAATTATATACTAATCAAACATTTAATTATTATCACCTAAGCATTCATAATAATTTTCGCAGTCTTGACGGTGTATGTTCCTCCAATGTTGAAGATATTTATACTTTTGAAGTTTCCCCTAAAAAAGATATCATATACTATATAATTAGAATTCTATTATACAAGTTTGTGTTTGCGCCAACTAGACACTTTTCTTTTTTCTTTTTTTCTCCTTATATAAGAGCATCAACAGTAGATGTTGCAAAAAAAAAAAAACCATTTTGCTACAACAAAGACCTACTTTATTATTTTACCACATCATTTTACAACATCCCATTTATCAAATGTTTTATCATTCAATTCTATACATTAAAATAATATATACTACACATTAAAATAATATATTAAATTCTTCCCCCCATCATCATCATCATCATCAACCACCACCGCAACAACAACAACAACAACCAGAAAAATTGTTGCGGCCACAATCACCAGGAAAAAAAAAAAAAAAAAAACCACAACCACCAAAATCAACCCACAACCACCGCCGAATCCACCACCAAAACAGAAAAACAAAGACAAAAACAGATCAGAACAAAGATCGGCACCACCACCGATTCACCCACCACCGATTCGCCCATCACCAGCCGACCCACCGACCACCACTGATCCGCCTATCACCATCTCAACCCACCCACCGCCATAACCCACAACCCGAACCCACCCACCACCAATCTGCCCATCTCAACCCACCCATCGCCATAACCCACAACCCGAACCCACCCATCAAACCACAGCCAAAAAAAGTGAACGGAAAAAAGAGAAAGGAAAAAAAGAAAAAAAAAAACCGAAGCGGAATAGAGAAGACAGATGGTCGGCGGCGTCAAGTGGTGGTCTTTGGTGAGATCGGCGGCGTTGAGTGGCGGCCATTGGTGATCGGTGTGCTATGGAAGACAAATAGAGAAGACAGAGATGAGAAGATGGAGAGAGAGAGATATCTGTGATGAGGAGAGAGAAAACGGGAATAAAATAATAATATATATTATGCAACTTTTGTCCGTACCGTGCCAAAAAATGTGATGGTACTGTAGCATGTTGCAAAAGTTTAGCACATTTAACACATCTGATAAAGGGGCATTTTTGGTGTTTGGTGTGGCAAATGTGCCAAATATTTGGCATTTGGCACATTTGCCACACCTGCTGTGGATGCTCTAATGCGGCACACTATAAGTCTGTGAAATAACTAACAACTCTAAGTAAAAATCTATTTTAGAAATTTCAAAAGCTTAAGAAATATTGCTCCTATAAAAATTATACTACAAAAAAATTCTAGAAATTTTAAAAAAGTTTTATTATTTAGTTTATATTATTTTTATAACTTATCATGATTTTTCTAAATAATAAAGTTTTTTTTTTCTTATACACACATATATATTGTTTTTTGTTATATGCTAAGTAAAACTTGTTAAATATATTAGCAGTGCAATGTGTTATACTATGTTGTATATGTTGGAGTGGATATGGAAGGGGAAGCATTGAATAAGAATACCAAGAACAAGAGGGTTACGTGGTTCAGCCTTATTGGTCTACATCCATGGAGGAAACCCTTAAGAGTTACATCTTTATTATGTAAGAGTGTGGTACAAAACTTGTATTACAATGAACCCCAACATAAGTATATATAGAAGACTAAATCTTAGACTACTAGTACAAGTAGGAGTGAGCTTCGGCCTATTATATTTGGCTAATATGTCTAATATATATCTCTAACAAAACTAATTAGAAATTATAGTTTTAACCAAAAATAGAAAAACATACCAACACTACACAAATTCTGATTAAATTTTACTCTTCTCTAAACAAATTAATGTTTTTCTTCTTTTTTTTTTTTATTTATAAATTCTTTGATTTGAATTTTTTTATTGATTTAAAATTATCTTATATATATTCTCTCATACATCATACGAATTAATGACTAATTTAACCAATATTGTAAAAGAAAATAAGTTAAGTCATAGTCTATGCTCACAAGGTAGTATTGTGAATGTGATTTTACATTTTACATCTGAATGTGGTTTTATTTTTGTTACATCTGGCACTGAGTTGGTTCATTTGTAATTTTAGGTGGCCAATGATTTAATAAGGCAAGAGAAATGGCAGAAAGTGCAATCAACCTAGCTAAAGACTATTTGGCCCCGTTGTTAGTCCATGAAGCAAGATTGCTGGTGGGAATCCACAACAAAGTTGAGAGCATCCAAAGTGAATTGGGGTTCATCCAGTCTTTCCTCTAGGATGCAGATGTGAAGGCGGAGAAGGGAGACACAAGCAATGTTACACAAACATGGGTCAAAAATGTAAGGGAAACAGCTTATCACATAGAAGATGTAATTGATGAATACCTACTTCATTTTGCAAAATATCCTCAAACGCGAAGACGAATTTGTTGTATGCCCTTGAAGATTTTTCAATTTGCTGCCAACCTGAAACCAAGACATGTGATTGCCTCTAAGATTCAAGATATCAACGACGAGCTCAAGGCACTCAGAGAGAGAGGTGAAAGATTTGGCTTCAATAATTTGGAGCAAGGAGGATTGAACAATGATGCTAGACAGCCTAGATGTGATTTATGGAATGACCCTCGAGAGGCATCCCTTTTCATTGAGGACAATGAGCTTGTGGGCATTGAGGCACCCAAAGACGAATTGATAAATTTGTTGGTAAAAGGACCATCTAATCTCATGGTGATATCAGTGGTTGGCATTGGTGGGCTTGGAAAGACCACCCTTGTCAAGAAAGTGTATGACAACGAGCAAGTGACACTTCCCTTTCAATGTAGTGCTTGGATCACTGTGTCTAAATCATACACGATGGAGGAGATATTGAGGAAAATGATAAAGGATTTCTACAAGGCAATGAAGGGGATTCCCCCTAGGGAGATTGACACAATGGAAAGAACAATGTTAATTCAAGAATTGAGGCAATATTTACTTGAATTGAGGTATGTAGTAGTTTTTGACGATGTATGGGATATGAGCTTTTGGCGTATTGTACAACTTGCTTTACCGGATAAGAACAAAGGCAGTAGAATAGTAATAACAACTCAAGATGAGTGTTGTTCCCTCTTACAAACAATCTCCATTTTATCATGTGTACAACTTGTCACATCTATCGTTAGAAAAAGCTCGAGAGCTTTTTTGCAAGAAGGTGTTCCAATGTGAAGGGGGGATTTGTCCCCGTGAGTTAAATGAATCGTCAAATAGCATAATTAAGAGATGCAGTGGGCTGCCACTTGCAATTGTGACTATAGGCGGTCTTTTGTCAACAAAACAAAAGGTTGAGTCTGAGTGGATCAAATTTCTTGGTAGCCTAACTTCAGAGTTAGAAAGTAATCCCCATCTCCAAGATATCACCAAAATTCTATCTCTTAGCTATATTGATCTACCTTACAACCTCAAAGCTTGTTTCTTATATTTTGGCATGTTTCCAGAGGATTACTTCATTAATAGTGCAAGACTAATTCGACTTTGGATAGCTGAGGGTTTTGTAAAAGAAATGTCAGGGAAAACATTGGAAGACATTGCACAAGACCATTTGAACCAGCTTATTCATAGAAACTTGGTTCAAGTGGCAAGGATTGATTTTAATGGCAGAACTAGAAGTTGTCGAGTCCATGATATGTTGCACGGGTTCATTTTTACTAAGTCAAAGGAGTTGAGTTTTCATTGGGTCTCAATACAGAACTACATAAGGATAGAGAGAATTGCTCGACGCCTCTCAATTCAAACCAATGTAAATACCCCTTTGCAAAGTATTACTAGTTCCCAAACTCGTTCTATTCTCATTTTGGGGTTAGATGAAGTGCCCAATTCTTTTCCCATGACTTGTTTTACAAATTTCAAGCTCATAAAAGTAATGGATTTTGAAGGTGCTCCAATCGATTACATTCCTGAAGAAGTGGGAAACCTATTTCATCTAAGATATTTAAGCCTAAGAGATACAAAAGTGCAAATGCTTCCAAAGTCCATAGGTAAATTGTACAACCTAGAGACTTTGGATTTGAAATATTCCCTTGTGCATGAGCTTCCAGTGGAGATTAGTGGGCTTCGTAAGCTACGATATCTTGCGGCCTACTATTTTAATAGAGATACTAAATTCAATATAAATTCTTACCATGGGATAAAGATATCAAATGGCATTGGGATTTTAAAGTCCTTACAGAAGCTTTATCAAATTGAAGCCACTAGCACTACCCTTATAACAGAATTGGGAAGTTTGTCATAGTTGAAGAAGCTGACAATCTGTAAATTGAAGAAAGAGAATGGGATGGATTTGTGCACTGCGGTACAGAAAATGAGCCACCTTTGGTCATTGAATATTAGTGCAACAAGTGAGGAAGAAGTTCTTAATTTACAATCGCTGCCTTCTCCTCCTCCCCTCCTACAAACTCTTTGCCTATCTGGGCGACTAGAAAAGTTGCCAGAATGGATTCCCAAACTCAAGAGTATAGTTCGAATTGTTTTAAACTGGTCAAAATTAATGGAAGATCCATTAAAGGTCCTTCAAGCACTGCCTAATTTGATGGTTCTTCACCTTCACGATGGATACAGAGGTGAGCAATTACATATCAAGGGAGGAGGCTTCCAGAAACTCAAGGATCTATGGCTTCGAAATTTGGGAGGATTGAAATGGTTGATAATAGATGAAGGTGCCCTGCCTCTTCTTGAAACACTTGAAATTGGAGAATGCCCACAGCTGAAGGAGGTGCCCTCTGGCATCCACCATCTGAAATGCCTCAAAAATCTGCAATTTCAAGAAATGCTGAACGATTTCGTTCTTAGTCTGCAACCAGATGTAGGCCCTGATTTTGGGAAAGTCAAGCATATTCCTTCTGTCACTTTCTGGTATAGGACTCATGGAAATTACTACAGATTCTACAAGCTTGGTGATTCAGAATTGTTAAAGAGTCTTGAATATTGATTCGTGGAGGACCAAAGTTCCCACACCACTTTTAAAAAATTACAGGTACGTCCCCGCTCATTTATCCATTATTAGACTATTACATTTACTATAAATTACCAAGTCTTTCACACATACCATTTTTCATAAGCCACTACATTTTGTTAACCAGCTTCAACCCAGAAAATGATCATAAACATTGTTTCTGATTGGTAACATATTGAAAATTTAATGGTTCCCCTTCCCTCTTTTTTCCTCTTTCTTATACTGATACTTCTAACAAATAAATAGCTTCTATTATGACAATTAGCTTGAAACCAATCAATTATTTTATAAATATCATTGTGAGTAACATGAAGCAATAATTATTGGACAACAGGCATTATTCAAATTTCTAATTTGTAGACAATTCTTTTACTAATGTTAGTATTTAGATTACCAAGTTTGTTTATTGTGGATAGGAAACATGTTTGAGCGCTCAAGTTTTACTTGCCCCTACGAATTATAGTGGGTAAGCCTGCATTTCCTTCTTTCACACATTATAGACCATTTTCTTTTTAAAATTTTTTTGTACGTTTAACTTTTTATTTATATTGCTCTTGTTAAAAATATTAGGCTTTAGTTTCAAATGCCAATGTTTCGAGGATTGTCAAGTGCCAGACCAAACAAGACGCTGCTCTTTTCTCAGCCAACCAGAACATAAGTAGTTGTTTCTTGATTCTTCCATTCATTGTTGCCTTTGTCATTGGATTGTTGTAATGTGTTATCGTTTTTGTATCAAGATTGTTATAATGTGTAATCTTTTCTGTATCAAGCATATGAACCTCCTAAACTTATTCCACGCAAAGAGTGATTTTTAGTTGAATTGTACTTGTTGTCATTAGAGTGGTTTAAGTAAGCCAAGTGTTTCATCGGTATGCTCACATGTAATGGCATTGATGTGGCTAAAATATCTATATAATGACATTTGTGTATAATTTGTGAAAGAGTAAACTATATGTAAATGTGTAAGACAATTGACCTATCAAAAACATATGTATGGGTTTTCTTTATTCATGCAAAGAAAAAAAAAATTAGAAAACTGTTTTGAACAAGGTTCTATGTTCGGATTGGGGAGTGTCCTCTACTATACTAAAATGTTGTATCTGGTGTGACGCTACCATTTCGGTTTTGTGTTGTTTTCACTGTTGTGTTGCTGCCTAGTTCATTGTAGGTTTTTTTTTTTTTGATGTTTGGCAAGTGTTTGCTGTGTTTGGTATTCTGATTCTGGTTGCAAAAATTTTAAATCTCTCAGCTAAAATAACAACAAACAAACTTGAAAATTTTTGCCATATATATGCATTGTTCATAATGATAAAATTTTAGTCCATGTCTAATCAATAAACTCAACACAAGTTCATTTAGTATTAAACACTATGGATTGGATTCAGATATGACGAGTGTCGCCCCAAAAGGCCTTAATATCTTACAACCTGATTTTTGGCAAGGAAATCTGAAACTTACATTCCAAATCCTGGAGTCAGATAAGGTATATCTTTCTTTTTTCTTTCGCAAAAATTTTTAATGGATGAGTTCATAAATTAGCTTGTCATTAACACTCTAGGGTCCTACTTGGAATTTAGCTTTTATCCTAATCAAATAAGTGAAATTTAATTTAGTTGTGCTGAAATTTACTTAATGCAGTGTACATCTTGACAGCTAACAGTATCTTGGCAATTTTATAATCCAAGTTGTATCCTTTCAGTAAGTATTTACCAAATGATCAAATTTTTGGATGTTTTCCTTTGTTCTTCTTGGCCATGAAAGTGCAACTGATTTTCTTACAAAGAGATTCATCAGCATTAATTGAAAGAAAAATGTAGGTGAGTAGTGAGTACAGACTCATAGTATAGAATAAGAGAATCATGAATATAAAACTACTATGCCACTGTTTTAATCCCCATGTTAAATAGAGGGCTACTGAGCATAGAGTGAGTCACTAATAGACCCTAATTTTACAGCCAATGTAGAGAGGTTGGAATTTGGAACCAATTGGACCTCCACAGTGCAGGTCGGAACTATGTTGGTGTTGGCACCAGAAGGACCCCACATGTTACGGGCAAGCAAAGAAAATTCTTCCACCTTGCACTTTGTTTGCTTGAGGCCCTGTGTGATGTTGGTGACACGAGAAAATGAGAGTGCTTTTTAAAATCATCCAAACTAAATTATGCTCCAGTTCATCTGCTTTTGGTTGATCCTTGGGGGCTTGTGCTCCACGTTTTCATCCATATTTTGTCTATTGCAAATATAAAACATACTAATCAAATGAACAATAGCAATAGATAGCTGTTGAATATGGATTTTTATATTACATATAGAGCAAAATTTAGGTACAATATTTAGGTGTTGTTTCTTAAGTTCCCTCTTAAGATTTTGTCATGTAGATTTTTTCTTATTAGATGGAAATGTATTTTTTAGTAAAGTAGCTACATGACTGAATTTTAAAAGAATAACCTAAGAAACAGCACTTAAGGTATTGTACCTAAGTTTTATCCTTACACATAACTGGTATGTCACAACTCAAGTTGCAATTTCCTAAAGTAACACAAATTGATTTTTATGGCAAGACTATGTTATTAATTTTTCTTGTAGAAGAAACATAAAATAAGTTATGATTTATTTGGTGACTGGATAGTTCAAATGAAAGTTTTGATATGAGTTCTCTGTTATATTGTGCGGACTATTGACACTTTTCCAACACATATAAGTAATGAGAAAAACACGAAAATAGTCTTCAAAAGGTACCCCATATGGATTGGTAGTTGGAGAATCATAACAGTATGATTAACAAAACAAAGTATTGCGATATGTTGTATAACATATATTTATACAATGTCCACCTCACCAGTAATTTTCTGAGCTAGGATTGCAACGGTTGACAAGAAAACATGAATGAAAGTGACCTGAACATCGTGGTGAGAGACGGCATGTGGTGGAGGTCCATCAAAGGGGTTGAGCTTTCATCAGAGAGTGGTCTGACATAGTAGACTGTGGTTGGAGTTTTTATTTGGCTCAATGAAATGGTGGAACATACTGATGTGGTGAATGTTGATTCATATATGTACATGGAAATTCAAATTGATCGACATAGGCTAAAGGATCGACCTCTTCAGAACTGGCATACAAGGTCTTTGTCAAAATGCCTGACAGAAAGATTTTTGTGACATGAAGACTTTGAAAGTGTATTTCTGGGATTAAACTTGCAATATATTTTCTGGTTTAGAGTAGCATTCTTCAATGGAATTGTCGTTCACGTCATTCTTCCTCTATCCTCACACTGTCTGCTTCAGAAATTTCATGCTTTCCTGCTGCTTCCACCAACGATTCCATGGCCACTTCAAATCACCTTCCCCACTACTCACTCCAGAAACTTCTGCTTCAAGCTGCTCTTACTGCCTCTCATGCCCAGCACAAGGGAGTAATGACATTATGAATGTTGTCAATTATCATTAACTGAGTGTATTTTATTCATTATAGCTATTAAATCTTCTACTTTACAGTGGAATTTGAATTCAAATTATATTTTTGGATAGTCATTTGAATTTGGTGATGGTGTGCTTTTGCTGAGCATTCCTTTAGTGGTTGTTTTGGTTTTATTTTAATGAATAGTAAAATGCATTGGAGAGAATGTAAATAGTATCCAAGACTAGGGTGCTTAAGTATGATTAAATAATTCTCTATATGAAGTTTTTTTAGAAAAGCTTCATTTTTATTTCCTCAAAAGTTTCTTAGGAGATCAGATAAGGCTTTTGTGGGTCTTTCATGCGTTTTTCATGATGTGGTTGCGGCCTTGCGGGCATTTGTTGTTCTTCGTGGTTGAACCAAAGTTTTTATATGAATCATTTTTGTGACATTGAGCTGCAACAACTTTATATTTATGATAGTAATACTGAAGTTTTTTGTATTTCAATGTCCTCTCCCATTTGTGTATTATACATTACTAGTCGCTAACCCGTGTGATGCACGGCATGGTTAAATAAAAATGAAAAGTACTTATTTTGCTTAAAGCTTTATGACTTAACTTTTTTTTTTTTTTTTTAATGTATAACTTGAAATGAATGAAAATAAGTAATTTTTTGTTGAATATAATGGTTTAAAATTTTTTTTTTTTTCATATCATTGGTTCCACATAACACTTCTCAACGTGGGCTATTCTATGGTGATGACTTCACATAATACTCAACTGCAATTAAATCTACTATCCACCACCAATCTAATCTATGTTATCTTGATAGTAGATCTACAAATTGCATTTTCATATCTTTAGAGCTTGCCACATCATTATTATTATCTATATATATAATATAAAACCGAAATTTTTTTACTTGAATTAGGATTAAAAAAATAATTATAATTTTTTTTTTTAATTAGTCCTCACGTTAGATTTTTTTTTTTAAAGGACTCAATTTAGGTTTCAAAAGAAAGAAAAAAGAAGGTTGATAATGTTTGGGGACTAGAATTTTTTGTTTTTTTTGTTTTGATAGGTAATTGAAGTGAGATATTAATATTACTAGTCGCGGACCCGCGCGTTGCGCGTGATAAGTTTGTTTATAATAGTTTTATTATTTTATATTATTAATATTTTTCTATGTATTGCTACTAAAGCTGCATTATATATGATTGACCAATATATTACAGGATTCATGGTGATTGGAGGTTTTGGTGATGGAATTAATTTTGTATTATTAGAGATTTGTATTTGGAATAGAATGAGGATATTTTATTATAGATTTTTATTTTGGAAACAAAATTTCTACCATACTTGGTTGGCTAATTTGTACATTTCCAAGTCAATTTTGCACATTTTGCATGTAACATGTAATTCTTCGTTTCTATAAGGGTAAGGTCTCATGATCCCAATGACCCACTCCATTTTCTTGCATGCTTGGCTTTTTGGAATGCGAAATGTGTTTGTTCCAAAAGTTGTACGCCAAAGGATTTGTCGATAGCTTTGTAGCAATTGTTTTCCATTTGGTTAGTTTAGAATTAATTGTAATATTAGATCAATGAAGTCAAAATTTTTTTAAAATAAAAATAAAAATAAATAACAATGACTCTAGAACAGTGCACAACTTCATTGGATAAAGTTAATAGAAAGAGAAAATATAGGATTACAATATTTTGTGGTGCAATTTTGGACATGGTAGATTATGATTAGTAGAGAAAAAGTAATTTATGTGAAAGTAACAGACATTAGTTGTGAATTTAAAATTGTGTACCTCATTTTGATGTTGCCTAAAAATTTTGGCAATTGTCTTCCAACATTGGAAAATATTTCGAGCAATAATTATGTAGGTAATTCATGTTGTATGCTCATTTTCATGATTGTGTAGAGAGTATTTTAATGATATTTTTTGTGTGTATTTTGAAGTTGTTTAGGATTGTAATTTATAGTGTTTTGCTTGTTTTATGGATGAGTGATTGTTTAAGTTATTAGCAATTATTTTCATTTTATTTTATTTTATTTTTGAATAGAAGCCTTTCACATACCGTCCTCTATAAAGCTTAAATGTTATAGTATTGAATATGTATTTCAATTGTAACTTAAGTTTAATGTTCTCCATAAAGTGTATCATTATTGAGATGTATTGATTTGAATTGATTTGTTCTGCATAATTTTGATCCGCTAACCTAGCAATGTCTTAAACAATTTTATAGAGTTTTCATTAGCATTCACATATTCCATGTATCTAAATGATCAGCAAATGATAAGGGTAGCAAATAAATTAACACATGTCAGTTACTTTCATTAATGGTAAAATATCAATTGTGGAGCAACCGAATAGACAACCGCAACCTTGCTTTTCTGTTCTTTAAAGTAGTGTAGAGAATGGGAGAATTTTTTTTTTTTTCTGATACAAGATAGAAATTCTACTTTAGCCTAATCTAAGTATATATTTGTGTGAAGTTCTCACCAAGAGACTTGAACCCCGGCCCTTACCCCCAAGACCCCACAAGCACTTATACTTGTGGAGTAACAATTACACCAAGGGTGTGTGGTGGTAGAAGGTGAGAAGTTAATATGACCCCAAATGATTCTATTTCTAATGGCTAATGCTATCATTTATCTTACCTCCAACAATAGGACTCTTGTAATTTGAATTTCTAAGATATCACCATATCACAACCAGCATGAGTTTGTTTTTCAATTGAATAACAATTGTTGTCCTTAACAATTAATTAGTATTAATTTTATTTTATAAAAATTTCTAAAATTATATCACTAATAATAATTGTATATAAAACTATATATCACTAACTGAAATTGGATATCTATTGATGACATTGCAAGCACTGAATATTGCAAGAAGAAACATAAAGAGAGCCGTCCAAACATAAACCCTGCAAAAGTTGTATATATAAATAGATTATTAATAACTTTGAAATAGCTGAAAATTAATTAATATCCAAATCAGTTACTGAAGACAAAAGAAGAACCACTCCATATCTCATTTTGGAAGGAATGATTTCTTTGCAGTCCATAGCTTAGACATTAGATTTGAAACCTCTCAGAACAATTAAATTAAAAGGAAAAGGAAAAGAAATAATTGGAGGAGTAATTGTTCTTTTTGTGCTTTCCTTTTCAACATATTCTTTGGAGATAAAAGAACTCCATATGAACCGGCTTTTAGTGGATAAAAGTTAAGGGCCCCATGAGAAAAAGAATTTTTGTAATAGGATTTAGTCATAAAGAAGAATGATAAAAGAACTCAAATAAACAAAACAAACAGAAAAGTACTTTTCTAGCACTAAAGAATTCTCAATTCACATTGGCATAAAGTTCAATATAATACTTTTCCGGCACTAAAGAATTCTCAGTTCACATTGGCATAAAGTTCAATATAATAAATCCATCACTAACCACATACATACCTTGATTGATTTCTAGAGCACCAATGTATAGGTTGAGAAGACAACGTTGAAATGGCATGTGAGGGATGTTTTAATGCTAATAACATAAAAACGCTTGCGCAGTGACTTGAGTTTCATGAATTCACAAATTCTTAAAATTGAAACCATGAATATTAAATCATGTCTAAACCAAAGACCATGATAAACAGAATTATGCAGGAAAATTACTGCAAAAAATTTAAACACCAGGAATCATGTGCTGTAAGAGTAGCTACGATGTGCATATATGCTGACAGTGCTCATTATAATGTCATTACTTTGTTAATGTTCACCTTCATAACACATTGAGAGCAAAACATTACTCATTATAATGTCACCAATGTTGAAAAGCAATTCGTTAACAACTTCCTAGGAAGCAGGTCCATTAAGATTGTATTCAGCACCTGTTTCAGTATTCACACCCACCACAGTACCAACATGCCAAATCTAGATTGTTGGGCTTTGTGGAGCCTAGTTTATTTTTGGCCTAGCCCATTGTAACCCTATAAGTAGGATATAAAAGGCCGCTTTTATAATTAGGGTTTTTTAGACTACTACTGTTGTTGTGTGTTTTTAGAGAGAGAAAAAACACTGTAGCTGCACTTTGTATTTTTCCCTGATAACAGTGAAATCCTTGCAACTCTGTGGACGTAGGCAAATTGCTGAACCACGTAAATACTGTCTTGTGCGTGTGATTGTTTTTCTTTGACGTGTGTTTTCTTTATTTTTTTTTTTTGGTTTCTCACAGGTTGGAATTTTGGTTAAATTCCTAACAACTGGTATCAGAGCTTAGGGTTAGGTTTGAGTAAGAGCAATGGCAGAGGAAGCAAGAAAGGCGTCTGAAATAGAAAAGTTTGATGGCACAGACTTCGCGTATTGGAGGATGCAGATTGAAGATTATCTCTATGGGAGGAAATTGCATCTGCCTCTTTTGGGGACAAAACCTGAGGCGATGAAAGCTGATGAATGGGCTCTTCTTGACAGACAGGTACTAGGAGTTATCAGGTTAACTCTGTCTAGGTCTGTTGCACATAATGTTGTAAAGGAGAAGACCACAGCAGATCTGATGAAGGCTTTGTCTGGTATGTATGAAAAGCCGTCAGCAAACAACAAGGTGTATCTGATGAAGAAACTATTCAATTTGAAGATGGCAGAGAATGCATCAGTAGCACAACATCTGAACGAATTTAATACTATTACAAATCAATTGTCGTCTGTAGAAATTGATTTTGATGATGAGATTCGTGCTCTGATCATCTTGGCTTCTTTACCAAACAGTTGGGAGGCAATGAGGATGGCAGTAAGTAATTCTATAGGAAAGGAAAAGCTCAAGTACAATGATATTCGAGATTTAATTCTGGCTGAGGAGATTCGCATAAGAGATGCAAGTGAAACCTCAGGATCTGGTTCTACCCTAAACCTTGAGACAAGAGGCAGAGGTAATAACAGAAATTCAAATCGAGGCAGATCAAAATCCAGAAATACTAATCAGAACAGAAGTAAATCTAGATCAGGCCAACAAGTACAATGCTAGAATTGTGGGAAAATAGGTCACTTTAGGAACCAATGCAAAAGTCCTAAGAAGAAGAATGAAGATGATTCTGCTAATGCTGTAACAGAAGAGGTACAGGATGCATTACTTCTTGCAGTAGACAGTCCACTTGATGATTGGGTTTTGGATTCAGGAGCCTCGTTTCATACCACTCCACACCGAGAAATCATACAGAACTATGCTGCAGGTGATTTTGGTAAGGTGTATTTGGTTGATGGTTCAACCCTAGATGTTGTGGGTATGGGAGATGTCCGGATATTGTTACCCAATGGGTCTGTTTGGTTATTGGAGAAGGTTCGACATATTCCTGACCTAAGGAGGAATCTGATTTCTGTTGGACAACTTGATGACGAAGGGCATGCAATACTATTTGTTGGTGGTACTTGGAAGGTTACAAAGGGAGCTAGAGTATTGGCTCGTGGAAAGAAGATTGGCACTCTCTATATGACCTCAAGTCCAAGAGACACAATTGCAGTTGCTGATGCAAGTACTGATATAAGCCTATGGCACCGCAGGCTTGGTCACATGAGTGAGAAAGGGATGAAGATACTGCTGTCAAAAGGAAAACTACCAGAATTGAAGTCCATTGATTTTGACATGTGTGAAAGCTGCATCTTAGGAAAGCAGAAAAATGTGAGTTTTTTTGAAAACTGGCAGGACACCAAAGGCAGAAAAATTGGAGTTAGTACACACTGATTTGTGGGGGCCTTCTCCGGTTGCATCCCTTGGAGGTTCAAGGTACTACATCACTTTCATTGATGATTCAAGCAGAAAGGTATGGGTTTATTTTCTGAAAAATAAATCTGATGTATTTGAAACTTTTAAGAAGTGGAAGGCCATGGTTGAGATAGAAACAAGTTTAAAACTAAAATGTTTGAGGTCTGATGATGGAGGAGAGTACATAGATGGAGGGTTCAGTGAGTATTGTGCTGCACAGGGAATTAGGATGGAAAAGACCATTCCTGGGACACCACAGCAGAATGGTGTGGCTGAGCGCATGAACAGAACTCTTAATGAGCGTGCTAGGAGTATGAGGTTGCATGCTGGACTACCAAAAACTTTCTGGGCTGATGCTATTAGCACTACAGCTTACCTGATAAACCGAGGGCCATCAGTTCCCATGGAGTTCAAACTTCCTGAGGAGGTTTGGAGCGGTAAAGAGGTAAAATTTTCCCATTTAAAAGTTTTTGGTTGTGTTTCTTATGTTCACATTGATTCTGATGCTCGTAGTAAACTTGATGCTAAGTCTAAAATATGTTTTTTCATTGGCTATGGTGATGAGAAATTTGGCTATAGGTTTTGGGATGAACAAAACAGGAAAATCATCAGAAGTAGAAATGTGATATTTAATGAACAGGTTATGTACAAGGACAGGTCAACTGTAGTATCAAATATTGCAGAGATAGATCAAAAGAAATCTGAGTTTGTCAACTTAGATGGATTGACTGAAAATACTGTCCAGAAAAGGGGTGAAGAAAATAAGGAGAATGCAGATTCACAGGTAGATCAGAGTACACCTATAGCTGAAGTCCGCAGATCTTCCAGGAACATTAGACCTCCACAGCGTTATTCACCCGCTTTAAATTATCTACTATTAACTGATGGTGGTGAGCCAGAGTGTTATGATGAAGCCTTACAAGATGAAAATTCAAGCAAGTGGGAGTTAGCCATGAAGGATGAGATGGATTCCTTGTTGGGGAATCAGACATGGGAACTGACTAAATTGCCAGTAGGAAAGAAGGCTTTGCACAACAAGTGGGTATACAGAATAAAGAATGAGCATGATGGTAGCAAAAGTTACAAGGCTAGATTAGTTGTTAAAGGGTTCCAGCAAAAGGAAGGCATTGACTACACAGAGATATTTTCTCCAGTTATGAAGATGTCAACAATTAGACTGGTGCTGGGAATGGTGGCTGCAGAAAACTTACATCTTGAGCAGTTAGATGTGAAGACAGCATTCCTTCATGGTGATTTGGAGGAAGACCTTTACATGATTCAGCCAGAAGGGTTTATTGTTCAGGGACAAGAGAATCTAGTCTGCAAACTGAGAAAGAGTTTGTATGGCCTAAAACAAGCTCCTAGATAGTGGTACAAGAAATTTGACAATTTTATGCATAAAATTGGGTTCAAGAGATGTGAAACTGATCATTGTTGCTATGTTAAATTCTTTGACAATTCTTATATCATTTTACTGTTGTATGTGGATGATATGCTCATTGCAGGGTCTAGCATTGAGGAGATTAATAATCTGAAGAAGCAATTGTCAAAACAGTTTACAATGAAGGATTTGGGAGCTGCAAAGCAAATCCTTGGTATGAGAATCATTAGAAACAAGACTAATGGTACATTGAAGCTTTCACAGTCAGAGTATGTGAAGAAAGTTCTCAGCAGGTTCAACATGAATGAATCTAAACCAGTGAGCACACCCTTGGGTAGTCATTTCAAACTGAGCAAAGAACAGTCACCGAATACAGAAGAAGAAAGGGACCATATGAGCAAGGTGCCTTATGCCTCAGCTATTGGCAGCTTGATGTATGCTATGGTGTGTACAAGGCCAGACATTGCACATGCAGTGGGAGTTGTGAGCAGATTCATGAGTAGGCCTAGAAAGCAGCATTCGGAGGCAGTCAAGTGGATTCTGAGATATCTGAAGGGTTCATCAGATACATGTCTTTGTTTCACAGGTGCAAGTTTGAAGTTGCAAGGTTATGTAGATGCTGATTTTGCTGGCGATATTGATAGTAGAAAGAGTACTACTGGGTTTGTATTTACTCTGGGTGGTACAGCTATATCATGGGCTTCAAATCTACAAAAGATTATTACTTTGTCTACTACAGAAGCTGAGTATGTTGCAGCAACTGAAGCTGGAAAGGAGATGATTTGGCTACATGGTTTCTTAGATGAATTGGGTAAGAAGCAGGAGATGGGCATTCTACACAGTGACAGTCAGAGTGCAATCTTTCTTGCCAAAAATTCAGCTTTTCATTCAAAGTCGAAGCATATACAAACAAAATACCACTTTATCCATTACCTTGTTGAAGATAAGTTGGTAACACTTGAGAAGATATGTGGATCTAAGAACCCAGCAGATATGTTGACTAAGGGTGTCACTATTGAGAAGTTGAAGCTGTGTGCAGCTTCAATTGGTCTTCTAGCTTGAGGACAGGAGGATGAGTTGCAGGGTGAGGGATTGCTTTTGGAGGATAGTGGCTGATGTTGATGATTGAACTAGTCTCCAAGTGGGAGATTTGTTGGGCTTTGTGGAGCCTAGTTTATTTTTGGCCTAGCCCATTGTAACCCTATAAGTAGGATATAAAATGCCGCTTTTATAATTAGGGTTTTTTAGACTACTACTGTTGTTGTGTGTTTTTAGAGAGAGAGAAAAAACACTGTAGCCGCACTTTGTATTTTTCCCTGATAATAGTGAAATCCCTACAACTCCGTGGACTTAAGCAAATTGCTGAACCACGTAAATACTGTCTTGTACGTGTGATTGTTTTCCTTTGACGTGTGTTTTCTCTATTTTTTTTTTGGTTTCTCACAGGTTGGAATTTTGGTTAAATTCCTAACATAGATCACATCTTGATCTGAGTGAACGAAAAATGAACAAAAGAAAAAAAAAGTGACAATTGCAAAATAAGAACAGATCATTGAGAGCAAAACATTACTCATTTTAGTGTCACTAATGTTAATCACATTAGCACATTGATGATTGAATGTACGGTAGTCTCATAGTGGACCAGTTTCATCACTACTGTTGGAATAAACCATGTCTAAACCAAAGACCATAATAAACACAATTATGCAGAAAATTCAAACACCAAGAATTCAGAGTCACACTAAACAAACAGTAGAAGCAAACACCACAGCACTACACTAAGAACTCAAAGTCACACTAAGTCGTTTGAATCACATAGAATTTAAAACCCAACAATCTAAAAACCCAAAACGAACAGACCCAAAAGAGGTAGAGCTCCAATTAAAAAACCCAACAATAAAAAATTCAATACCCTAAAGCACGAAAGAGGCCGTAAGAAGGGAAAAAAAACATTAAGCAAAATAACAGAGCACAAAAGGAACTGAGATTTAGAGATACCTTAGTAGCTTTTGTCAGTATTTATATAATATGAAAAGAGGAAGATAGGAAGGAAGGAAGATAGAGAGGCTACTGCCAGAAGGGAGTGAGGTTGACATGAATTTAATGTGAAACCGTAGAACAAAAGGTGGGGAAGGGGAAAGAATTAAAACATGGGGAGAATGTGAAACCGTTGAAAGGGAAGGGGAAAGAAATAAAATGTGGGGAGACAGAAACTGAAACCGTGTAACAAAAGGAAAGGAAAAACCAAAAAAGTTTAAAGCGTGAAAACAAAGGGTTTTAGAGAGGATTTTAGTTGAAAAGGCTTTGGGTTTGGGTTTTATGGTGGAATTAAATTTAGAAGAAGTGGGCTTTATGGTGGAGATAGGGCTGAAATTTATTATATATTAATCAGCATTTTAAAATTAATAAAATTATTTTAAAATTGTAGGACAAATTCAAAAAAGATTATGGAAATGATATGGCTGCTGATGTGTCTCAATGTGAGCGTAGCAACATTAAATGCTACACTTCAGCTTTTAGTAATATATAGATTATACAAAAAGAAAGGTGATAGAGGAACTCACAGCGGTGGGAAACAGTGTTAGAAGTTGCTCGTATAACGGGGCCACCACGGTAATAGGCAAATGCTAAAGACAGACACGCACACGTAAACAAATTATGCAAAATTCAAAAAACCCTCATCAAAAATCAAAAGGGTATACCTGAACCTCATTCACAAGAATTTCTGCAGCTTCAATGTTGTACTTATTATCGACAATTACGTTGTCAGAGTCCATTGGTTTGTCCTGAAAAGGGAAAAAAGAGAGAGACTCATGTTAGGACTCTCTCACTATTTAATTTAAAAAATTAAAAAAAATTTATAAATTAAAATGATGACATGGAAAATGGTGAGAGTTTCAAAGATTTCGGTTTTATATATATATATATATATATAGATGAATGACCTCTTTGTATTTCAATGTACTCTGAACAATATAAATGTTTTGTTCCATAATTTTGTCAAATACAACACTTATTCTTAGTAATAAATGTATATATATTTTGAGTGAATTGTCAACCTTAAGGATATGTTCTTGATTCTTTGGAAATAGCAGATAATAATAATTTGATTCACAATGTTTCGTACTTGAAGTTTCTCTATCTTGGGGTCTTTTGCATCATCAAGTTTTACTTTATTGATATGCAGAATATAATGTCAGTATTGTGAGCTTGAACATACTTTGATGCCTTTTCAGGTCACACATGCCCATTAGATATTGGATTCAAACAGATTGCATATCGTATGAAGAGCATCCACTCAAATGGTTCCTTAACAAGAAGATAGAATCGTTGGTTGCCTGCTGCTATCGGAAGTTATGTATGTGCTGATTCTTGGAATTTCTTTTAGAAAGAAGCAGCCAGTAATGATGTCAATTTTCAGGCACTGTTGCTACTTGTAGGCATGTTTCATCTAAAAATGGCAAGGAGTGTTTTTGGAAGTGAACTTTAGGAAGTATTCATTATTTGTAGGTTGAATGTGCTTATGTTATCACTGTTAAACATGTTTTTGATGTAGTGTCTCATTTGTGAAACTTGACTGTAATAAGTAAGATTTTTTGCTAAATAGAATGGCATGTTTATTTCCTTTTGTTTTTGTTTTTATTACAGGAGAGCTCCATTGATCCAACCAATAAGATAATGAAAACTTCAAAAGAAAAAATTACAAATAAAATTTGTTAAAATCTATTATATGTTCACGACTAGTTAAATATTGATTTCAAAGATAACACCAAAAGTATTAGTAGATAGCAGTTAAAGGATGTTATGAAAGGGGAGAATCCCACAACAAAAAATAGGGGAAAAAATTAGGAGAAAATTCTAGGTTAGGAGCATTTAACTCGATAAATGTTTAGAGTAAGTAGTTAACCTAAAAATTAGAAGTGCTCCCTTGGCTGCTACCAATCGCATTCAGGATGAGGGAGGAAAAGTTCGCCTATATTGATTTCTTCTCTCTCTCCCACAAAGAGTAATGGAACAATTTTGCATGAGAAATGTGGAACAACATTTGACAACACTGCATGCTAGGTTCTTAGAAAATATTTTTATGTACTAATAAAAGAGAAAGTCTTATGTCTCTGGTGGTAGAGGCTCTTATGGATGATGTATATGGTTTCCCAATCCCAACAAAGACCGTTGAGGACATTCCCCAATCCCAACAAAGAATTATGCAATAGTTGTTGGGAAAATTTCTATATATAAGCGGGAATAAATTTCAGCAAGCACAATAGAAGCATAACCACACAAGAACACAAAGATTTACGTGAAAACCCTTTCTCCTTGAAGGGAAAAACCATGGGACAAACTCCGAATAATTTCATTATATTAGAGATTACAACACTTAGAGATACAACTTGAGCAAAGAAAAAACTCTCTTTTTCTTTTTACTCACTGCTCTCTTCTTCACTGTGTATCTCTCACAATTTTCTCTTCTCTTTTGCTTGCTCACTTACTCACACAGTTCTTCAAGACTGCACTTAGTCCTCACTTTCTCTGGGACTTCAACTTTCACACTTCTCCAAATGGCCGAATAGCTTTACTTTATATTTCTTCATCCTTTTCTTCTTTTCTTCCTTCAACGTGTCTCACAAGTTTAACATCACATCTTCATTTATGTGGCTTGACTTTTGTACATCCCTTCATAAATGTTGCTGGACTTTTGTACATAATTATAGAGAAAAAATGAACCCAATTCTTCTCTTTCGGACAAGCTACTCCAGCAAACCCATTTCACTTTGTTGACTTCTCAACACTTGTCCGACAAGCTCATTTAATTAGCTAAGACAAAGTGTGGGCTGGAACATGGTGCAACATACCCAACAATCTCCCCTTCCAGCCCACTATGGAAGAGATCTTCGATCTAACTCTTCAGTTAGAATTCATTCTGGCCAAGAAACACTAGACTTAACCTTCTTCATTATCTTCACTAACATTGAGAAAATTTCATCAAAATTAATACCTTTCATTTTCAAATAATTTATTTCACCTTGGATATCCCTAATCCAATTTCTTGGCTCCCCCTCATCAGAAGCTCAAATATTCTCGAAGCTAATTACACGATGTTCTACAGTACACCTCCTTTCAAGAGGTTCAACAATTTCTAGTGAAGGATATTGCTCCCCCTGCTCAAGACCTTCACGATCTTTCACTTGATCATTCTTCCTAGCATTATATTTTTCATCAAATATCACTTCCTCATTTAAATCACTTTCAGGTAGAGAGAATTTTACTCTCTTGTCTACAACACCATTAATATCAACTCTCAACTGTGGAGTTTTCTCAAAAACTTTGACTGCATTGAACTTCTTCTTACAAGCCCTCACATGAGTCCTGAAAGTTCAATATGTGTGTAAAACACCCTTGAACGTTTAGACCCCCAATTACAAATTATCAATTCTGTTAGGTTCTAAAGATTTAGGATTTTATGTATTTAGAACTCTAATTTGTATTGTTGGCAAACCATGATCAAAACAGGTTATTTAGTCTTGTTTAGACTTGCTCAAAGTTGGGTCTTTCATGTAAAGTTGGAATCGAGTGGCTGCAAATACATTGGTGCATTTCGGCCTGGCTCGATTGATCGAAGGAAAGGCTTGATCGATCGAATCTTGGGCAGAATGTTTTTCTGCAGAATATTCCAGCTCAACCCTAACTCATTAAACGTTTTGGATTTTTTGTTTTTACCTTAGGTATATAAAGAAAAACCCTAGCCACGTTTTTAGAGTTGCTCCAGTTGTATTGTTGCTCATACATTGCGGTTTTGTGTAAATCTCTTGTGAGATCTAGAGGAGCTTTCCTTTACACAAAGCTTAGGGTTTTCGAGACAGAGATTACTTCAACATCTTGATGATCAACTCGGTTGCTACCATTGAAGCTTAAAGAATATCAAGCGTGGGTGCTTGTAGCTGATTGAAGAATTCAAGAAAGAAGGAGTCCGTGGATTCGGAGCTTGCACGTGGTCGTGTCAGTAAGTTCTACTGGTGGGTAGCATTAGGAAGTCAAGCAGGGAGCTTGTAGTCCTTCTGTGTGAACTTCGATTCTTTCATAGTGAATTCAGGTTTGCCTTGAGGATCAATGGGTCAAATCCTCCCCAGGTTTTTACCGTGTGGTTTCCTGGGTGATCATATCTTGTGTTATTTATTATTCCGCTGTTTTATATGCTTGATATGATTATTTGATTGTTTTAACCTATAATTGCATAATTTGACTAAGTAACAACTTGGCTAATTAATCTAGGCTAACCAATCTGGTTGTTTTAAGGGGTCTAAATTTTCAACAAATTCAAGCTTATTATCAAACAATTAATGTGTGGAACATGAACATAAGCCAAACATAGAATTGATAAACAATCTTAGCCAATTATAATCACATCCATATCAGAAAATAAAAGGTAAAGATAAAGGGAAGAAAGATGCAAACACAAAGACAACACGCGATGTGTTATCGAAGAGGAAACCGAAGCTCTCGACGTAAAACATCTCCGCCATCCAAATAGTCAATAATCCACT